>JAZHEH010002227.1:0-478457 GCA_036589455.1 Ateles fusciceps
TATACACCCTCTATTTGTACTCTTTTATAAAACATATACACCCTATACTTTTACTCTGTTATAAAAATATACACCCTCTATTTGTACTGTTATCAAAAATATACACCCCTCTATTTTTACTGTTATAAAAAATATACCCACTCACAAAATAGCCTTTTACAAAAAATATAAACCCTGTATTTGTACTCTGTTATAAAAAATATACACAGTCTGTGTGTACTCCATTATAAAAATATACACACTAAAAAAGTTATTAATAAAAATATAAACCCCCTATTTGTTCTCTCTTTTAATATATATACACCCTCTATCTGTACTCTGTTATAAAATATACACACTCACAAAATAGTCTTTTATATAAAATATAAACCCTCTAATTGTACTCTATTATAAAAAATATATGCCCTCTATTTGTACTTTGTTATAAAAAATATACACCTTCTCTTTGTACTCTGTTATAAAAAGAAATACACCTTATATTTGTACTCTGTTATACAATATATACAACCTCTATTTGTACTCTGTTATAAAAAATATACATACTCTATTGGTACTCTGTTATAAAATATATATTAAAAATATACACCCTCAATTTGTACTCTTTTATAAGAAATATACACCCTCTATTTGCACTCTGTTATAAAAAATATACACCCTTAATTTTTACTGTTATAAAAAATATAAATCCTCTATTTGTACTCTGTTATAAAAAATATACATCCTATATTTGTACTCTTTTATATAAAACATACACCCCCCATTTTTACTGTTATAAAATATATACACGTGCTTTTCATACCCTGTTAAAAAATATATACACTCCCTATTTTTACTCTGTTATAGTAAATATACACCCTCCAGTTGTACTCAGGTATAAAAAAAAACTCTCAAAATATAGTCTTTTTTAAAATATATAAGCCCTCTATTTGTACTCTGTTATAAAATATATACACCCTCTATTTGTACTCTGTTATCTAAAATAAACATACTCAAATAATAGTGTTTTGTAAAAAATATAATCTGTACTATTATAAAATATATACACACTCAAAAAATAGTCTTTTATATAAAATATAAACACTCTATTTGTACTGTTATAAAAATTATACACCCTCTATTAGTACTCTGTCATTAAAAATACACACACTCCCAAAATAGTCTTTCATAAAAATATAAACCCTCTATTTGCACTCTGTTATAAAAAATATACATCTCTATTTTTACTCTGTTATAAAAAATATACACCCTATATTTGTAGTTATAAAAAATATCCACACTCACAAAAATAGCCTTTTTTAAAAAATATAAACCCTGTGTTTTACTCTGTTATAAAAAATATACAGTCTGTATTTTTACTTGGTTATAAAAAATATACACACTCACGAAGTAGTCTTTTATAAAAAATATAAATACTCGAAGATGGCTGATTAGCAGCAGCTCAGGATTGTAGCTCCCACTGAAAGCGCAGAGAGTGAGTGGATGTCACATTTTCAGATGAATTTTTATTGCCCACGGACCAGGAGATTCCCAGCGGAGGAGCCCCAAGGGTCGCCACCGTGACTCTTTTGGCCGGTGCAGCCATTTTGCTGGCACCTGGCGCCGCTGTTCTCAGTCTGGAGTATATGGGACTGAGTGCCCTTTTAGTTGGCGTTGGAGCTTCGGGAAGGCGGAGTCTCCCATTCAGCTGATTGAAAAGGGGATTGAAGTGGGTAACCAGACCGGGAGATTGCCAGGCAGAAAGCGCCACAAATCTCAATGCCGCTGTTATAGCCGGTGTGGTGGGTCACCACAGGGTAAGGCTGGTCACCCCCCCCAAAAAAAAAAAAAAAAAAAACAGCAATTGGAACTGCTGAGGATTGAGAGTTTCACAGCAAGTACAGCTGAATCCAGGAAGGGCCAGCTCTGTGGGGGATGGGCATCCACTGAAGGAAAACTAAGAAACAGAAAAAACTTTACCACCACCAAGCTGGACGTCCACTCAGAGACCTAATCTGAAAGTCAGCAATTACACAGACGACAGGTGGATAAATCCACAAAGATGGGAAGAAACCAGCGCAAAAAGGCTGAAAACACCCGAAATCAGAATGCCTCTCCTCCTACAGAGGATTGCAGTGCCTCATCACCAATTGAACAAGGCCTGATAGAAAATGAATGTGAGGAATCAACAGAATCAGTCTTCAGAAGGTGGATAATGAGAAACTTCTGTGAGCTAAAAGAACATGTTCTAGCCCAATGCAAGGAAACTAAGAACCTTGAAAAAAGGTTTGATGAAATGCTAACGAGAATAGACAATTTAAAGAGGAATATAAGTGAATTAATGGACCTGAAAAACACAATACGAGAACTTCGCAAAGTATACACAAGCTTTAACAGTCGAATTCATCAAGCAGAAGAAAGGATTTCAGAGGTCAGAGACCAACTTAATGAAATAAAACGAGAAGACAAGATTAGAGAAAAAAGGGTAAAAAGGAATGAGCAAAGTCTCCAAGAAATATGGGACTATGTGAAAAGACCTAACCTATGTTCGATAGGTGTACCTGAAATGTGACGAAGACAATGAATCCAAGCTCGAAAATACTCTTCAGGATATCATCCAGGAGAAGCTTACCAAACTAGCAAGGCAGGACAATACTCAACTCCAGGTAATACAGAGAACACCACAAAGATATTCCTCAAAAAGAGCAACCCCAAGGCACATAATCATTAGATTCACCAGGGTTGAAATGAAGGAGAAAATACTAAGGGCAGCCAGAGAGAAAGGTCAGGTTACCCACAAGGGAAGCCTATCAGACTCACAGCAGATCTCTCAGCAGAAACCCTACAAGCTAGAAGAGAGTGGGGGCCAATATTCCACATCCTTGGAGAAAAGAACTTTCAACCCAGAATTTCATATCCAGCCAAACTAAGTTTAATAAGTGAAGAAAAAATAAATTTTTTTACAAACGAGCAAGTACTCAGAGATTTCATTACCACCAGGGCTTCTTTACAAGAGCTTTTGAAGGAAGCACTATATATAGAAAGGAACAACCAGTATCAGCCATTCCAAAAAACCCATCAGTAAGCTGCATCCAGACCCATCTCACATGCAAGGATATACAGAGGCTCAAAACAAAGTGATGGAGGAAGATTTGCCAACCAAATGCAGAGCAAAAAAAAAAAAAAAAAAAGCAGGAGTTGCAATTCTCGTTTCTGATAAAACAGACTTTAACAGAAACCAAAAGAGACAAGAAGGACATTGTATAATGGTAGAGGGATCAATGTAATGGGAAGAGCTAATGATCCTAAGTCTATGCACACCCAATATAGGAGCACCCAGATACATAGGGCAACTTCTTGGTGACTTACAAAGAGACTTGGACTCCCACAAAATAATAGTGGGAGACTTTAACACTACATTGTCAATATTGGACAGATCAATGAGACAGAAGGTTAACAAGGATACCCGGGACTTGAACTTAGACCTCGAACAAGTAAACTTAATAAACATTTATAGAACTCTCTACTCCAAACCCACAAAACATACATTTTCTTCAGTAACACATCACATCTATTCTAAAAGTGACCACATGCTTGGGATTAAATCACTCCCCAGCAATTGCATAGCATTTCATAGGTTTAAATGAAATATTGGTTGGCTGTTTGTTTGTTATTTTCCTCCCCTTATTCCTTCCTTTCTCCATTGTATAACAATTATTAGTATAAAAGAGCTTTTCAATACCCATTTTTAGACTGCGTTCTAGCCTAGGCAATAGAGAAGGATTCCTGTTCTCTCTCCCTCTTTTCTTCTTCTTTTTCCCTTTCTTTTATTCTCTTTTTTCCTTCTTTCTCTCTTCTCTTTTTTTAAAAAAAAAGAAAAAATATATATACACTCTCTATTTGTAATCTGTTATAAAAAATATACACACTCACAAAATAGTCTTTTACAAAATATATAAACCCTATATTGTACTCTGTTTTAAAATAGCTACACCCTCGATTTGTACTGTTATAAAAAATATACACCCTCTATTGTACTCTGTGATAAAATTATGCACCCTCTGTTTGTACTCTTATAAAATTATACACACTCACAAAATTGGTTTTATAAAAAATATAAACCCTCTATTTGTAATCTGTCATAAAGAATATACACCCTCTATATGTACTCTTATAAAAAATATACTCCCTCTATTTTTAATCTGGTATAAAAAATATACACCCTCACAAATTAGTCTTTTATAAAAAATATAAAACCTGTATTTCTACTGTTATAAAAATATACATCCTCTATTTGTACTGTTTTATAAAAATATACACCCTCTATTTGTACACTCTTATAAAAATATACACCCTCTATTTGTACTGTGTTATAAAAAATATTCATCCTTTATCTATACTCTGTTATAAAAAATAAACACCCACTATGTGTACTCTCTTATAAAAAATATGCACCCTCAATTTGTACTCTGTTAAAAAAAAAAAAAGAAAAATACACCCACAAAATAGTCTTTTATAAAAAATATAAACCCTCTATTTGTACAGGCCCACATAAATCCCTATAAAATAGATTGTAAGTCTCTCCTTTCAGCTATAGCATTTAAAGCAGGGACAGCTTTAGCTCTGTATTTTGGAAAAAGTTCTCTCCCTTTAAGTGCTATAGCTGATGAAGTTAGGATGAGTGATCTGTGTCCAATTGAGCATTCTTTTAGTAATGAAGGATTCGGTTCTATTTTAATTCTTTAGAAATGATTCTCATTCTTGTTAATCAACTGTGAATTTTCTGTGTTAATTTCTAGCAGAGGTAATAGAGTTAATCCAAAATCATACATGTATTAAAGTCCAGATTGACAAGTATACTCAACAAACCAGGCACTGAGCTGAAAAAGGGATCATTTCCCAGTGGGCCTTAAGGCTCACATAAATCCCTGTACAAAAATCAAGAAACAGAGACAGAAAGTGACTCACCTAAGGCTTGAAAGTGAGTGGCTGACTAACTGGCAGAGGGCTGCGAATCAAATCCGAATCTCCTGACCTCTAATTTCCAAGGGTGCACTGCCTTCCAAGGGCCCAATTTTACAGTTAAATATCTTAACAAGGGCTTTACTGGATTGAAGTCAACATTAAAAGACATTAGATTCCATCAGCACAGTCTTTGGCCCCTTGTCTCTGATGAGAATTTGTCCAGTTAAAATTTTAACATTGGGTCTAACCTGAGGGATCTTGACTTTCAACCTGAAGCTCTTGAAAAGGCTTGTTTAACTTAGGAGTTCCTAAGTCAACCTGGGATTAATTTTAATATAAAACATATACATGTGTGGTTTTTTTCACTGATATTGTAATATAGATGGGAGGTCTTTCCTCTAGGGATAGAACTTCGGATTAATTTCCCAAAGTCTTCCTTGCATAAATAACATATTGACTCTGATTTCTAATTTTGCTTTTTCCCAAGTGGATTAAGAGCTTAGAGACATTTGCTGAGTAACGTGGGTGCAGGATACTTCTAAGATTTTTATTTTCCCTCCAATTTTTTACTGCTATCTTCTTTATAACTAATTCATTGGTGACTTCTGCAGCACTCACTGTTATCAATTTTTTTCCCAAAACATTCTACTTTTATATACACAGCAGTTATAAGACATAAGATGTCAGGTATGTAGAAAAGTACCTAACACACAGTAAGTACTCAGTGAATGTCAGACATCTATTTTTTCTCACTCATATTTCATTTATGTAACAATTACATTACTCAATTACAATAACAAATTTAACTGGTCCAAACAAGTTTAGGAATTCACACAATTGGCTCTTGGTATGCTTTCAGTCCAAATGGAGGAAACAAAATTATAGTGGCATATAAGACAACCATAACAAAAACATGCAGCAGTAGTTGCCAGTAGTATGTTTTGCAGAAGGAATGGAGACCAGCAGGTAAGTGAAATGGAGGTCACTTAAGAGAGTTACTTCTTTGATGAAGCTCTAAACTCTCCCCTGTAGACTCTATTCCCAACCAGGGCTGATGCTTAATGTAGCACAGTCTGTGGCCCACACAAAGATACCCAGCTGAGAGGGTGAGTGGGGGCTTGGAACCCATCCATCCTCCAAAGGAAGAGACACCTTTCCCTAATTCACACATCCATTCTCCCTCCTTCTTCCCTAACCCTGCCTCCTACTCAAGCCCACGCATTATGACATAGAACACAGTTAGTCAGGTTAAAGCACTGTCAAGGATGCTCTCATTAAAAACAACAGCACAAACAGAGAGCATGCTTGCATATGAAATGTGATTAATTCTTTCAGACATGGCTCATGATGACTGGGGCCACACCACCAGGACAGCAGCTCTGCTCTGCTCTGCACTGAGCCTAACTGTGTGCCTGGCCACACCCCAAAATGCTTCCTACTCTCTCATTTCACACTCAGAGGCTGACAAGAGGACTGCAAAGGACTCATGTGTCTCCCATGCTCTCTGAAAAGGACTCCCATTTCTCCTGGGGACCAAAAGTAACAAAAAAAGTAGCTTTTTATTTGTAGAGCACACAACTTTTTCAAAGTACAGAGCTAAAACTGTCCCTGCTTTAAGTGCTATAGCACTTTGGGAAATTAATCTGTAGTTCTATCCATAGAGGAAAGACCTCCAATCTACATTACAATATCAGTGAAAAAAAACACACATTTTTATGTTTTATATTAAAATTAATCCCAGTGTGAGTTAGGAACTCCTAAGTTAATCAAGCCTTTTCAAGAGCTTCAGGCTGAAAGTCAAGATCCCTCAGGTTAGACCCAATGTTAAAATTTTCACTGGGCAAAATCTCATTAAAGACAAGGGGCCGAAGACTGTGCTGATGGAATCTAATGTCTCTTAATGTTGACTTCAATCCAGTAAAGCCCTTGTTAAACCATTTAACTGTAAAATTGGGCCTTGGGAAGGCAGTGCACCCTCTCAAATTAGAGGTCAGGAGATTTAGACTTGATTTCCAGCCCTCTGCCAGTTAGTCAGCCACTCACTTTCAAGCCTTAGGCGAGTCACTTTCTGTCTCTGTTTCTCGATTTTTGTACAGGGATTTATATGGGCCTTAAGGCCCACTGGGAAACGATCCCTTTTCCAGCTCAGTGCCTGGTTTGTTGACTATACTTGTCAATCTGGACTTTAATACACCTATAATTTTGGATTAACTCTATTACCTCTGCTAGAAATTAACACAGAAACTTAACAGTTGATTGACAAGAATGAGAATCAGTTCTAAACAATTAAAATATAACCGAATCCTTTATTACTAAAAGAATGCTCAATTGGACATAGATCACTCATGCTAACTTCATGGACTATTGCACTTAAACGGAGAAAACTTTTCAAAATACAGAGCTAAAACTGTCCCTGCTTTAAATGCTATAGCTGAAAGGAAAGACTTACAATCTATTTTACAGGAATTTATGTGGGCCTGTACAAATGGTTTAGATTTTTTATAAAAGACTGTTTTGTGAGTGTGTATATTTTTCATAACAGAGTACAAATAAAAGGTGCATATGTTTTCTGACAGAGTACAAATAGATGGTTTATATTTTTTGTAAAAGACTATTTTCTGAGTGTGTATATTTTTTATGTGAGTAAAATTAGAGGGTGTATATTTTTTATAACAGAGTACAAATAGAGGGTATATATATTTAACAACACAGTACAAATAGAGGGTGTATATTTTTTAATAACAGAGTACAAATAGAGGGATTATATTTTTTATAATAGACAATTTGTGAGTTTGTATATATTTTATAGCAGAGTACAAATAGAGGGTGCATATTTTTTTAACAGAGTAAAAATAGAGGGTTTATATTTTTTATAAAAGACTAATTTGTGAATGTGTGTAATTTTATAACACACTAAAAATAGACAGTGTACATTTTTATAACAGAGTACAAATAGAGGGTTTATATTTTTTATAAAAGACTATGTGTATATTTTTTATTACAGAGTAAAAATAGAGAGTGTATATATTTTATAACAGAGTACAAATAGAAGCTATATATTTTTTATAACAGAGTAGAAATAGAGGGTTTACATTTTTTATAAAAGACTATATTGTGAGTTTGTATATTTTTTAACAGAGTACAAATAGACAGTGTATATTTTTAAAACAGAGTATAGAGGGTGTATATTTTTTATAAAAGACTATATTTTGAGTGTGTATATTTCTTATAACAGAGTAAAAATAGATTGTGTATATTTTTTATAACTGAATACAAATCGATTGTGTATATTTTTGATAACAGAGTACAAATTGAAGGGGTATAATTTTTATAACAAAGTACCAATAGAGGGTGAATATTTTATATAAAAGACTATATTTTGAGTGTGTTTTTTTCTTTACAGTAGAGTAGATATTGAGGGTTTATATTTTTTTTATCAGAGTACAAATGCAGGGTTTAAATTTTTTATAAAAGAGCATTTTTTAAGTGTGTATATTTTTTATAACAGTAAAAATAGAGGGTGTATATATATTTATAACAGAGTACAAATAGAGGGTGTATATTTTTTATAACAGAGTACAAATAGAGGGTTTATATTTTTTATAAAAGTCTATATTGTGATTCTGTATATTTTTTATAACACAGTACAAATAGAGGGTGCATATTTTTTAACAGAGTACAAATAGAGGTATTATATTTTTTATAAAAGACTATTTTGTGAGTTTGTATATTTTTATATCCCAGTACAGACAGATGGTGTATATCTTTTAAAACATAGTACAAATAGAGGGTTTATATTGTTTATAAAACACCATTTTCTGAGTGTGTATATTTTTTATGACAGAGGACAAATAGAGGGTGTATATTTTTCAAACAGAGTACAAACAGAGGGTTTATATTTTTTGTAAATGTCTATTTTGTGAATGGGTTTATTTTTTATAACAGAGTAAAAATAGAGGCTGTATATTTTTCATAACAGAGTACCTATAAAGGGTTTATATTTTTTATAAAAGACTATTTTATGTGTATATTTTTTATAACAGAGTGAAAATAGAGGGTGGATATATTTTATAACAGAGTACAAATAGAGGGTGTATATTTTTTATAACAGATTACAAATAGAGGGTTTATATTTTTTATAAAAGACAATTTTGTGAGTGTGTATATTTTTTAACAGATACAAATAGAGGATGTATATTTTTTAAAACAGAGTAAAAATACAGGGTATATATTTTTTATAACAGAGTACAAAAAGAGGTTTTATGTTTTTTATAAAACACTATATTGTGAGTGTGTATATTTTTTATAACAGAGTGTAAATAGTGGGTGGATATTTTTTATATCAGAGTACAAGTAGAGAGATTATATTTCTTATAAAAAAGTAATTTTTGAGTGTGTATATTTTTCAAAACAGAGTAAAAAGAGAGGGTGTATATTTTTTATAACAGTACAAATAGAGGATGTATATTTTTTAAAACAGAGAAGAAATACAGAGTTTATATTTTTTATAAAAGACTATATTTTGAGAGTGTATAATTTTTATACCAGAGTAAAAATAGGTGGTGTATGTTTTTTATAACAGAGTACAAATAGATGGTTTATATTTTTATAACAGAGTACAAATAGAGGGTTTATATTTTTTATAAAAGACTATTTTTTCAGTGTGTATATTTTTAACAGAGTACAAATAGAGGGTGTATATTTTTTAAAACAGAGTACAAATAGAGGTTTTATATTTTTTATAACATAGTATAAATATAGGGTTTATATTTTTTATAAAAACAATTTTGTGAGTGTCTGTATTTTTTATAACAGAGTACAAATAGAGGGTGTATATTTTTTATAACAGAGTACAAATAGAGGGTTTATATTTTTATAAAAGACTATATTGTGAGTGTGCATATTTTTGATAACTGACTACAAATAGAGGGGTGTATATTTTTTATAGCAGAGTACAAATAGAGTGTGTATATATTTTACAACACAGTATAAATAGAGGGTGTATTTTTTTATAACAGAGTAAAAATAGAGGTTTTATATTTTTTATAAAAGTCTATTTTGTGAGTTTGTATATATTTTATAACAGAGTACAAATAGAGGGTGTATATTTTTTTAACAGAGTACAAATAGAGGGTTTATGTTTTTTATAAAGACTATTTTGTGAATATGCATATTTTTATAACCAAATAAAATAGAGTTTGTATATTTTTTAAAACAGAGTACAAATGGAGGGTTTATATTATTTATGACACACTATTTTCTGAGTGTGTATATTTTTTATAACAGAGTACAAACAGAGGGTGTATATTTTTCAAACGGAGTACAAATAGAGGGTTTATATTTTTTACAAAAGACTATTTCGTTAGTCTGTGTGTTTTGTATAACAGTGTTCATCTAGACGGTGTATATTTTTTATGACAGAGTACAAATAGAGGGTTCATATTTTTTGTAAAAGACTATTTTTGAGTGTGTATATTTTTTATAACAGAGTAAAATAGAGGTTGTATATATTATATAACAGAGTAAAACTAGAGGCTATATATTTTTTATAACAGAGTACAAATAGAGGGTTTATATTTTTTATAAATGACAATTTTGTGAGTGTGTATTTTTTTAACAGAGTACAAATAGACCTTGTATATTTTTTATAAGAGAGTACAAATAGAGGGTGTATATTTTTTATAAGAGAGTACAAATAGAGGGCGTATATTTTTTATAAAAGACTATATTTTGAGTGTGTATATTTTTTATAACAGAGTAAAAATAGAGGGTGTATATTTTTTATCACAGAGTACAAATAGAGGGTTTATATTTTTATGAGTACAAATAGTGTATATTTTTTATAACAGTGTACAAATAGAGTGTGTATATTTTTTATAACAGAGTACAAATAGAGGGTTATATTTTTTAAAACAGAGTACAAATGGAAGGTGTATATTTTTTATAAAATTGTACAAATAGAGGGCATATATTTTTTTATCAGAGTACAAATAGAGTGTTTATTTTTAATAAAAGACCATTTTGTGAGTGTGTATATTTTTTTAACAGAGTACAAATAGACCTTGTGTATTTTTTATAACAGAGTACAAATAGAGGGTTTATATTTTTATAAGAGTACAAATAGTGTATATTTTTTATAAAAGACTATTTTGTGGGTTTGTTTTTTTCTTTATAACAGAATACATATGGAGGGTGTATATTTTTTATATCAGAGTAAAAATACAGGGTTTATATTTTTTATAAAAGGATATTTTGTGAGTGTGTATATTTTTATAACAGAGTAAAATTAGATGGTGTATATTTTTTATAACAGAGTACAAATAGAGGGTTTATATTTTTATAAAAGACTATTTTGTGTGTATACTTTTTATAACAGAGTAGAAAAAGAGGGTGTACATTTTTTATAACAGAGTACAAACAGAGGGTTTATATTTTTTATAAAAGACTATATTGTGAGTGTGAATATTTTTATACCACAGTACAAATAGAGGGTGTATATTTTTTATAACACAGTACAAATAGAGGGTGTTTATTTTCATAACAGAGTACAAATAGAGGGTGTATATTTTTTATAACAAAGTACAAACAGAGGGTTTATATTTTTTGTAAAAGACAATTTTGTGAGTGTCTATATTATTTAACAGAGTACAAATAGTGGGTGTGTATTTTTTATGACACAGTAAAAGTAGAGGGTGTATATTTTTTAAAATGGAGTACAAACAGAGGATTTATATTGTTTATAAAAGACTATTTTGTGAGTATGTATATTTTTCATGACAGAGTACAAATAGAGGGTATATATTTTTTATAAAAGACTACTTTGTGAGAGTGTATATTTTTTATAACGGTATAAATAGAGGGTGTATGTTTTTTATAACAGTGTAAAAACAGAGGGTGTATATTCTTTATATCAAAGTACAAATAGGGGGTTTATATTTTTTATAAAAGACTATTTTGTTAGTGTGTATATATTTTATAACAGAGTACAAATAGAGGGTGGATATTTTTTATAACAGAGTATAGCAGAATGTGAATACTTTTTATAACATGGTACAAATAGAGGGTTTATATTTTTAATTAAAGACTAGTTTTTGAGTGTGTATATTTTTTAAAACAGATTACAAATAGAGGGTGTATATTTTTTAAACAGAGTACAAATAGAGGGTTTATATTTTCTATAAAAGACTATTTTGTGAGTGTGTATATTTTTTATAACAGTAAATTAGAGGGCGCATATTCTTTATAACAGAGTACAAATAGAGGGTTTATATTTTTTATAAAAGACTATTTTATTAGTGTGTATATTTTTTATAACAGAGTACAAATAGAGGGTTTGTATTTTTTATAAAATATTATTTCGTGAGTGTTTATATTTTTTATAACAGAGTACATATAGAGGGTGTATATTGTTTATAACAGTACAAATAGAGGGTGTATATTTTTTATAAGAGAGTACAAATAGGGGGTGTATATTTTTTATAACAGAGTACAAACAGCGGGTTTATATGTTTTATAAAAGAGTATTTTGTGAGTGTATTTTTTATAACAGAGTAAAAATACACGGTGCGTATTTTTTAAAACAGAGTACAAATAGAGGGTTTATATTTTTTAAAAAAGACTATTTTGTGTGTGTATTTATTATAACAGTGTACATATAGAGGGTGTATATAGTTTATTATAGAGTACAAATAGAGGGTTTATATTTTTTATAAAGACTATTTTGTGTGTTTGTATATTTTTTATAACAGAGTAAAAATTGAGAGTATATTTTTTATACCAGAGTACAAATAGAGGGTGTATATTTTTTATAAAAGACTATTTTGTGAGTGTTTATATTTTTTATAACATAGTACAAATAGAGGGTGTACATTCTTTACAACAGAGTAAAAATAGAGGGTTTATATTTTTTATAAAACACTATTTTGTGAGAGTGTGTATTTTTTATAACAGAGTAATAATAGAGGGTGTATATTTTTTATAACAGAGTACAAATAGAGGGTGTATATTCTTTATAACAGAGTACAGGTAGAGGTTTTATATTTTTTATAAAACATTTTTGTTTGTGTGTCAATTTTTTAAAACAGATTACAAATAGAGGGTGTATATTTTTTATAACAGGGTAAAACTAGAGGGTTTATATTTTTTATAAAACACTATTTTGTGAGTTTGTATATTTTTTATAAGAGTACAAATAGAGGGTATATATTTTTTAAAACAGAGTACAAATAGAGGGTTTATATTTTTTATAAAAGACTATTCTGTGAGTGTGCATATTTTAGGTAATACTGTCATTTGTCCTGGGCTGGTTTATGCCCGTGGAGAGGAATCGTCAGATCTTCTGCCAGCCTGGCCTCAAGCATCCTGGATGCCAAGCAGCAGGGCTCTCACTTTCAGGGGGCCTCAGCCTTGCATAGTCTCTCAGAATCCCAGGCTTTTTTTTATTTTTTTATTTTAACAAGCTTTATTTTAACATTTAAAGTATTAATTTAGTGGAGCCTTCATTAATCTACTCCCCACCACCACCTCCTCGGGAAGGTGTAGTCAAAGCCCACCAGACCGACTGTTCTGGAAGTTGGTGCGGAAGCTGGAGAGCCCGCGCCTCTGGAGGGGGGGGCTCCCCCGGAGAGGGGGACCCAACCTCCCCCTTTCCACTCGCGCCAGGAAAGAGCCGGCGAGAAGAGGAAGTCAAGTTACAACTCCTTTCCCCCACTCCCGTAAAGGAAAGGCCTGGGCTAACCACCGGGAGCTGGTAGGCAGAAGAGAAAGTAGGAACCTGCAATGTCTTAATCTAAGCGCAGGAGAAGCAGAAAGGGAAGCGCCTCAGAAATGCAGATTCCCCAACCCCACCCCGAGATTCCAGTGGAGGCGGGGTGTCCCGAGGTGCCCCAGGAATCTGGCGAGCCAGAAAAGCTCCCCTCCCGCAGGCTCTTCTGCAACGGAGGATCCCCGGACGAGAAACGCTGCCCGGGGGCTTAGGGTAGCCGAGGATCTCCTCGCTACATCCCGTGTCCACGTGGCAGCCAAGGAGGCGGTGCGGGCCCGCGGGGGCTCCCCCGCCACTTGCGGGGCCACCTCCGCGCACTCCCGGCGCGCAGGCCGCGGCTCCTCGGAGTTGAGGTGCTGGGGCTTGGCCTGCTTGCGCCGCGACACGACGCGAGGACCGGGCTCCCGGCAGGTCCCTAGGAGTGTCCTACTTCACACAACGAATTCCCGGAGTTCGGAAATTACCCCCCTTCCGCGGGAACGCGCATGTCCCAGCAATTCTCTCTCTCTTTTTTTTTTTCCCTGCTGTACTAATGTATTCCACCTTTCAAAAAGAAAGACACGATTTTAATATTACTTAGCAATATGTTAAAAAAGTAGCCAGGCAGGCCTCCGTGTTAATACAGTCGTACACTCTCTAACAGACTTGATGGTGTGAGTACTGGGTGGGTTTCTTGTTTTTAACTTTCTGGTTCTGCAAGGGATCTTACACAGCTGGCTACAAGTCAGCGGGGATCAAACACAAACAGCGCAACGTGTACACTCGGAGACAGTAGATTGTGGAGAAGGAAGGAGGCCTGCCCCGCCCAGCCCGCCTAGGGTGGGACGCAGGGGCACAGGAGAGCTGAGTGACGGCCCCGGTGAGGACAGATGACAGGAGAGGGCGCAGTGCAGAGCCAACGGAGCCACGTGGATGATGTAAACTCCTGTCTGGCCACGGCCCAGGCCTCTGAGGCTGCGGTGGTGGGAGGGCTTGGCGGGAACTACTGTCCCAATCCGGCAGCACAGAGCTACTGTCGAAGGAGTCTCACGCACAGACTGCACGCACACGAGCTAACAGCGTGGGCCGAGCATCAGCCTCTCGGGTTGGGGTCTCAGGCGGTACTGGCTCCGCACAGCACCTGGCAAGCACCACGGCTCTGCGGTGCCAGCGAGGGGCTTGGCTCTTGGGGTGGCGCTTTTCTCCAGACACTAAGCCTCAACTCCTAGGTGTGGGTAATGGCTGCTAAGGCTAGGGAGAGGATCTTGGAAAGGACTGCATGGTTTTCCTGACAGACTTTTAAACAGTTGCCTGTATCCAGTGTTCAGAGTGTCTGATCCTAAGACTTTTGGGAGTTCTGGGGCATAAATTACTAGCGTTTGGTTAGCTTTCCTTTTTACCAACACACATTTTAACTTTCCAGGCAGTGTAGTGATTAGGCACATAGACTGAGTCCAGACTGCCTGTTGGAACCCTTGTTTCATTTGCTGATGAGTGTAGGCAAGTTATTTAAACTTTGTGCCTCAGTTTCTCCATATGTAAAATGAGAATAATGATACACTACTCATCCTAAGTCTATGTGTACCCAATACAGGAGCACCCAGATACATAGGGCAACTTCTTGGTGACTTACAAAGAGACTTGGACTCCCACAAAATAATAGTGGGAGACTTTAACACTACATTGTCAATATTGGACAGATCAATGAGACAGAAGGTTAACAAGGATACCCGGGACTTGAACTTAGACCTCGAACAAGTAAACTTAATAAACATTTACAGAACTCTCTACTCCAAATCCACAAAACATATATTTTCTTCAGTAACACATCACATCTATTCTAAAAGTGACCACATGGTTGGGAGTAAATCACTCCCCAGCAATTGGATAGCATTTCATAGGTTTAAATGAAATATTGGTTGGCTGTTTGTTATTTTCCTCCCTTATTCCTTCCTGTCTCCATTGTATAACACAATTACTAGTATAAAAGAGCTTTTCAACACCCATTTTTAGACTGCATTCTAGCCTGGGCAATAGAGCAAGATTCCCATTCTCTCTCCCTCTTTTTCCTTCTTTTTCCCTTTCTTTCATTCTTTTTTTCTTCTTTCTCTCTTACTCTCTTTTTTCTTTTCTTTCTTTTTCTTTCCTTAAAAAAAAAAAAAAGATACACTACTGTGTAATAGCTCATGGCAGGGGTCAGCACACCACAGCCCTCAGGGCAAATCCGGTCCATGGCCTGTTTTTATGTATGGCCTATGAGCTAGGAATGGTTTTCACATTTTAAACGGTTGTAAAGAACCCAAAAAACTCATAAAAGAACATGCACAATATATTAGGAAGTCCATAAAGCCTAAATTAGTTACTCTTTGACCCTTAAAAGTTTTCAGACCCTTGGCTTATAGGGTAGTTTTATTAATTAATACAGGTAAAGCACTAGGACAAAATAAGGTCATTAGTCATCTATTCCCCCAGGCTGAAGATATATATTCCATACATGTAGTAGAGTTTTCAGTGTACCGGTGGCATTTAAAGCCACTGAGACTACATAAGAATCCCAAAATTTAAGCTAGATAAGAGATGTTGGAAACAGATGCTCGGTGCCACAGAAAAAAGTCAGCACTGAGACAAAGGATCTCTCAGCAAGGCAATTTTACTTTCTGCAGAAAGGGTGTGGAAAGTAGAAAAAGTTACTCTTCAAAGTTTCCTTTCTTGTGAAAGAATAATAATAATAATAATAGATGTTAGAAATAATAGTCTCTTTTAATAAGACTTTCTTCAAAGACTTCTTGCTTTTCACTAGTGACTGTTAAGCCCTATTCTATGTAGCTGTTAGATATAAAGGAGTAAGTACATTCTATGTCCTTGTACTTAACCAAGATATTTATGTTATTACTTTTCTAAGTCCTTTCACAAGCAACTTCCTGTTCCTTCCTTATTTGGACTTCCTATTTTCCTTTTGTTCTCCATTGCTTTTACCTATTTAGAAAAGTTGTTAGCCAATCGGGTTTTAGTTTAGATTGTGAGGTCTGGCTCCAACCAACAGCAATCAGACACAGCAGTAAGGACAACCCCAAATGCGTAAGAGATAAGTATGTCTGCTTTTCCTTTGTTCGTTGTACTCTGGCAGTGAGATGGCTAACAGGTGCACCCTTTCTGAAGAAAGTAAAGATTGCCTTGCTGAGAGATTCTTTGTCTCAGTGCTGATTTTTCTTTGCAGCACTGAACATCTGTTTCCAACAAGAGAAGAGGCTCAAGAACTGAGCTCTGGACATCCTGACTTTAAGACATCAGGGGATAAGAATGGTATTAGCAAAGATATGAAGAAGAGCCATATGAAGCAGGAGAAAAATCAGGAGACCACAGAATACAGGAAACTAAGTTTAAAAACGTGTTTCAAAAAGGAAGTCATGATCTACAGTTTAAAATGCCAAGTAATGTGATGATTGAGAATTATCCACTGGGCCAGGCATGGTGGCTCACGCCTGTTATCCCAGCACTTTGGGAGGCTGAGGTGGGAGGATTGCTGGAGCTTAGGAGTTCAAGACCAGCCTGGGAAACATGGTGAAACCCGATCTCTAAAAAAAATTAAAAAATTAACTGGGCATGGTGGAGTACACCTGTAGTCCTAGCTACTCAGGAGGCTGAGGCAGGAGGATCACTTGAGCCCAGGAGGTCCAGGCTGCAGTGAGCTATGTTCGCACTACTGCACTCCAGCCTGGGTAGTGACACAGCAAAACCCTGTCTCAAAGAAAAAAATTACCCACTGGATTTAACAGGGGTCATGAGTGGCATTGGTAAGAGCAGTGGAATTTGGGACAAAAACCTTCTTGATATTTAAGAGAAAACAGAGGAATTACAGACCATAAGGCTAGACAACTCTTTTGAGGAATTCTGCTATAAAGGAAAGCAGAGAAATGCGGTGGAGGGAAGTAGAGTTTAAAAAGGGTTGTTTCCAAGATGAGATCAACAGCAACTTTTGTGCTAATGTGAACAAAAGTTCAGTATGCTTGCACGTGGGTAGAAGTGATGGTGGGATAAATGGAAGTCTCTTTTGATTGCTTTAAAATTGCATTTAGGCTAAGTGTGGTGGCTCACACCTGTAATCCCAGCACTTTGGGAGGCCAAGGCAGGCCTTGCGAAGGCAGGATTGCTGGAGCTCAGGAGTTCAAAAAAGGCTGAGGAGCTGTGACAGAGCAGCCTGTGGCACTCTCAGCTCTGTGCTGTGGCTTAACACACTGCAGTGAGATCAGTTGAGGTCACAAGTTTGAGACCAGCCTGTCCAACATGGTGAAACCCTGTCTCTACTAAAAATACAAAAATTATCCAGGGGTGGTGGTGCGTGCCTGTAATCTCAGCTACTCAGGAGGCTGGGGCACAAGAATTGCTGGAACCTGGGAGGTGGAGGCTGCAGTGAGCCGACCGCACCACTGCACTCCAGCCTGGGCGACAGAGCAAGACTCAGTCTCAAAAATAAATAAATAAAATTGCATTGAAAATAAATTGAAGTAGAAAGCAAGGTTAGCAACTTAAGTAGGAATTGGCAAGCTTCAGGCTGCAGGCCGTCTTACCTACGACCCATTTCTACAAGGCACACTAGCTGCGAGTGGTTTATACATTTTTAAATGGTTGGAGAAATTTTTAAAACTATTTTGTGGCATATACAATTCAAATGTTTCCATGAATAAGGTTGTATTAAAACACAGACACGCTTTTTCACTGATGTGTGGACTTTGGCGACTATTTCGCTACAAGGGCAAGGCTGAGGAGCTGTGACAGAGCAGCCGGTGGCGCACTCAGCTCTGTGCTGCTTCACACACAGTGTTTCAAGCGCCACGCACATTGCCACACCAACACCTTATTTTCACCGGTGCAAACTCACCATGTCAACGCAACTAAAGTGTTCTTTGGGTGTCCCATTGTTAAGGCACAGTGAAGTTGGATTCTGCTATTGTAATGAGCTGGCATTGCGTTTACTGTGAAATGACACGATAGCTATGCTGAAGAATACAGTGTCCATCAACATTACCGTGAGCCCTCCTTACAAGATGTCCAACTCACAGGAAAGCAGCGGTCAGAAAGATTAGAAAATTTAAGACAGAACCTCTCATTCCTGCAGAAGTTCCTCAAAAAATAAAAGATTCAAATGAGGCTGCAACCAAAGTTTCCAGTGGCTCATTTGTTAGCCAATCAAGGAAGGCCACTTCCCAATGGTAAATGGTAAACAATTGTATTTGATTACAGCAGCCAAGGAAATGTAGCCAGAGAAATTAAGCTTGTTTAAGACTACTGGCCTTTTGGCAAAAAGACTCGCCTGAAGAGGTGAAGAGTCATTTAAAATTTAAAAAACAACGTAGATGTTTCAAGTTTTTCTTTGCTCTTGATGAGTTTTCACCGATCCTGCTTAGATGTCTTTTCAGTCTGTCTCATTGCAAGTTTAAAGTGACTGAAGAATTATTAGAATCTATGAGTAGATCTGTAGGTAACTACAGGCAAGAATATTTTCAAAGTGGAGAAAACTTGAAAATAGAATTGGCTGAGTGCCACTAATGGTGGCAAAATTATGAAGCGGAGAAAGTCTTAGTTGAAATGTAAATGTTAAAAGCCTAAGGTTGTTCATGATGTTATTTATCAGCAGTGCTTGGCAGTAAATACGTGAAATGAACATGTGTTACTCAACCAATGGTGTCAAGGGCGAACTTCATTCACTTTCATGGATTTAACCATCATCAGTTCCGTGAGCATTTGTCAGACAGCACAGCCGAATATCCTGACTTGCCCTAGCACACAGCGGGTCAACAGCTTAGCAGCAGTCGAGTTTTATTGTGACGTTTTGAGCTCAGGGCAAAGACTGCAGTTTTTCTGAAGGAGATAAACCACACTCAACCGCTAGTATTCAACACTGAATAGCTTTGGAAATTAATTTTGTTGCAAGCCTGATAATGTTTCTTAATGAATTCACCCTAAAATTACAAGGCAAAACAGTGCTTAAATGCAAAACATACTGCAATAAGGTTATTTCCGTTAATAATGACAACTAATGTTGCTTGAATCGCAAGTAACATCAAGCTGCTTATCCAATTCTCACGCCGTTAAAAGTTAAAAGTAGTGGCATTCCCCTCCCCACACATTGACAGCAAACACATTGCCAGTCTCAGACTATAGTTCCAGCAGTGTTTTTCAGAGCTCAATGCAAGTGTCAAGGAAATTTCTGTACTTCAAAATCCATTTAATTGTGAAACTGAGGAGATTCCATCTACCCTCCAACTGAAAGTGATTAATCTGCAACACAGTAACATGCTGAAAGGCAAATATCAAGAGAACAATCTAACAGAATTGTACAAATGCTTTCCAAGTGATGAATATGTTTGACTAAAATTATATGCTCATGGACTGATAGCAGTACTTGGCAGTATCTACCTGCTTGAAAAGACATTTTCAAAGATGAAATACATAAAACCTAACGGATGAACATTTGCAATCAATTTTGATCGTAGCCAGCTACTTACTTTGAACTCCAATTAAGTGAAACAGTCCCCTAAAAAGCATTCTATCCGTCTCAGTAGACTTGATTAGAAAAAAATTATGCTCATTTTGAATTCTGTCAATTAAAAAATGTATGGACAGTCCTCGCTTGTAAGTACTTACATAATATCCTCGATGCTGTCTCTTGGTCTGCAAGGCCTAAAATACTGACTCTCTGGTCCTTTACAGAAAAAGCTGACGGACCCCTGAGTATAAGGAAGGGAGAAGCGTTAATGTGTGGAGGGAAAGATATGGGATAGCATCCAGCTGCCAAGTGTGGCACTCTCGGCACACTCAGCTGCAGACGTGCAGGTGGGGCAGGCAGGGAAAGTGTACAGAGTGCGGCTGGGACTGGCTCTGCTAACTTCCTTTCCATGAATCCATCTGTTTTCTATCTTCCAAAATTTTGCTGCAGGCTCACCTGTTATTTTTGTCTCGGCATATTCTTACTAAACATTGGCTCTACCAGTTGAGAAGAGGTTCGTGGATAACTGGGGTAGCCTGGAAGGACTACCTATTTCAGTTTGTCACAGAAATGAATGGCCAAGTGGTTCAGGGGCACACATGGCTTTTAGACAAAAAGACCTAATGTGGGTCACAGCTCTGCCACTTCCTAGTTGTGTGACCTTAGGCATTCACTCATCTTTAAACTGGGGGATAATAATACCAACAATACATCATGGGTTGGCACACAGAAAAGCACTCCAAAAACTATTGCTTTTATTCCCGCAGTAACTCTAGGAAAAAAAAAATCATGCCTCAAACTTATGGCAAACAAGTAGAGAAATGCACGTTTCAAATACTACACTAGCTTTGATAGCCACTTACCTATTACAGCAAAATGCAAAGCACATGTCCCCCACAGTTCACAACTTTCTGGAGTTCAGTGCAGATAAACATAAGAAAGTGACATCTGAAAACAAAATGAAAGGCGTAGACTCACACCAAATCCTTCTGTACGTAGTGTGGTGTAGCTCTTAGTTAAGTCTCCCAGGGGAAGGCTTTACACACTTCGAAAACCATAAAAGTGTTTCACATTTGCCAACCAATGCACACGAGTATAAAGTAAGGTTAATGAAAACAATACCTTTATGTTTTATTCCGTACAATCCTGTTTCATTTTTTAAAATGTAGGTGGACCACTTTTTAGACGTAGGTCTTTGGGTTTTTAGCCAAGGTGTTTAAAATGTAACTGTCTGGGACCCATTCAGATGTACTAAACCAATCTCCAGTGGGCAGACCAGAAACCTCCAGTTTGATGAAATTCACAAGTGATTTTTAAGTGTTACTATTTTGAGCAGTACTAGAAACCATGAAGTCCTATATCTTCATCCCCTTGGCTCTCACAAATGGAAGGTTAGAGGAACTCAAGTGGTACTAGTATGCTGGGCAAGTCAGAAAAGACACACAACCACACACAGACAAACACAAGGGAAGTGCTCAAGGGCACACCAAAATGGAGGTATTTCTTCATTGATCACAGGTCATATTTCCAATGGTTCCTTTATTTTGAAAACTTTTTTTTGAGACTGAGTCTTGCTCTGTCACCCAGACCTGGAATGCAGTAGCGTGATCTAAGCTCATTGTAACCTCTGCCTCCTGGGTTCAAGCAGTTCTCCTGCCTCATCCTCCCAAGAAGCTGGGACTACAGGCGCACACCACCACACCCAGCTAAGTTTTTGTATTTTTAGTAGAGGTGGGTTTCATCATGGTGGCCAGGCTGGCCTCAAACTCCTGACCTTGTGATCCACCCAACCTTGGCCTCCCAAAGTGCTGGGATCATAGGCGTGAGCCACTGCACTCAGCTTGAATTTAAAGTACTTGTAATCACTGATTCATTCAACAAACATTAACACCTAGTATGTGCTAGGAACTCTTCTAGGTGCTTGACATCCAACATGGAAAAATTCCCTACGTTACATTCTAGCCAATTATGTTCTGCTCTTGGAGCTAGGTGACTAGTTAAAAATTTGAATGAACAAACACTGACTAATAACCTCTAAAGATCGAGAGCCTTCCATCTGGTTCACTGCTATTATTCAATGTGGGTATCTCTGCACCCCATCTCTACTGAAAGTACAAAAAATTAGCCGGGCGTGGTGGTGCGTGCCTGTAGTCCCATCTTCTCGGGAGGCTGAGGCAGGAGAATTGCTTGAAACTGGAAAACGGAAGCTGCAGTGAGCCGGGATCGCACCACTGCACTCCAGCCTGGCGACAGAGCGAGACTGTCTCAAAAAAAAAAAAAAAAAAATTGCTGGTACCTCTCCCTTTCCAGAATCGGAACAGACTGGTTTAATGGTGAAGTCTGGAACCACAGTCAAGACACAGAGCTGTCTCACAAAAAGTAGGTTCTTGATAAATTACTTAACCTGGGTATGTTACTTCAAAGTACAAGTGTGATCATGCTCAGTAAGGCCTACGTGCCCATCTCATTCTGACATTCCATCACATTCCCATTTCTCCCAAACTATGCTGTCCGTGAGAGGAAGGGCTGGGTCTTAACTCTGTGTTCCTGGCACCTGGAATAATTGTCTGGAAAAATAATCTGAGTATTTGTTGAATGCCTATCTCATTCTGATATTCCATCACATTCCTATTTCTCCCCAAACTATGCCAAGTCCTTGAGAGGAAGGGCTGTGTCTTAATTCTATGTTCTCAGCACCTGGAATAATTAGGTGTCTGGAAGAATAATTTGTGTATCTGTTGAATGAATAAATGACTGACTGGCTCCATGACATGACTGCAGCTCTTCATAAAGGTTTATTTATGTAGAATACTTGTAATGTTACAAGTATTGAGACAACATGAAATGAAAGCAAAGTTACTTTTAGGGTTTTTCAAAATTCAGTAATGGTTCTAGAATTGCCATTTATATTTATGCCTGTTCTAAGAATTTCATGCATTTAAAATCTAATACACAAATTCTACAGAAGAAAGCCTTCAGTTACCTCTACCAAAGCTAAGCAATTTAAAAGGGGGGGGGGGGAGGGGGAATGACTATGTATTTCATTAAAAGGGAAAAATCTAGATCTGACACCAGTTTCATTATAAAGGTCAGCAATCCCTAATTACCAATTCTGAGATCCAAAAAATCTCTGAAAACCTGGTTTTTCCATAAGTTTGTGAGAAAAAATTGATCTAATCGATGTAAGGCAGATAGCTTACTGCATTACATAGTTAATCCCAGTTACTATGAAGTCTGATTATAACTGCAGAAATACTAATGTTTGATTATGGAGTGCTGCCCCAGGCCCCAATGAGGGTGTTATGTAATCTACATCAGATATATTATCTCTGAAAAGGAGAAAATTCTGAATTCTAAAACCCCAAGGGTTTCAGATAAAGGATTATAGCATACTTACAAAGAAAGTAAAGGCAACGGAAGCCTCAGGCTGTATACTACTGCCATCTGCTGACGTTGATATAGAACTACAACTATGTAATCCAAATGGGAAGATTTCATCTTGCTTATATGGTTAACAGCAGCACACTCGTAACTTGGAAAATAGTTGAGATTTTATTTTCAAAGGTAATTATTTAAAAAAAAAAACAAACAAACCCTTATGTGCAAGAGTTGATGTGGGGGGGGGGGGGGAGAACCTTAGTGAAGTTTAAAAAATAAACCTCTACAATATTTGCACGACTTTGTGTGCTCCAGCCACCGTACATAACCTAGAAGTTGAATTACCCATCTTGATTTAATGTAGTTGAACACCTTTTAGATTTATCTTTAATGCATGGTGAGGGTACGCTAGCTAACCCTTTGGGGTGCTATTTTTAATTCCTCTTGTATTAAGCTGGGCTGAAAACGACAGGTAAGGACTGATGCCATCAACGCTGTACCAACAAAATACTCAGAAATTGCTCTGCTGACCATTTCCAACAGAGCTAAAAGCAACGTCAAGGTTACAGAATCTCATGTTTTATATACCATATAATCACAGGTGGTAGTGACCCTATGAAACCTATTCTAGACCATAAGAGCCTTTTGGGGTACAACCATCTCTTTCTATCCTACCATAAATACATTCTAAGTTTCCTACAAGTTAAATGTACTATGTCTTGTTTATCCCCAAAGATGTAAGCTTTTGAACACTAATGTCTTCTTTTACTTTCTCTTCCTCCCTAGCTACCATGGTTGGCACCAGAGGAACCATGTAACAAATACTAAGTTTGTGATCATGAATTTTAGTGTGCTGCATTTAATTCTGAGGAGTTGCCTGAATTGGACTTTTAAAATTAGGCCTAATCATGTTCTCAGTGTTAAGGCTATTTTAGAAAAGATCTTTCTCCTCTCCAGGAAAAAATGTGTCTTTAAATAAATCGCAAGGATTCAATGTAAACCATCGGGAAGGAATAAAAGACCTAAGGTCCCAAAAAGAACTACAATTGTTCTCTTTATTGCACAAGAGAAAATATGCTGTCAGGACTTACAACTCATAACAACTGATGGTCTGTGGCCCTCTCTTTGGTTCTACTACTATTTACAGGTCAAATCTTACATCCTCTTTCTTTCCCAAAAGGCCTAAATTCATGAACTTGCTTAACTTAGTAACTAATTAGGACATCACTCGACCAGATTTTAGGGACTTTTTCCACTTCGTTACAAGGCAGGGAATCACAGTCATTTATTTGAGGTGTCCCTCTGACATCTAACTTCCGAGTGAAGAAAAAAAGTACGAATTGAAACACCACTTTGGGTTGCTTCTATTCTCAGATCCAAACTGATAGAGATAGCCTGTTCTGGACACCAACTTCTAAATTGATATGGTCTAATCCTCAGAACACAGGAGAGTGGAATGAATGAAATTCAAAATCTACTCTAAAAATGAGTAAGGGGCTTATTAAGGGGGAAATCCAAAAGTATGTAATTTAAAGAAATTTATTCTTTAAAAATATTTTCATGTACACTTTCATGACTATTTTGAGGGGAACAAGGAGATTATCCTACAGTAATATTAGCTTAAAAACATAAGTGACATGTATAACAATACATTTTGGAAATAACTGGCATAATAAAAACGCAAATGTTTGTAGTGATTTAAGGCTGCAAGATATTTAAGATCTCAGATTAAATGAACCCACATTAGAGTAATGCAAACCAAAACTTGCAATTTTATGATTTCTTCATACTATATAATCCTTAATACTATGCATAAACAAGTTACCCCATTCCCAAATCATAACTGGAAAGGACAAAGGGAAAGTCTCTCAGAAAAACAGTGATAAATTGGAATGCATAGTACAATATGCATCCTCCTATTTCAATGTGTAACACACTGGTAACAAACCCACTTAATAAAAGAAAACCATGAGTTACTATTTAAGCAAAAAATATTTTTATGGAAAAAAAGTTGAGCTTCTTGCCTAGAAAAATCCTTTAATATCTATGTTCCTAATACAGTAAAGCCTTTAAAAATGTGGTAATGAAGATTCAATTTGCATGGGAAATCCACTTTCTTTAATGTGGATAAATATTTTTCACTGGATCACTTTAAATGGCAAAATCTTCAGAAAACAGAACAGAAAAATATAGCATCTTCAATAAACATTTCAAGACAGTAAGGTTATATTTACAGGATGCTATCTATAATCAGAGATCACCTAGAAGCAAAAGGAAATTGCTATCATTTCATTGTCCTTTTCTCAGCAGCCAACTATGACCACATAAACTAGGAAGATCCAAGAATCAATGAAATGTGTTCTAGGTGAAGGAAGTTTCACAGAACAAACAATTCTCATAAAATAAGTTTTCTTTTTCTTTTCTCCCCCCTGAGAATCAAGTTAATCTATCATTGGATTGCAATCAAGACAAAGACAAGAGCTCTAAATCCTCAATCATGTCAAGATCAAAATTATGTAAGACATTTCCACTTAGAAAAGCTAAAAATGTACAAATGAAGAAAATGTAAATAGCAAGACAAGGTGCTTGATAGTACTACTATGGCAGAAATGTATGGTATTTGGTAACATATACAATTAAGTGACACCTGGGAAAAACTTTATTGCTCTTGATGGAATATAGCACCACTTTGAAGACTAAAAGATGGTTAGAACTAACCACCTTTTAATCAACAATAGGCATTAATAGGAAAAGTGCTTAAAGAAGTAGTTCTGGAAAAAGGTAAGTTAGAGGAAATTTTTGTATTGTATATTTTAAATACGTTACCCACTTGTCTTCGTTAAATAGACAATCAGCAATCTATTTTACTAATGCAGTATCAGATTTGCTACTATCAGTCTGATTATCACTCAATAATATAAAATCAAGGGACAGAAAAGTCATTCAAACTTATAAAACAAGTTAGAACATTAAAGTAATTTTATGCCAAAAACATTCAGATAATTATTGCTTAAATATACAACAATCACACCTGTGAAATTTTCCAAATGAGAATTGAGAAAATTTCTTCTGTGTGCTGTAACATTTATCCTATGGGAGACAGGAATATCTAAAGGATGTGTAGCAATTGCCTAACGACTATGGAAAATAGCTCAATTTCCCCCCTGAACAATTTCTAAAAACTAATGCTGCAATGGTCATTCAGGAAGCAGAAGAAAACATGATTATACACATGCTAGAAAACAGCCAAATGATTTCAAGATAATTTGCAACTAGTACTTTGTTCAGTCTTTAGAAAGTAGATTTCACGTTTCCTTATTCTAAAAGAAAAGGTCTGGATGGATAAATTGCTATGCAGAAGCACAAAGGTTTTTTTGTTGTTGTTTTTTTGATGCAATCTTCTATAAGAAGTAATTTAAAAAGCCAAACAATTTAACATATTTAAATGGGATTTCCTCTGAGATTGACTTTATTAGTTTCTTTCTTTCTTCCTCAATCATCTGCAATTATCAGAATCACTACACTGGTAATCTTCATAATAAAATGTGATCCCATCTTATTTAATGTAGCTTGACTTTCTGTAACTATTTCAAGAGTGGAATTTCTAAAAATAATTTTATCCAATGTAAGCAGGCACAGGAATTCTGATAAAATTGGTTAAGGTTTAGAGTACTACACAGGTAATATTGCAGCGTGATCTGTATACGAGAGAAAATAAGAAATAAGAATCAAACCTCTGTAAATGAAGAGGATTTCAGATATTTATAGCTGGCATAAAAGAAAACAATTTTATACTTTCATCAGACATTTTTACAAAGAAAATGTCTTGATAATCTTGTTCTCAACTTATAATCATTTATATATATATATATATATACATACACACATACATTATATATATATATATATATATATATATATATATATATATATTATTGATTGGGTGATGCAGAAAGCCACAAATGAGAAAAGGACACTAAGGTTTTAATAAGGGGAACAAAAAATTGTTTTCACCAGTATAGATTCACATTACAGTACACCAATATTGACAGCATTCTCTTGTCTATTTTTGGTACAGAAGATGGTATCTCTCTACATAACCTTATTGTAAGGCTTCAGTAACTAAAATGTAAAACAAAACAAACAAAAATCCCCCCCAAAACAAAACAAAAACCCCAGCCTATTAGTTTACAGTTTATTTTAAAAATTCCGAAAGACACTGCAAGTTCTAAACTTTTAGTAGTGCTACCCACACACAACCATCTGGTTAAGAACCCAGTAAAAGAGCCCCCTTCCAAGGAAGCTTAGCGACAGTAGAGTTGTGCAATATGGATGTTTCTTACTACAAGAAAAAAATTATACATGGCACATTCTCATTCATATTCTGTAATGTAAAAAGTTACAAACATACCTAATCAAATAAATAATAATAAAAAAAGAATTTGAATGTATTTGTTAAGTATCCTAAAACCACTACATAGAATAATGGCAACTTTCACTCACAGATTATTTACATGGTAATACCCAGTGTGGGTATACTGCTACAAAACTCAAAACAGAAGGAGTAAACTTGAAATGTTTTCCATAATAAAGATCTAGCAGCATGACTATCTAATGCTGTTTTATCCCGATTGCTTCCGAAACGTTCCTTTTTAGTCTGTGTCTTCATCCAGTTCATAATTGTCTTTATCATAAATATCTTTTACTAGAAGAACCCGTACAAGCATATTTTCCAAGGTGTTTCGGTCCAGTGAAGTAGATGTGTACCACACAGGGCTATCTGTAGAACTAGAGCATTCTGGTTGCAAATAAAAAACATCCATTCTCTGGTTAAGATTCTGTGGACTTTGGAGCAGGGGATGGAGAGAGAAAAAGTCAATTTCACAAAATACATACAAAATTTCGCACAACTTTTTTTTCTTCTTTCAAGAATAATTGAGACCCTATTAATCACGTTATATAATCAGACCCTATGCCTCAATGTCTCCATTACCGTCATTAAAGTATTCTCGAAGTTGTTTTCTGTGATAGAGATTTCCTACTACAATTTTAACTCTATTTCACTGAATCCAAGACACTATCAATAGACATACCACTCATTATTTTAATGTTACCATTAAGCAAGTAAAACACTGTCAATTATGATTTCAAGATGCAACAATTTAAACTGTGCATTCCAGTTTCAGAAATAGTAAAATGTGAAAATGTCTTAGAATTGATGAAATATGGCAGCATATAAAATTTAAAAATTCTTACAGCATTACATAATTAATAGAAACTTAATTTTTTAAAATACCAACAAGGTAACAGCGAGATAGGAATTTCCATGTAGTAAATAGTTACTATCAACCGAAGACCCTGACACTGCTGCAGCCAAATAGGACTACCCTAAACCATGGTAAGAAATACAGGTTGAGCATCCCTAATTCAAAAATCCAAAATCTGAAACTCTTTGAGTGCCAAAATGACACTAAAAGCGGAAAGTTCCACACCTGACCTCATGTGAAGAGTTTATAGCCAAAACACAGGCACACAGATTATTCAGCATCCCCAAGGGGAAAATAAAATCACCTTCAGGCTACATAAATAAAATTATCTTCAAGCTACATGTATAAGGTGTATATGAAACATAATGAATTTCATGTTTAGAGTTGGGTCCCATCCCCAAGACATTTCATAATGTATATGCAAATATTCCAAATTCTGAAAAAATCTGAAATCTAAAATACTTCTGGTCCAAAGCATTTTGGATAAGGGGCATTCAACTTGTACTACTACCATCATAAACATGACATTATTGGTTTTTTTTACAAGTTCTTGAGGGCCATCCCAGGGACCTAACTGTAATTTATAAATTTGTTTAAATAGGGAAGTATATTTTGAATTCATGCTGACCTTTTGAAAATTAGAGAGTACTTACTTAAAACAACAGGCAAGCATAAAATAATCGATGGTCTCTAAACATTTTATTGGCTTAAACTTTTTAAAATGCCTGTTGGTCTGAGATTGGGGGAAAAAAAATTCCAGAATATGATTCCACTTTTCATACCTGCTTCACTGTTTTCTCTTAAACGTAAATACTTCATTTACATTTCCACCTATCTATACTACCTTTGAACATACCTTTACACCAGGCGTTGGCAAACTATAGCCACCCACCTGCTTATGTAAAGTTTTATTATAACACAGCCACATGCCATTAAACTTATATATAGCATATGGCTGCTTTCTAGTTACAAGAGAACCGACTAGTTATAAGAGATTTATAGCCCCAAAAGCCTAAAATATTTATCATCTGGCTCTTTAAGAAAAAGTTTGTGTCCCTCTGCTTTGCGGTCACTGGAAATTGCTGCAATGTAAAAGAAAATGACAGGCACAGTAGCTCATGACTGTAATTCCAGCACTTTGGGAGGCTGAGGCACAAGGATCAGTTGAGGTCAGGAGTTCAAGACCAGCCTGGGCAACACAGAGAGACTGTCTCTACAAAAAATACAAAATTAGCCACCTATGAAGGCACATGCCTGTAGTCCCAGCAGTTTGAGGTTGCAGTGAGCTGTGATCATGTGCCACTGCACTCCAGTCTGGGTGAGAAAGCAAGACCCCAACTCAAAAAAAAAAAAAAGAAAGAAAGAAAGAGAAAGAAAATGACAACAGTAGTAATTTCATTAGTAGTAGAGGGTGATTTCTTAACATATGCTTAAACTCTAAATATGATGTATAAGCTGGGTATTTCAAACTAAAAGATTATAACTGAATGAACTTGGGTATAACTGAGACAGAAGAAATCTCAGAAAAAATCCATTTAAAACACCTATCGGTAATGTTAAATTTAAATCAGCCAACTTCTACCATTTTTAAAAGTTAAGTATCATTAACACTCACCTTTTAGACAAGTAGCATTCAAACATTTTCACAGGACATCTGGAAGGATTGGCTGTGTTTTCAATTTGTTCAAATACTGGCTCATCATCTTCATGTTTTCTTTTTCCAGTAGTAATTTTATCTTAAAAAATAAAAATGAAATAAACCTCCTAAATTAATCTTAAAGAAAGACATAAAGATCACTCCTGGTATCTGTTATATACCAAAGAATAGGACTAGGTGTCCCTTGGAGTTCTAAGTTAAGGCTCTTCTGGTAACAATTTTTCAAACAAAAGGAACTGAGACATCTTAAGAAGACACAGGTTGTCTTATTTTATAAAAATGACAGTCCTTAGATTCTTAACAGGTGACCCAGGTGGTCTTTAATAAGGCAAGGTTTGGATATCCCTACTGTAAGACAATCTCAAAAGGGAAATCCGGGCTGGGTGTGGTGGCTCTCCCCTGTAATCCCAGCACTTTGGGAGGCTGAGGCGGGCAGATGACCTGAGGTAGGGAGTTTAAGACCAGCCTGACCAACATGCAGAAACCCTGTCTCGACTAAAAATACAATGTCAACCAGGGGTGGCGGCACATGCCTGTAATCCCAGCTACTCGGAAGGCTGAGGCAGAAGAATCGCTTGAACCCAGGAGGTGGAGGCTGCGGTGAACCAAGATTGCACCACTGCACTCCAGCCTGGGCAACAAGAGAGAAATTCCTTCTCAGAAAAAAAAAAAAAAAAGAAAAGAAAGATATCTGTTACACTACCTTCATTATCTGTTCCACATAAGGAAGACACTTGGTATCGAAGACATGCTTTGTTTTCCATCGTTAAAGGATTTTTTTCCAATGCCTAAACACAGTGCCAAAGGAAAGTCTTAAGTGTTGTTCCACTGTTTTCAGGCCAAAATACTTAGTGTTAAAGTAGAACAGTGTATTCAGAAGAGCTACTGGAGAGTGTGATCCTAGTTGTTTTATCCTCCAGAGATAGTCTTCTTCAACTCGAGAGAATATTGACCCTTAAATAGAGAGAACTATTTTAAAAGAAGTATAATAAATAAAAGTTTTCATTTAACCATCTAGAAGTAGATACAGTTAATTTAAGGACAAATCTATACCAATTCTCCATTAATTTAGATCAACTAGAGTAATTTCAGAAATACTTATGCAGTTAATAATACAGAGGCTACTATGGAATTATTATCTATGGAATAAGGGACTGGAAGTTTGCTTCTGTTCTTCAGTAGGACAAGCAAACAGCAGCCAGAAAAAATGTAAATCCTTTTAAAATTAAAATTGGGGAATTTAAATTCCTGAAAAAAACTGGTGACTCCATATACACACACATTTTCTTCATATATTGAAAACAGTGGTTTAAGAGAAATTTACTCAGAAGTGCCACTGGAAGGCTTAAGACATGAACATCCAGTCTCATACTCCAGAGGAAGTAGATCACATTTCTTACAAAGTTCTTCATAAACACTAGTTATTGACCACATTCATTTCTAATTCAACAAGAGGTAAACATCAGGTAAGCTCATGAGTGTTCAGAAAATGTTATCTAATTTAAATGACTTCTTAATATTTTCAAACATACTAACAATCCCAATATCAAGAGAGCAACACCTTTATTTAAAACAGCATTACCATCTGGAAGTATGCTTGGTTGCCAGCTTCGTAGTATTTTATTCAATTCTTGCTCAAAAGTTTGGTATCCAGGATCAATAAATATGTTGTCTTTTCGATTACTTCCACACAAGTACTACAAAAAAAAAAAAAAGCCCCACAAAGCTTCTTGAAAGAAAATCAGCTAATTATAAATAGTGAACATATTATACTCTTCCTTAAGAAAAAAAAAAAGTTTTATGTCTTTGAAATACAAGCGTATTACTAATAAAACATGAGATGATTGATTTTATGAATGTATCTAGAAATTATAAAAAATCATAAATTATCAACAGATCTTTTGCTTGAAGCACTCAAAACTGAAATATCCCAGAATCGAGAATATAAAAACTAGATGATAACCTTCAGTCTGTCAGACAAAAAACAAAACAATATCTGATTCCAGCATTTATTATATAGTACATAAAGAAAAATTTAAATTTTAAAATGAGTGGTTGTTTTTTTTTTTTTTTAATAAAGTAAGAGTAATCAAGGTAGTAACTAAAGAAAAACACTGAGTGGTAAGAATGGGATGAAATGTTATCTGTAGCTATTGAAAGCTCTCTTCTAGCCCTCTGACTTTGTCAGGCTAATGCTTTTTTCTTATTGTCTCTATATTCCTAATTCTCCACCTGTACAACAGTGCAAATTTATGAATCTCATAACTCACTGTCACAAACCTAGAAAAATCTTAACAGTGAGGGTGGTTACAAAATCATTTCAAGTACTAATGTTTATTAGTGAAATTTAAAAAGAAAACATCAAATTATATGATAATAGTACAAAGGATAGAAGGCAAGAATTGGGGGTACACTGTTCTATGGCTCTTAAACTACATGTGAAGTGGTATAGTATTATTTGAAGGTAAACATGTAATTAAAGATGCAGATTGTAAACCTAAGGCAACAAGTAAAAAAACTTAAAAGGTACAAATAATAAGCCAATAGTGGAAATAAAGTGGAATCATAAAACAGAAAAAGATGCAAAAACAAAGAACAGATACAATGCAAAACAACCTGAAGGACAATAGATTTTAATCCAATGACAGCAGTGATCCCGTTACACGTAAAAGGTCTAAGCCAAGGTTAGCAAACTAGAGTCCCGGAGCCGTCTGGCCCATGCCTATTTTTATAAAATTTTCTTGGAATACCAACATACTGGTTCATTTGCATACTGTCTACAGCAGCTTTCATGTTATAATGGCATATTTGAATGGTTGCATGACACAGACAAGCATGACCTGTAACCATGTACCATTTGGTCCTTTATTTTAAAAGTCTGTTGGTTCCTGCTCTAAACAGCAATTAAAAGACAGACACTGGGCTGGGAGCAGTGGCTCACGCCTGCAATCTCAGCACTTTGGGAGGCCAAAGCGGGCAGATCACTTGAGCTCAGGAGCTCAAGACGAGCCTGGGCAAGATGTTGAGACCCGTCTCTTAAAAAACAAAAAAAGTACAAAAATTAGCCAGGCATGGTGGCGTGTGCCTGAAGTCCCAGCTACTTGAGGGGCTGGCACAGGAGAACAGCTTGAGCCTGGGAGGTCAAGGCTCAGTGAGCCGCAAGATCACACCACTGTATTCCAGCCTGGGACAGAGTGAGACTCAGTTCCAAAAAAAAAAAAAAAAAAAAAATAGATACATATTGTCAGATTCAGTTTTTTTAAGGCAAGGTTCAACAATATGCTATCCAGAAAAACCCTATTTTAAATAAAAGAACAGATAAGTGAAAAGTAAAAGAAAAAATGTACACCATGTATACACTAATCAAAATGTAAGAATGCCATCATCTGAGTTGATCCGATGTTATTCAAACTAGTCAAAGGAATATGTTAGTCAGCAAAATTCTAAAACAGTACAACAAAAACTCCTAATTAATGTCTTTCAAATACAATAATAGACCAACTGATAAAAGCCTGGAAAATCAATAAAGTGACAATGCTAGATTTCTCCCCCTGCTTTTGGGTTAGTCAAAGGGTAGATGCTCTAACAATACCATTTCCTAAACTATCTGCAGATCCTCATTGTTATGAATGAGAACGGCACTGATGGCTTAATATACAACATCATGATTCCATCTGTTCAACGAGACTATAAACTTTTGTATTGTTCCTGGATTTCTAAAACTACAAACTCAGTTGAGTATTACATAAAACAACCACTAAAACCCCCAAGTTTAGAATAGCAATTTATATATTTTGTTTTTATCATAAAGCAACATGCACAATAAAAAATGAGGGAAGGCTGGGCGTGGTGGCTCACACCCGTAATCCCAACACTTGGGAGACTGAGGTGGGTGGATCACGAGGTCAGGAGTTCAAGACCAGCCTGACCATGATGGTGAAACCCCGTCTCTATTAAAATACAAAAATTAGCTGGGTGTGGTAGCAAGCACCTGTAACTCCAGCTACTCGGGAGGCTGAGGCAGAGAATTGCTTGAACTTGGGAGGCAGAGGTTGCAGTGAGCCGAGATAGCGCCACTGCATTCCAGCCTGGGTGAAGAAGCAAGACTCCGTCTTAAAAAAAAAAAAAAAAGCAGAGGGAAAGGATTCTGAAATAATCATTTTCATCTGTAAATCCAGCGCAAAGAGAAAATTTCTGTGTAACATTCAGACCCTTAGCAATAATAATAAACCAAAAACTACTAAGTTCCCAACTGAGCTCTACTAAAAGTGGTTCCTAAATGAAGTGCCAATACTTAATCCTTCTGAAAAGGTTACTCTAGGCAATCCATGATAAATGATCTGCTGCTCTTGATACAGAATGAATTACAACGTTTTATTACTCATTGTGGTAGTATGGGAAGCAATGCCATATTATTGTTGCTGTTATTTTCCATCACAAGCAGTCACAACTTACAAACATCTATTATATACATACATGGTTGCCTTATCACCAAAGCCCTTGCAACCAATGAGAATCTACAGAGGAAAAGAATGTATGGTTTCAGAACAGAGGCAAAGAAGAACCTGTGAAGAAGAGCAGCAACTTACAGCAACTAACCCTAGAGAAAACTCCCTGATAGAACAGGCCTGTCTGAAGAGTAGCTTTCTTAATTAAAAAAAAACAGAAAGTCTTCAATTATAAAATTATTTGAATTAATAAGTATACTTTTTAAAAAATATAAATTCCTTTTATAAGAGTTATTGGTCTCTCATTTTACTTAGATTTCTTTGGGACTATACGTGAAAGATCTAGCGTTTCCTAGATAATTTTGGAACATCTATAAAAAGCAGTATCAAATGATAAAAATATAACATGTTACACAATTGACTTTAAATATTCTAGTAGTGACATTTTTTTATTTTATTTTTATTTATTTATTTTTTGAGACAGAGTCTTACACCGTCACCGAGGCTGGAATACAGTGGCATGATCTTGGCTCATGCTGCCTCTGGCTTCCAGGTTCCAGCGATCCTCCTGCCTCAGCCTCCCGGGTAGCTGAGGTTACAGACGTGTGTCATACGCCCGGCTAATTTTTGTATTTTTAGTAGAGACAGTTCTACTGTCTCTACTAAAATACAAAAAAGTTCAACATGGGTTTCACCATGTTGGCTAGGCTGGTCTTGAACTCCTGACCTCAGGTGATCTGCCCGCCTTGGCCTCCCAAAATGCTAGGATTACAGGCATGAGTCACTGCACCCGGCCCACATTTTAAAAATTAAAAAGAAACAAGTATAATATTTTACTTAACCCAGTATATCCAAAACATGCAATTCCAACATATAATGTAAAAATATTTAACATTTTAAAAATACAAATTCTTTAAAATCTTGTATATATTTTACACTCAGAACATTTCGCATTTCAGATTAGCCACATTTCAAAAGCCCTGTTTCTTATGGATTAAAAACACTTTGTAGGGCAAAGCAGCACACTGAAAGATATCCACTTACCTAAACAGAAATTACAGTTCTGGTACTTGAGAAGCAGAATGAAAATCTCATAAAACACAGCTAATAGAGAGTTGAAAAGCGTGTATTTTAGATATGTTCAGACTATTGGCATGTTTGTTCAGACAAGTACAGTCACTAATATGACAAACAATAATATTGTCAAATGTTTTGGAGAGCTAGCTAAAGCAAGAAACATTATGTATAACAATATACATGACAATTTATAAAATTAAATAAATATTGGGAATATAAGACATTCCTAATTTGAAGGCTATTAGATTTTACTTGCAAGTCTCTCAAATCAGTTGTTTTATTAAATGTTATTTGAACAAAGCTTAATAATAATATAAAATAACTCATCATTAATTTAAGCTACAAATCAGCCGTTCTGCACAATAATTTATTTTTCAACAAAAATACTTCAGCCTTCAGACACCTATGCCCAAGAAAAAAAAAAATGTCAAGTGTCATCTTTAAAAATACTTAAAACCTTTTCAAGTTTCTCCCTGGATAAAGATGAAACCTAAACATTTTATCAAGGAATAGAGGCCTTTGTGTTATGACTCTTACTGAGCACAGCCCCCACCCTCATCACCTCAAAGCTCTCTCCACTTCACATTCTACATTCCAGCTGGGCTGAGTAGCTCCTGGTAAACTGTGCCCTTGTACTGCCACTGTCCTTCTCTCATGTTTTTGCTGAATAAATTTCTACAAGTGCTTCAAAATTCAATTTAAAATTTAAAACTCAATGACTTCTACATTTCTATACTTCTTCATAGTATATACTTAGGTAGAATTAATTAGTTCCAATTTGGTGTTACTTACACACAATGAATATAACATTATTTAAATATTATTTGTCTGTGTATTTCAAATCTTTGAGTGGAACATACTGCAATGGCTTTTAATTCAAACTGCTCACTAGATTCAAAATTTATGAGCTGTGTAACTTGGGCAATTTCCTCATCAAAAAATGCTGATAATTATAGTAAAGTTGTTGAGAGGACTGAATGACAGATCCAGCATGTAGCATAGTACTTGGAAAGCAGTAAACAGTCAGTAAATGTAAGCTGTCAATATGCTTATCTCAATCTCCAAAGGCTACTCCAGTGTTCACCATCCAGTATAAAACAGCACTTTGACTAATGTTTGCTGAATTAACCAATGAAAGAAGGATTCAAATACCCTAAATCAACCTCATTAATCCTATTAAAAAATAAAGAGGCCGGGCATGATGGCTCATGCCTCAACACTTTGGGAGGCCGAGGCTGGTGGATCACGAGGTCAATAGATGGAGACCATCTTGGCTAACATGGTGAAACCCTGTCTCTACTAAAAATACAAAATTTAGCTGGGCATGGTGGCGAGTGCCTGTAGTCCCAGCTACTGGGGAGGCAGAGGCTGCAGTGAGCTGAGATCACGCCACTGCGTTTCAGCCTAGCAACAGAGCAAGACTCTGTCTCAAAAAAAAGAGAAAAGAAAAGAAAAGAAAATTCTTAAGGCCCTCTGAATAAAAAAAGCTTTAATAAGTTTAGAAATTTTCTATGTATTTTAATAGAATTTAATTATTTGAAAACTATCCATTTACACAGAAATTAACAAGTCACATTGTGAGTTTACTATATTTTTTAATTTAGTAAGTTTTTCTTCTTAAAAAACACATCCCTCCATATAAAAGACTTAACACAAACTAAAAAATATAAACAACCTATTAGACAATGGGGAAACACAGAGAAAAGTAAATGATAAACACAAAAAGATTCTCAAACTTTTTGAGAAAGAAATCTGTTGATATCTTTAAAAATAAAAAAATATACTTTTCTTAAGATCTAGTAATACCCTTTTAGGAATCATATCTCAGAAATAAAAGCATCAGTTCTTTAGGATAATTATATTTGTGTGAGGCAGGAGGGAAGCAGAGGAGGAAGGAAAGTATACACTGCCTTAACAGCAAAATTCTATAAAACAAAGAGAATGCTCATCATTGTGGAAATTACTAAATCAACTGTGGTACAGCACACAATGAGATATATACACAGTTAGGCCGTAGAAGTGTATAATACAGTCTAGTGCTCCTAGTTGACAAAACAACTATCTCTTTCATCAGGTTCATAAAAAACAGAGAGATATACACATCTAGCTAACAATGATAAGAGGGGAGAGATTAAAGCAAAAAAGGTGGCCGGGCATGATGGCTATTGCCTATAATACTAGTACTTTGGGAGGCTGAAGTGGGTGGATCACCTGAGGTCGGGGTATGAGACCAGCCTGGTCAACATGGCAAAACCCCATCTCTACTAAAAATACAAACAAAACAAAAAACCTAGCCAGGTGTGGTGGCTCATTCCTATAATCCCAGCTACTTGTGAGGCTGAGGCAGGAGAATTGCTTGAACCCAGGAGGCAGAGGTTGCAGTAAGCTGAGATGGCACCACTGCACTCCAGCCTGGGTGAAAAAAGTGAGACTCCATCTCAAAAAAAAAGTATCTACAGTTCTATTTATAATAAATTTAGTATGACAGATATGTGTTCACATATGTAAAATAGTATATGAAAGAATGATCATGAAATGTTAATGCTGGTTATCATAGGATTTCGTATCATTTTCCTTCTTCCTCAAACATTTCCATATTATGTGAACATTTAACAGTAACCACCATTCTTTATACAAAATCAGTGGAGGAAAGTCAGTTACTTTGAGGAAGAGTAAAAAAAAAAAAGCTGTGCTCCCCTTTCATACAGTACCAGTTATTTACATTTAATTTTTCAATGTACAAAACAGAAATGACTATTTACTTCAGCAGACATTCGTAAGACTTAGTCCTTACGACAAAAGATATGTTTCTTCTATAGACATATGGAAGAAAATCATACTTACTGTCAACTGTATCTTTATTGTCAGATGTGAGCAAAAATAATGAATGCAACAGAAATACATGCACACTCTTCCAAAAATAGCTTCTATTTCTGTACACACCTTGAACTAACATTAAACAGCACTGATTCCTGGAAAGTTTACTTTAGTTATCTTATCTTTACACTGAGTTTCAGGATTACTTTTAAAGCTGCTTATAAATACCACAGAATTTCTGAAAAGAAGTCAAGTCTGTGAAAATGTATTCAATAATGAAAACAGATATTCCACAATTTTTAAAAATTGTGGTAAACTGCAGAACAAAAAATTACCATCTTTACCATTTTTAAACATGCAGTTCAGTAGTAAAACAACTTTTTAAGGAAACATTCATCAATACATAAGGAACCTATTTTAAAAAGGAAGGAAGCCAGGCACAGTGGCTCAAGCCTGTTAATTCCAACACGGGAGTCACATGTTTTGGAATTCATAATTGTTTGGATTTTACAGGGGAAACACAGGGCATGTACATAATTATAATACATTCATATTCCTTGAGTGGTGTGGGTAAGCACTCTACACTTATTTAGAAACATTAATAATTCTATAGTAAATTCAATGGTTAACATTCTATGGATGAATATTAACACTAAGAGTAATAAATAAAGATAACAGTAGCTTCACAATTCTTTTAAGTCAGGTTTTACTGTCGAGTGTGTTTTCATGAAAAAAAAAATCTGGTTTTCAGTTGTTTGGGGAATGATGGACCTATATTATTATCTAAGCATGAGGCTCAAAGTACATGTAAACCTATAAAAGGAGAATAAGAAAAAGTAAACCTATTCATGTATCCTTCAGGTTGCTACTGCAAGGTATGTGATGGTCCTTTAATACACAGTGATTTACAGCCATGCACTATATATTTGCAACACCACTTACAGAATCTTAAGCAAATTTCTATCCTAAAGAAAAAGTCAATAAAACACAAATTAAGACAATTCTAGTTTTCTTCAGTATTTATTTCATTATCTAACACCTGTTAGCATAATAAAATTAACTTTTAGGCCTACAAAAAACTCTGAAGAGATTTCCCCTGTCATCTACCATATTTCAAAATAAATAAGATGTGAAGCTGGAGATTCTTTCTGACTTCTGGGCACAAATCTGTAGAATCTGTTCAGAACTAGAGGTCATTACTGAAAGCTGATCATCGTGTTTACTGTAGAAAACAAACTGAGACATGTAGATGAAGTTTATCTTTACCTTTAAAGAATGATATCTTTTTATGAAATAGCCAAAGAATGAATGAGAAGTAATACTATTTAACATATATATAAATGGTGGCAAATATACAGCTTTGTTAGACGTGTTAGAAAAGATGCCGAAGTTTTGAGTGGTCTGTCCATACCCTATTTTTCCCATAAATTCTTTTTGGTTTTGGTATAAAGTTTTGGAGAACTTCAAGTTTTTTAGAAACATATATATTGCATTACAGAAGAAACACAAAGTAACTAATCCTTTATAATGTCACAGTATTTCTAAAGAGACTAAATTTTTGTCTTTCTTGGTAAGCCAATAAAGGTTCCATAAAGCTGCAGGAACAAGAACTACCACAACTTTTCTTATTAATGTTATATCTGAAAGCAGCCATCAAGTTACTAACCTCCTGTATTCCAAGGCAAAGATAATAGATGCTGTCAGGTGCATAATTCTCTCCATTTGGCCTTCGGATCTCATTGACAAAATGAGCCAACCCATAGTTAAGCTCAGCTGTGGTGTGGGACAGTAGATCCTCTTTTAACTTTACTGATTTAGCTAAAAACACAAAATAAAAATCAATAATTGTTATTATTTACTGTCTTAAGGTTAAGAAACTTTCTGACATTATTCTTTATAAGAACCCTGAAGCAAAATAAAATGCATTCTTACAGGCATTTTAAGTTACCTACATTTATGGGGTTTTTTTTGAGACAGAGTCTCACTCTGTTGCCCAGGCTGGAAAGCAGTGGTGCAATCTCGGCTCACTGCAACCTCTGCCTCCTGAGTTCAAGCAATTCTCTTGCCTCAGCCTCCAGAGTAGCTGGAACTACAGGTGCATGCCACCACACCCAGTTAACTTTTGTATTTTTAGCAGAGACAGGGTTTCATCATGTTGGCCAGGATGGTCTTCATCTCCTACCCTCGTGACCCGCCCGCCACGGCCTCCCAAAGTGCTGGTTACAGGCATGAGCCACTGCACCCGGCCTATGTATTTTAAATTTAAAGGTACACAATAACAGAAATCTTGATTTTAAATAGGACTTAGGAGAAACAAAATTAAAACACTTACAAGATTTTAACTCATCTAATACCAGAAGATCTTCATCAAGTTGCCTAGTTTTGACCCAGTGTTTCCAAGCGTTTACGCCATATGTATATTTGAAAGGAAAGCTGCATTCTGAATTGTCAGAACTATCATCATGAGACTGGTATCCTGATACAGCCTTTCTCTTGGCTCCCTATTAGTGAAAAAACAACACAGTAATGTCTTTTTTAAAGCCTACATTATTTCATTACTTTATAGAAGCCATCTCTCAACAAAGGCAAATGAGATTCAACCCTTGAACAACATGGGTTTAAACTGCAGGGGTCCACTTCAACACACACGTTTTTCTATATGCCTGCCTCTCCTACCTCCTTCCACCTCTTCCAACTGTGCCATCTGATACAGCAAGACCAACCTTCCTCTTCCTCCTCAGCCTACTAAACATGAAGACAATGAGGATGATCTATTTCACTTAATGAATCGTAAATATATCTTCTCTCTCTTATGATTTTCTTGATAACATTCTTTTCTCTAGCTAACTTTATTATAAAATTACAGTATGTAACATATAAAATATGTTAAACAACTGTTATCTGCAAGGCTTCCGGTCAACAGTAGGCTACTAGTAGTTACCTTTTTAGGAAGTCAGTTAATACATGAATTTTTGACTGTGCAAGGGGGCTCAGTGAATAGTAGGCTACTAGTAGTTAACTTTTTAGAGAGTCAAAAGTTATACACAAATTTTTGACTATGCAGGGGGGATCAGCACCCCAACCACTGCATTGTACAAGGGTCATCTGTAATTGAAAATAGAGTTATTTGTTTAATCTGTCATGAAATTAGAAAAGAAAAAAAATGAAATATAGGTATTTGCTTAGAACTGACTGGTATTCCTGAATCTGACAATAGTTACCTATAACACTTCAGGAAATATGATGTTTTTACATAGATCACTTTGTGCAACAAAATCATATTCAATTCTGCTGTGAGAGTTACCAATAATGAGAAAATAAATATAAGACAATTAAACTAATAATCTAAATATTAATAATAATCTAAATATTACTGTAACAGAAATTGAAGAACTTTTCAACAACTCCACCTTATAGGTAATGACACTCCTTTTCACTTTCTTATTTTATTTTATTGATTTATTTTTGTTTTTTTTTTTTTTTTTTTTTGAGGCAGGGCCTCACTCTGCCGCCCATGCTAGAGTTTTGTAATCATGGTATCTCCCTTGCCAGGTAAGTATCCATGCTTGAGTTTTGTTTTCTTTTTGAGGCAAGGTCTCACTGTCGCCCAAGCTGGAGTACAGTGGCATGATCATAGTTCACTGCAACCTCAATCCTCCTCCTGAGTAGCTAGGACTACAGGCACATGCCACCACGCCTGGCTAATTTTTATTTTTTATTTTTTTGTAGAGACAGAGGTCTCACTATGTTGCCCAGGTTGGTCTCAAACTCCTGGGCTCCAGCAATCCTCCCACCTGAGTCTTCCAAAGTGCTGAGATTACAGGTACCACTCTGTCTGGCCCCCTTTCACTTTCCTGATAATACTGTTTGCAATGCAAAAGTTTTTAATTTGGATGTAGTCCAATTTATTTATTTATTTTTCCTTTTTCTCCCCCTGTGCTTTTGGTATCTTACCTAAGAAACTACCTAAAATAAGGCCAGAAGATTTAGGCCTACGTTTTCTTCGAAGAGTTTTAAAAAGTTTTAAAATTAAGCTCTTACATTTAGGTCTATGGCTCATTTTAATTTTTACGTTTGGTGTCAAGCAGGAGTCTACCTTCATTCTACTGCAAGTAGTCCTCCCTTTTCAGGTTTTTTCTTTCTTTTGGGAAAATTTTTGAACGCTATCTTTCTTAAGGTATTTTTAAGACGTGCTTTATATGTTGGAAGTCAGAGACAGAAAGTTGACAGAATATTAAAACAATTACACTTGTTAATGCATGTAGATTTGGTCTACCTGAATGATCAAACTGTCCAGCATCTCTTTCTATGTGTGTTGGTATGCCTAGCAGAGACCAAATATAATAAACTGTGTACTTCAACTTCACTGATAAATCTCATCAGAAACAATGGTAGAAAAAAACAGCTCCCTAGAAAACAGTCTAAATTCTTGTCAAAGAATTGAACTTACTACTTGAGCAACTATTTTCTATTTCTGACTTTGTATCAAGACAGTTTAGTTGAGGTTAATAACTCTGAGATATTTTTATTACTTGGAAATAGGTTACCTCTTAAATTATTTTCCAACCTAGAAAACAACAAAATATGTTCCCATATTCTCAGGCACACTAAAAGACCACTGTATCCTTCTCTGCCTATAGATATTACTATATAGGATATTAAGTGAATGCAAGAATATTATTAAATTTTGTACCTTTTTTTTAGATCGAGGTCTGGGCTGTTCCTCATATTCTTCGCCAAAAACAGGTGGTAATAAAAATTCATTTTCCATATCAAGTTCCTCAGCAGCTGACAACCAAATCAGAACTTTTATTTTAAATGTAATAGCACAGGCTTATGTTACATAAACACAGCCAACAAAGAATTAATCACGGAATGTAAACCAGCATTCGTACATGGGGACATTCTGGGCTGGGCTGGGGAGTAAATGATTTGTACCTAACAAGGTCTGTAAATTTGACAAACCAAGTTCAAACTCCTAAAAACATATGTAAAATGAATATAAACACAGAATTTGCATGAAAATGTATATCAGAAAAATTACTATAGTCTGAAGTTCAATTATAAGATCTAAATGGTCTCGGTACAAATCTGATTCAATCCATTAAACGTTTTTCCTAAAAATAAATGTTTTACATTCTACTCAGTGCGCTCATTAGCCATCCATGGATTAAGAAAATAATGAAAAATGGGACACATTTATTTCACAAAAGACCTGAAAAATAATTCTTTCTTTGAAGGTAATTAAATTTTCAAAAGGATCTTTAAAAAATGCACTCTCTTTCTTCCTCTCTCTTCTCTCTCTCTCTCTATATATATATAATTTTTTTTTTTGAGACAGAGTTTCATTCTTATTGCCCAGGTTGGAGTGCAATGGTACAGTCTCGACTCACTGCAACCTCCACCTTCCGGGTTCAAGTCATTCTGCCTCAGCCTCCCAAGTAGCTGGGATTACACGTGCCCACCACCACATTCAGCTAATTTTTGTATTTTTAGTAGAGACGGGGTTTCAACATGTTGGCCAGGCTGATCTCAAACTCCTGACCTCAGGTGATCCGCCCAACTTGGCCTCTCAAAGTGCTGGGATTACAGGTGTGATCCACAGTGCCCAGAAGCTAACAATATTTTAAAATTAAAAAGGACACAAACACTTCTTTAAATTTTCTATAATGAATTACTTCTAGAAGTTTTTTTTTTAAGGCTCTAAGACATTCTTTTTTTTTTTTTTTTGAGACAGGATCTCACTTTGCCACCCAAGCTAGAATGCAGTGGCACGATCCTGGCTTACTGCAACCTCCACCTCCTGGGCTCAAGCAATCCTCCTGCCTCAGCCTCCTGAGTAGCTGGGATTACAGGCATGCACCACCAAGCCTGGCTACATTTTATATTTTTAGTAAAGATGGGGTTTCACTACGTTGCCCAGGCTGGTCTTGAACTCCTGGGCTCAAAGTGATCTCATTCCAGAAGTTAACTGTTAAGGTGGGTTTTTAAAAAACAACCACAGCAAAATATGAAGTTAACTGTTAAGGTGGGTTTAAACAACAACAACAAAACACGAACATTGCTAAAAGACAATGACACAAACATTAAATGGTAAATGATCATAACCACAGTTGACTTTATAACTAAATTCCATAGTCATAAAGGTTTTGAGTACCTCTGGGAAAATCTATTTCGATATCCAAATCTGGTTCGTATGGTACATCAGGCATGCTGGACTGTGTCTCTGGGTCAGAGTTCTTCAAAAGATCTGAACCAATTATATCTGTTTCAATAATTACACCTGAAATCAATCCATAATATCATTAGAAATCAAAATAGAAAACCCCAACGGTATCTGTATTTAATCTGGCAAAGGAAATCATTTAATTTTAAACGCAATGTAAAAAAAATACATATAATGTCACAAAAGGGCATATTATATATATAACTATCTCAAAATGTAAACTACTATAAACCTCATACTTATAATTAATCACAAGTATATGAAAACTTTTAATTCTATAAATTTTACAGGAAGACTCCCTTCAAAAGTTAATAGGTATGCTTTGACAGTGAAACAACTTCAATATGTAAAGTATTTCTAAAAGCAACTTTTTGTCAAAAATAAACTAGAGGGCAGACAACTGTAGTTTTCAATACTCTTTGAATTTTGACCTAGGTTTCTCAAATCATTCAATATACGCTTATTAACAACTCCTTTTAATGGTTTGATCAGCTGCTTTCAAGTGTTTTTATGTTGTAATCATGGTAAGAAATGCATTTTATCCAGCACATACCACAAGGTGATGGTAGGGAACAGAAAGACATCTGTATACACATTGGTTTCACAAAATAATGCTTACCCTTTCTATGAGGGATTCGCATTGTAATTTTTTTACCCTGTTCCATTTTGGGTTTTTTTCTTTTCTTAAAAACACTGGTTGCAACCAACTAAGTTACTTTCACAACTCCTTACCACAGTGCTTCAAAAACGCTATCTCATTACGAAATTCAGAGAAAATTATAGTATTTTGCTTGTCCTCTAGGGTAAGGGTAAGAATTAGCTCAAGGTTGAAATAGGACTCTGGGTATCACCAGAGGGCTAAGGGTAGAAAATAAATATTCTAAGTGACTTAGAACCATCCGCAACACACTCATCATGTTATACCATGTAACGCAAGCACTGCCCGAATAGAGGTTAAGATAAACTCTGGTTTAGATAATGCAAATTATTTTATTAGTATAAGCAATAAAAGAAAACTAGGGGTGTAGTGGCTCACACCTGTAATCGCAGCACTTTGGGAGGCAGGCAGATCACCTAAGTTTGAGATCAGCCTGGCCAACATGGTGAAACCCTGTCTCTACTAAAAATACAAAAATTAGTTGGGCATGCTGGCATGCGCCTGTAATCCCACCTACTCAGGAGGCTGAGAAAGGAGAATCGCTTGAACCCAGGAGGCAGAGATCTTAGTGAGCCAAGATCACACTACCGCACTCCAGCCTGGGCGACAGGACAAGAGTCCATCTCAAAAAAAAAAAAAAAAAAAAAACTAGAGATGAATTTTGATCACTATTAGAGTCCATTACAAGTTATTATAGTTTTGTATTCCATTGACAGGAATAATTCTAAGTTGATTTTATGAGTCAAATCCTGCTTAAAATAGAGACCAAACACCAAATTCCTGCTTTGGATATCTGTCTGAGGGCACCTGGCTAAATATAGTGTAAATCTCTTAATATAGAATGTATTTCTGTTCCAGGGCTTTCCCTCACCCCCACAAGTTGAAACACAATGATATGCCCTGGAAAGTACTGTAAAAATACTTATAAATAACCAATGGTAACACTTATTTGCAAGGTATAACATAGTGTAGCTCACTGTTGATGTTGGTAGTCTCTGCCTTCCCCTCATCTTCACTCATCATATCTGTTATTGTAAGCAACTCTGTATCAAGAGGATCTGAAGAAACCTTGCTTTTTAGCTCCTCAATTGCTGCAGGAATCTTCTCACTGCTGTCCAATGGAGCAGGCAGAAAAACAGGAACTGGCACCTAAGTAACCAAAGCATTTTGAGTTAGGTTTATTAAACATTAAAAGGTATTTTTCCAAATTAAAAATTACTCTGACATAGGATCTACTTTATAATATCACACTGGATAAAAGCTTTGAAAAGAACACATACAAAACTAAGATGTCAACTGTGACAAGAAAGCCTAGAATACAAACATCTACTTTTTGGAATAAAAATTAAATAAAACGAATTTTTGAAGTATTTCTGTCCCCCAGGGGACTATAATAGCCAAGTCCTGATACAGTGTTCTTCTAAGTACTGCAAGTGATTTGGGATGAAATAATATTTTATATAAAATTCTGTGTTTCAGTTCTAAATCTTATGGCTTCACAAATATTTCTATAGAAAATGAGCCCAAATATAAAACTTAATATGCATACAGCAGACGCAGACATCTGTGAAATGTCACTCTCCAGGATGAACATACACATACTTAAACACAAAGCAATCAATCATGACAACAGAGATTCAACCAAATCTAAGTTAACTGCTGAAGAAAGGTAAAGATGGTTTTAGCAGCTTCACTAAACTAGTAACTGCAACCAGAGTTATCCTCAGTGTTTACAGGGGATTGGTTCCAGGACCACCCATGGAAGGATAACAGAGTCTATGCATACTCTAGTCGCACACCCTTACAGCCAGCCTTCTACACAGATTTCACATCCTTAAATACTCTATTTTCTTTTCTTTTCTTTTTTTGAGACAGGGACTTGCTCAGTAGCCCAGGTTGGAGTGCAATGGTGCAATCACAGCTCATTGCAGCCTCCATTTCCCAAGCTCAAGCAATCCTCCTACCTCAGCCTCCCAAGTAGCTGGGACCGGTATGTGCCACCATGCCTGGCTAATTTTTGTATTTTTAGTAGAGATGCGGATTCACCATGTTGCCTGGGCTGGTCTTGAACTCCTGGGCTGAAGATATGCCACCTTGGCCTCCCAAAGTGCTGGGATTACAGGCAGAATACTGTATTTTTAGTCTGTGTTTGGTCATGGACGTGTAGCCTGCCAATACATAGGGGCTGCCCAGATTTATTGGGGGAAAAAAAACCCACATATGTGGATGCATGGAGTTCAAACTCTTGCTGTTCAAGGGTCAACTGTCCATTGTTTTCCCAACTGTGCCTCCTAAATCTCAAAATGAAAAAGAACTTAAAATGTGACTTACAGGAACAGGAACTGTAGTAGGAACAGGAATATTCTGACTGTACATGTGCATAGGAACTGGGATATACACAGGCACAGGGATAGGCACTGGAACATATTCTGTCTTCCAAGTATCATCTAAAAACACAAAACATATTTAAGGAGCAATGTTAACTAACACTTATATACAGGTCCTCAATGTTAAAATAACTTGATCAAGAAAAATTTAACTACCTCAGTACCTTGTTGTTTTTTTTTTAATTCCCAGTTTTTACAAGTTAGGTAACTTAAAAAGAACAGGACAAAAAAGAAACAGCTGTTCTGACTTACAGAGAATACAAATAAAATTTAAGGATTTTTTTTAAGAAAGAAAATACCCGTTAAAAACACTATATAGTTTCAGATATCCTACCATGCTCTCCTCAACAACCTCCCCCAAAGGCTTATTTAATCAAATAATTAGAATACAGATAACACTGTAAATTTGTTTTTAAAAAAATACATACTTGAATGATTTCATCTCATTCTGACAGGAAGGAAACAGAATTGTTACCATTACAGACCACATGTAGAGATGATTTTCTCAGAGGAAGCACTATAATTTTAGTAGTCTTAGCCCCAAGGAAATTTTTGATACAGTATTTTTTCACTTTTGACATAATTTGTATTCTAGGCTTTTATCAGAGATTGATCATAAATAATTTAAAATGAGATGCTGTATTCTCCAGGTAATATTTAAAATTAGGTAAGCAAAATTAACAGAAAATGTCAAATTGACCAAACAAATGTATCCTGGAGGCTGTCATTCAAGAAAAGCATGTATTTCATTAGGTGAGATGAAAGTATGGGGAAGCAGTCATACTGTGCTAAGTTACCTGTCTGACAAGATTTGGTCTGCATGTGAGGTTTACAGTAAGTAGCTTTTGTCATTGTTAAAGGTTTGCAAAGAACTGCTTTGTTCTTCATCTCTTTGTTAGGTGTTGGAGAAGGCGGTGGTGCTGAACCCTATGGAGAAGCAAAGAGAAACATTTTTATTTTTATGCCTAATTTTCAATACTTCCTGATAAAGGATTTTCAGTCTGAAGAAGGGAACATACAAAAACAGAAGAGGATAACCAAATTATGTTATTATCACTATGTTCACCATAGTCTTAATCTGTAAGGATCACTGTGAATCTATCCTACTAGCAAAGTGGTAGCAATTATTCATTCTATAGATTTATATCACCTTCAAAGGATACCATCAGAATGATTTTAGAAAAATATAAAAAGACAATCTCACTTTTAAGTACAAAATCAAGGTTGTAAACCTGAACTATGAAAATACTTAGGCTCTTTTAAATTTATTTCAGAAAAAGATCTTACAGTTATTATGGCTATCTGATACTCTAGCTCCCTCTGCTGGATAAATGGCTTTAAATATGATCATAAATTTGAAAAGAAAAATGAAAGCAATTACCAAAGGTACCCTCAAACTTTAAGTTGTATATTTCCTGTGGCCCCGCAACAGCACTTTCTGGAACCTATCCTACAGATACAATCTCTCAGATATTTCACACCAAGTTCACTGTAGCATTATTTGCATTGCAAACAAAACCAAAAACCACATAAATAAAATCTGAAATAAGTGGAAGGTATGAGCATAACGTACGAAAGGTAAGGTACTCGCCACATCACTTACTAATATGGAGAAAATGTAGGTACATAATTTGGAATAGTTGTGTTCTATACAGTGGAGATTACCGTAGTGGTTTAGCAGTCAAACAGTGACTACTGAACCACTGCTGCAATGGGAAATACAGGGTTAGGTTCCTGTGAGCCTCTGGTCACAACGTTTTCATCAACTGACCAATACATAATTTTGTTAAAGATCCTTTATACAGTATTTCTTAAAAACAATATTTCATTACAGCATTTTTGTGTAATCTACTGTACTGAGATCAATTCATACACACAGCACAGATACAATACAGCATATGAATACTGTACAGCACTCACACAGCACACGCACACTGTGTACAGTACCCCATACACACATTATACAGTACAACACTGTGAACATGTTTACTGTACCTTTATGTAAATAAAGTCCTAAAAAATATTAAACAAAAATTAAGCATTCAAAGTTTTACAAAAGCAGGCCGGGTGCACTAGCTCACATCCGTAATTCCAGAACACTGGGAGGCTGAGACAGGTGGATCACGTAAGGTCAGGAGTTCAAGACCAGCCTGGCCAACATGGTGAAACCTCATCTCTATTAAAAATACAAAAAAAAAAAAAAAAAAAAAAAAATTAGCCAGGCATGGTGGCGCCCACCTCTAGTCCCAGTTATTCTAGAGGCTGAGGCAGGGGAATCACCTGACCCTGGGAGGCGGAGGTTGTAATGAGCTCAGATCATGCCACTGCACTCCAGCCTGGGTGACAGAGTGAGACTTCATCTCAAAAACAAAACAAAACAAAGCAAACAAACAAAACAAAACAGACATTAAAATTTCACCGTGGACGGGGCTGCAGAATGTGTGATGAGGCAGTGCACTGTGTAGTCTGAGCTTGCAACCTTGGTGTGCCCCATGAAAACTGAGGTTGGTAGAACTGGCCCTTGTGCCTTGTTGACAATGTCAGTGATTTTCCTACCCAAGGTGGCTCCAAAACTTGTGTCAGCCTTGGCAGCTTAGCTTTTAATCTCCAATCTTTTAAGCATCTCAAGGCATGTTCTCAGTAATGCTTAAATTTGAGAATGTGCTCAAGCAAAGGGCCACATTTTTCTGTTTTGTGTCTTTTTCCCAAGACAGAATTTCATTCTGTTATCACTTTCCTTCATGTTGCCAAAGCCTTGTGTGCTCATTTGTTGTGTGATGCACCTTCTGTTTTCAACACTGTTCTTTATAATTTCCGTAACATCTTTTCAGTCTGATCAAACATTTTCCCAAGTTATCAATAGCCTGCTTGATACTGCCCCCAGGCTCTGTCACCATAATCAAGAAGCTGCATATTGTGACTGCTTCCAGGAGTCTATCCATGGTGGCTTCCTTGTTGGCAGTGAGAGCCTCACATGCCTTGTTACAAAGCTCCCTCATGTGGTGCACTGTGAAACCCTTTAGTATGCCCTGTCTGAGGAGCTGGAGAAGATACAGTGTTTGGGGGCATGAAAGAACTCCTACATTGGGGGCACTTTCAAATTCTTCATAGCAATGAACTGGGGCATTATCCAGTAATAAAACTTTGAAGGCTAAGTTTTCACCCTAGAGATAGTGTTCAACTTCTAGGATGGAGCAGCAGAACCAATCCCAGAATATTTTGGGCACCATCCATGCTTTTTTTTCCCACCTCCAATGGAAATGATATACGCTTCACGTTTTTCCCTGCAATTGTTCATGAATTTTGAGCTCTATATATATCATTAGGGGTTTGCATTCAAAGTGCCCTTGGCATTGGTATACAGTAACAACGTTGCACACTCTTTGAATGAATTAAGGCCATGGGCATTTCACAGGTTCATATGCCAATGACCTTGTAAAAATAAGCCAGTCTCATTAGTGCTGAAAACTAGCTCTTCCATATAACCTTTTTCCTATGTAACACTTAGCAGGTGTTTTACCATAGCATCTTAATCTGCAAAACTCACCTCACCTCCAAGTTTAACATTTTTCATACCACACTGCCTTAAAATGTATGAGCCAGCCAGCACTAGCCAAGAAGGGTTTAACATTTTCCTAACCCTGAATAACCTGCTGTGAGGTGAAAGTTGTTCAGTATGCTTAAAAAAAAATTATTGGTCATAATCTCATGAATCCACAAGTTTAGTCATTATTCTATCTTTTCCTTAGCTTCACTATAGACTAGAGATGTTACTGTAGTATTTGTAGTGGCCTCATGTAGAGACTGGCAAATTTCCACTTCCTTTTTCTAGACCTACTGTAATGTTGATTCATTAATACTGAATTCACACCAAGAACATTATAACTTCATGCCTAAATGAAACTTTTCTAACAATATTTTCTCCACAAGGTTCATCAGAGCTTTCTTGCTCTTAAAGCACTTCAACACCACACTTGCTGGCCCTTCTAAACAGCAAAAATCATATAAAAAAAAAAAATGCAAACAACAACAATAAAACACCCTGACACTAATTAGACTAAGAAAAGGATACTTGTTTATAGTATGAGAGCTGAAACAAAAAAGGCACAGCATTGCTTTGTTCTACCTCAACTGGGAACATGCACATTGGGTGACTCAAATTTTTCACCATTTTGCACATCTGCAAATGTCTGTGAAAGCCCCTCAAGTACTGATTATCAGTATTTTGGTGGGTAGGCAGATTTGAAGCCCATGAATGAGGACTGACTGCACAATCATCCCTCAGTATATGTGGAGGACTGGTTCTAATCCACCAATGCCCCTACCCTTACTCTCCATACCAGAATCTGTGCAGACACAACTCCTACAGTCAGCCTTTGTAGAATCCACCTATATGACAAGTCTAGCCTCAAATTCGCATCCTGCAAATCTTGTATTTTTCCATCCAAGTTTGGTTGAAAAACAAAAACTAAACAAAAAAACCCATGTGGAAGTGGACCAATGTAGTTAAAATCCACGATGTTCAAGGGTCAACATTACTTAAAGCTGCTGCTGTGTGACGTCAGGCAAGTCACTCAATCTCTTATGCCTCAATTTCTACCATTGTATAATGGAGACAATAACTTAGCAAACAGTATCTGTTACATATCAGGCATTATGTAAGCGGGGTCTGAACTAGCAAATACTCTATATCCCAGAAGAGAGAATTCAAAGTCATAGATGTCCTGGGATTGCTCAATGTTGCGCTTCTTGCCATTCTGCAATTACTACTTTACGTCAATTAACTATTCCACTTGGTGAAAATCTACACTTGAACCAAACTTATTTTTTAGGATTTTTTCACTTTTTTAGTCAATAGGCAGGGTCCACAGTTATTTATGTATGCTGAAGTAGGACCCAAAAGAACAAAAATTATGATGAACAAAAGTCACCATCTGTTGAGTATTTGCTAGATGCCAGGGACAATGTAAAGCACCAAATCTTGTTTCATCCTCCTAACACCACAAAAAGTAGGACTTTTATCACTCCCATTTTACATATGAAAAACTGAGGCCCAGAAGTGATACAACCTGGCAAGAGGCACTGGGCTAAAATTTCTGAAACCAGGATTCAAGTAAGATTCATCTGATGTCAAAGTTTATGTTCTTTACTATACATACTGCCTCTATGAGGTCTGGAACAAAACCGCTATCCCATGTTTAGTATTCATCCTGATGTAGGTACTATATTCATCTTGATTTTTCAAATAAAGAAACTCACACAAAGAACAGTGAAGTAACTTGTCCAAAATTATACAGCTAAGCTCTCGTCCTTTGACGTTTATGGGTGGAGAATTAGAAGATTCCAAAAGCTTACAAAGAAAAGATGAGAGAGGACTTTATATGACAACAGGCAACAATACTGCAACGGCAGCCTTACTTATCCTTCCCTATTAATAATGTTTCCTCTATCCCTCTGTCATACAGTTTGGCTCAAGTGGTATAGGAGGAGAAAAATATTTAATACTGTGGTAGTAGAAGAGGTTTCTGGTCAAAGCACATACCTTTGAAACAAGGTTGATGAGTTGCTTTATAAATATAAATATAAAATAGGGAGTAGTCATCTTTTATACCTTAAGCATGGATGAAAGTGTCTGGTATTAAAATCAGATAATTTAGCTGAATACTTTACGTACTTCTAAATTATCTGATTTTAAAATGCTATCTCCATAAGGAGGGGGTATGGATAAGAAAAGCAAGAAAAAAGTACTCTTACTTTTCTAGTGTTTTGTCCAACTATAAACATAAAAAACATGGAATAGAATAAATGTAAAAATACGAATTGTTCATCTATATCAGTTATTCTTATTTCTGGTTACATATTAGAATCCTGAAGAACTTTCTTTTTTTTTTTGGAGACAGTTTTACTCGTGTTGCCCAGGCTGGAGTGCAGTGGTGCGATCGTGGCTCACTGCAACCTCTGCCTCCCAGGTTCAAACGATTCTCCTGACTCAGCCTCCTGAGTAGCTGAGATTATAGGCACCTGCCACCCAGCTAATTTTTTTGTATTTTTAGTGGAGACTGGGTTTCATCATGTTGGCCAGGCTGGTCTTGAACCCCTGACCTCAGGTGATCCACCCACCTCGGCCTCCCAAAGTGCAGGGATTACAGGCGTGAGCCACCGCACCTGGCCATAACTTTTTAAAAATACAGAATTTCTGGGTAGAGCACAGACACTGGAAGGTTTTGAAAATTTGCCAGGTGATTCTAATGAGTAGCCAGAGCTAGGAACCACTGATCTGTTCTTCTGTAACACAAGAACTAACCCAGAAACTTTATTGCGACGCCAATAAATGACTCCTGAAGAGCTTCCCTCCGATAAGGATGCCAGAAATACCAGGACCCACCACTGGTGATTTCTGTAAGATGCAGCATGCCAAAGCCAGGCAGTGCCTTATCAATCTCCAGAGTGTGGCAAAAGCACTGCCTCTTATCTTTAGTGGTCATTAGTAACACCAATGGCCATTTTCAACCTATAAACCTCTTAAAATGCTAACAAAAGTAGAATTTGATGTACCTCAAAAGAAAAATAAATAAAAAGAGGAAAAAAATCCAGGACATATTGTGTATTTCCCAAATTTAAAAACTCAAAAATTCTAGCCACCAACATAGACCTTCAGATCTGTACTTGAAAAAACATGCATAAAGCCATTATCCGGCTCAGCCTATTCCTTCAGCTTCAGTTTCCATTATTCTACCAAAGATCCCCTTCAAGCTTGGCTCTAATAAGTAGTTCTGCCAAATACACACGTACTTAGCACATATTATCATTCTCCTACTTTTCACACCTATCTGGCAATCTTCTACTCAACTGTTTACAGTCAGCTTATTTGTACCTTTCAGAACAAATATAGCCAATCATTTCAAACATACTATTGCCACTGCCTTAAAGATGCATCTATTATGGAAACATCTGTCAACTCACCACTTATATGCCTATTGCCTCACTGTGAGCAGAGGCTATAATTAATTCTCCTTTATATTCTTTAGCATGTATGACAGTCTCTGGTATTAATAAAATTCAGCTGAATACTCCATTGTCCCAATAAAGAAAAAAAAATTACTATTATGACCACATTAAATTGGTCTAATTATTTTTTACCCCGTATTATAAAAATCACAATTTAGCACTCCATTTAAGCAATACTTACTGTCATTTTTGTTCGAGACGTCTGACAACCCTGATCTAAAAAACATAAAAAATTTAAAATAAGACAAATACACTTTCTTCAGAATTTTCTAAATCCCTATTTCTCATTACATTTCACTAATTTAAAATGTGACCAAAGAAAATGTTTTAGACTATTTTAAGGAAAGAATTTTAAATTTGTATAGAAAGTATAGAAATACAGAGGTAAATAAATGACATTAATCTTTTTCTCCTTTGCCCCCTCTGAAAGTATACATTGCTTTGGGGGAAATACTATTATATATTCTTAGATTTATATCTTAAATGGTATATCTTTTTTTAAAAAAAATCAGAGCTTCTAAAGGTTTTTGCTGTTCCTCCCAACCTACTTCCCAGCAATACGATTTGCTAAAAATAGTTTTCATTTAAAATTGCAGATGACACATAATAGGTGGATGTCTATTCTTTTCAAAATTTTTGTTATAATGTGCTATTTAGCTTCTCTTCACTCTCAACTACACCTTGTTTTCTCAATTAGCATGAAATTTCAAAAACACAAACAAAAAAAACCCACAAAAAACAAAAAGCAATACATCTATAGAAACAACATACAGGGTACTTCGACCCAGAGAATCTGGGGTAATTTAAGTTGCTGTTAAACTACCTCCAAAATCAACTATTCATTATCAGTGGTTTGGATTCAAAATTACGTAAATAAAGACTGATGTACAGGCTTTTCAAGTTATCATCTAAATTATTACATACCATAATGTAAGTTTTCAGGTCCTTTCTGAGTTGTCATATTGGGCTCATTTTGTTGACAGTAGAAACGCAGTAAGCAATGTTGATCACAGAAATGTTTCATTTCCCCCACGCCACTGAACTCGCTCTTTAAGAGTTCCTTGAGATTTACAACAGTCACACCTTGCAGCCTTAATTTAAAAAGGAATATTTCAGACACTGCAAATTATTTTTGAAGATTTCTACAAGTTCATCAGTGATTATTGCCAAATGTGATAAAATCATGACTGATAAGGAAAAAACAAAACTATAATATAAATCATTTATAAACAGTAAAATCTACAATAAGTAAAAGTGAAAAAACAAAAGCAGCAATTTTTCTAATTGATGAAGTCCCATCCTATACTTACCAGAAGTTAAAGACCAGCATCACAAAGGTAGGATAACTGAATAGATATTGGTAGACCAAATCAACGTATTTTAATGTTTTAAATAGTTTTGAGGGCCATACATTGGTAGAATCATCTCCTACAATCATTATATTGAACATTATGAGTAATGAACGGATTTCTCAGGTTAGTTGTACAAGACAAAAATAATTTTGAAGCAAGCTCTTATGATGGGAAATTTATGGATGTTAACTTGAAATATTTCAGTTTTCCAACAGCTTAATATAAATTTGAAAAGCTTTAATACATTTATTTAATTTTAATAAGAACTTTGAGTTCATGTTTTAAAACACTCAATGTTTACATTTTCTGAAAGTCAATGTATCTATAAGACAAGGAATTTGACCCATATCTAGGAAAACAATCAGCCCAATGGGTCCACAACTTAACTTGCAATACCAAAAAAGATACAAGAGAAACAAACTAAAATTCATAGAACTGCCCTTTATTTTAGTGAATCAATAATCTTAAAACAGATTTTTGTTTTTCAGATATCTTAATTTCCCTAGATTTTGCCCATTTTCACTATTTATTAACATGTTGACCAATGAGTGGACCAAAAATATAAATGCTGTACCTTCAAATACAAAAAAAGAGATAATTTCAAATACAGTTCTTTTCATAATTAAGTTTCTGATCTAGAAATAAACTACTATTTTTTTTTTTTTACCATTGGCTTAACAGCTTTGAAATTTTGATAAACTAGTAACTGTTAAGTACTTTGCAGTTAATAATAATTGTGACTATGGCTTTTCCTTTATTACTCTAATCTAGAGTTTTATACTGTGGATTTTTAAATCTCTCACTTTATATTTCAACAGGAATTCTACAAACACGTCAAAACTCCTGGTCAGGAATATTAATAAATGATTGTGTTGATAAACAGGTCTTATATAACAAACATACCCCAAGGTTAGAACACAGGCTCTTTTTTTTCTCCAGGTCAGGTATTTCTCCTGCTGAATAAATGTTAAATGAATGAAGATTTATAGTATAAATTATGACTAAGTGATGCCAATATCATAACTCTTGTCCAAAAACTTGTGAATCCAAATTTTATACAGCTGATGGTATTATGTGATTCATCTCAGTAAAAGTGGCACTTAATATCAACCAAATTCTTATTTTCACTCTAAGTCCCTTTGTTACATTCTCACCAACAAGACTATTCTTCAAAATAACCATAGAATTGTTCCAGGCTTTCTTTTCTTTCTTTCAATTTCTTTATCCCTTTTTATAATTTATACTCAAAGAAAAGAAAAAAACATAAAGGAAGAAAACGGAAGCTTAATTCACTGATTCTGAACAGTGCAAGAACAAAGCAAAAGTAGATTACCTCATTCACTGAGAACCTGAAATAAAAGCCAAACCCATTATATCCACTCTCTATAAATCTTCACAACAGCCCTGAAAAATGGGTACTGCAAACTAAGGTCTAAAAAGATTAAATGACTTGACTAAGGTCAAATATTAAAAATGCAGAGACAGGATTCAAAAGGCAGACAACCAAGTCAAAATCTAGGCTTTATCCTGTACACTAAGCAATGAAGACAAAATGAGTTACTATAAATGAGTAGAGAATAAATATCCTAACACAGTGCAAACAAAATGCTGCAAGAAAGATTCTCAATTTAATACTTAAAACAGAAATTTGTATTAATTCAAATCATTACATGTACTACACTGACTGTGTAATATACAGTAGTATTTCCATTTGGAAGGCCAAGGGCATAAAATCAAACACATGCCACCCAAATAATTTGAACAATGGAATCACTTCTTCATTCTACAGACACTTGGATTTTGTAAAACCAATACTTAGAGCTCCCCCTTCTTTTAAAGGTTCAAAACAAATTTAGGTAATTTCCCTCTACCCAAACAAAAAAGGGGCAAGGTTAATACCAATTTACAAATGTAAACAAAATAGGCATGTATTTTTTCAGGTGGAAAAAATAGTAAGTGAGAACTCAATACTAGTAATTCCAAGTTTAATGCCATCATCAAAATTTTGGAGGTTGTGAACTTTTGTTTCTTTTACATCCATGCATGCAAACTTCTTTCAAGTGTTAGGAATTCAGCTAAAATACGATGGCCAATATAAAAAGATCATTAATGACCATCATTCCTTACCAACACCAACACAACTCCACTCCAAGCCGCACTCCCTAGCCACTTGCAAGAAAGAATTATTAAGACATCATAAAAAATAAAATAAATGGGACATAAGTCTCTGGTTTTAAAAATATTGCATCATGTATTTTGTGGTTTTCTTGTCATTGTGAAATCAAGGATAGCAAACTAAGGGGGAGCAAAAACAAAACAAGTCACAGGTTCAAACAAACCTAAGCAACAGCCAGGTACTAAACTCTGATTCAAAAACCTTAATTTAACCTATCAGCTAAACCGGAATTTCATTTTCAGTAACTCACAAAAGGTCATTCAGCCTATCCTGACCCAGTCCATTCCTTGGATGGTTTCAACTTTTCTTTTTTGGTTGATAAATGCATCGTTTTTAACTTTCCTATCCATTTCTTCCCTATTTCACCAAACAAACCTAATTTTCCAGGGGAGAACTATGAATATGAAAAAGATAGGGGCATTTTATAGACATTTTAAACAGAAATCCTTTATGACTTCCCAATACAGCTTTCTGAGCACAATGGAGTGATTCACTACAAATTTTAAAAAAAAAATGCAGTGATAAAAGGTTATTGGGTACTATGCAAAGCACAGGAATTCTCCAGTGACCAAAAATATGTATTTAAAGCAAGAATATTAAATATTCTTTTCCAAAATTTCAAAAACAATTGAAAAAAAATTGATACAACCATTTATAAAGAAAAATTATATGAGTCTAATATTAATTTAAAGCCCATAAATCATACTGTTAAAATTATTATACAGCTTTTGTATTAATTTAATATTGCCACCATTCAGTTCTTGTTTGGAAACAAATCAAAGACTGTGTTTAAAAAAAACTGCAATCAGAAGTAATACAGTTTAAGAAAAGCTTAGGTCTATTAAGAAGACCTGTGACATACTGTTGGAAAACAGTGGACTTTTTGAAATATTATCTTTACCATTTATCAAACATCTTCTAGCTATTATTGCATTACAATACTAAATCCTTTTTCTTTAAAAACTTTTAAACTTACACACATCAAAAGAACTATCTGGTTTTACGTTATGCCTAGAAACATTTACTTAAGGAAAAGTAAAATCTACTTCTTTTTTAAAAGGTATCTGGGAGAAGAAAAATACATTAATTTTATTTTCAGCATTTTTTGGTTGCATAATATCACAGATTTCTTATTCCAATTTAGAAGAGGCAGAATTTAATAAATCTCTATTTTAAATCTAGAAGCAAACCAAAATATAGACCAGAAAGCACAGTTCATTCACTATCTTGTCAAGTAAACAATTTTTTGTGTCTGCAAGACGGAGTCTCGCTCCGTAGCCCAGGCTGAAGTGGAGTGGCGCAATCTCCACTCACTGCAACCTCGCTTCCTCCTGATTCAAGCCAATTCTCGTGCCTTGGCCTCCCGAGTAGCTGGGATTACAGGGACACACCACCATGCCCAGCTAATTTTTGTATTTTTAGTAGAGACAGGGTTTCACCATGTTGGCCAGGCTGGTCTTGAACTCCTGATCTTGTGATCCACCTGCCTTGGCCTCCCAAAGTGCTGGAATTATAGGCGTGAGCCACCGCACCAGGCCAACAAAATTTTAAAGCATAAAATTAAACTTAAATAAGAATTAAAAGTTATACTGTAGGTAGTAATCTCTCAAACTAAAGTGCAAAGATAAGAGAAGGTAAAAATTCAATGTGTGTGCACGACTGTTTAAGTAGAAAATGTTCATGGCTAAATACAAAATAATAGCCAGATTGGCTAGCTGTTGATTTTTAAGTTTCTGTGATGAAGCACTTTTTTTCCTTTGGCTTGAAACTTATTTTTCTGATAAGTCAGATTGATTTGTAAGGGTCAGAGGTTTTAATGCACTAATACATAAACTTTTGAGTATTTAAATAAAAAAGACCAAGTAAAAGTGGGGTCAAAAAACCCATAGTTAATTTACCACATTTTCAAGATGATATCATGGCAGCAGTGAATAGAAAGGATGCATGGGGTGGAGGGATAAGAAAATACAGTCTGACTCAAGTAGAAAGCACAGAGAATAAATTACTATTTGATTACAATAATAGTTGCATGCAGAAAAGCCGAGGATGAATGAAGAGAGACAACTCTTCACACTTCAAAGATCGTGTGGCATACTGAGTATTTAGAAAAATCAGCATTGCTATTTGCTTTACAAATTTTTACCATGTAACAAAAACACTCTTACCTTTATTCCTTAGATTAGTATAATATATAATAAGCTATTACGTATATTATACAAAGATCTGTTTAAAATAAGACAAGGAAGGAATATATAATGTATTTAAGATACAGAATACTGACATTAAACATAACTAGATGACTGTAACTTGGTATTTGACTAATGTATTTCTTGTAAATTCTCAAATGCACTGCTTCATTAGATCTTCGTCACTAAATTCTGCATAAATGAAAACAGAAATAACTATCTTTTAAAATAAGTAGCAAAGTGAAAGACATGACAACATCTACAATATCATCTTTTGCCAAAGAGCATATCTTTGTTTCCCAAAAAAAGGGAAATCCCAAACTTCTCTATTTTAATTTATATATTATAATTTATATAATACATATATAAAAATATATATATACTTTTTAAAAAATTTAGAGACAAGTCTTACTCTGTCCCCGAGGCCAGAGTGCAGTAGTGTGATCACTCACTGCCACCTAAAATTCCTGAGCTCAAGTGATCCTTCCACTTCAGCCTCCTAAGCAGCCAGAACTACAGGCATGCACCACCATGCCTTGCTAATTTTTTATTATTTTTTGTAGAGATAGGGTGTCGCTATATTGCCCAGACTGGACTAGAACTCCCAACTTTAAACAACCCTCTCACCTCAGCCTCCCAAAAGGAGGAGATTAAAGTCATGAGCTACACTCTCAGTAATTTTTTTCTTTTTGAGCAGGGTTTGCTCCGTCACCCAGGCTTGAGTGCAGTGGCATAATCATAGCTCACTACAGCCTCAAACTCCTGGGCTCAAGGAATTCTCTTGCCTCAGCCTGCTGAGTATCTGAGACAACAGGGGCATGCCATCACACCTGGCTAATTTTTAAGTTTCTTGCAGAGATGGGCTCTAACTATGTTCCCCAGGCTGGTCTTAAACTTCTGGCCTCAAGAGATTCTTCCACCTCATTCTCCTGAAGTGCTGGGATTACAAGCATGAGCCACTGCACCCAGCCCCAGTAATATTTTTTTAAAGCTGGGAAATCATTCATTCAAACAAAGAAGCCGAACACAGAAATACATTCAGTATGTGCTGTGAACAACAACAACAAAATCCTCCAAGAAAGATTGTAAGATATTAAAATTTTATATTCATAATTTTACAATTAGGCAGATATTTGTACAGTAAAATAATGACAGAAAAATCATCATCACATGGTAACAACTTCTGTCTCAATAAGATAAACAACGAAAATAGGCATACAAATAAAACGGGATTTCCAAATTTGTACTTACTAAATGCCTTTATTGTTTTGAGATTATCCAGAACAAAATTTTAAAAATAAAACCTCCTAAACAATGGGGATAAAAGTGCACTTGTATGCGCTAAACTAAAATCAAGCATTTCAAGCTGCTGAAGTAAGATTTTCTGAGTGATTTCTCAAAAACACCACTATCTACAAAACGTTGGTTTGACTGAAAAGAACACGTTTTAGAGTGTATGTTTGTCCTCTGTGTATTTCTAAAATTTGAGCCTTAATTTTTAAAGTTTACATCATATAGAAGCAACAGTAAAGTAATAAAGTAATCTTTTTTAAAGTACACCAAAACTCAGTCTCAATTACTTTACAGCTCTTAACAACTTGGAAAGCATTTTCCTCTTTTTATTTACAAAATGCTAGTTAACATGGTGAATTGTAGATATTAAAGAACTGCACCAAGAACTCCGGCAATTCTCCTAGTAGTATTATCATTTTAATACCAGTCACCTTGTTAAAGTAAACTAAATATTGTTCTCCATATTCAACTATTTTGTGTTTCTTTAGAGGTCTCAACAATTCTGAAGTCATAATGATGTCTGTCTTGACATGCTTTTTTTTTTTTTTTTTTTGACACGGAGTCTCGCTCTGTTGCCCAGGCTAGAGTGCAGTGGTGCCATCTCAGCTCATTGCAAACTGCACCTCGCGGGTTCAAGTCATTTTCCTGCCTCAGCCTCCCTAGTAGCTAGGATCACAGGTGCATGCCACCATGCATGGCTAATTTTTATATTTTTAGTAGAGATGGGGTTTTACCATGTTGCCCAGGCTGGTCTTGAACTCCTGAACTCAAGTGATTCACCCGCCTCAGCCTCCCAAAGTGCTGGGTTTACAGGCGTGAGACACAGCACCTGGCCTGTCTTCAAGTGCTTTACAACTGTATCCACAATGAAGTTTCAGCATTGAGATGGTTTTCCATGTTATCCACATAGGAATTAATGCTCTTCTTGTAATTTTTCTGACTACCCATAGTCCAAACTTTTACTCATTTTCTTATCTAGGAAGAAATTAATGCAATGTGTGAAAAGAGACTGACTTTATAAAAGTAGATGTTGGGGCAAGATGACTGACTAGACGCAGCCAGGAAGAAGAGCTGCCCTGGACTGAGAATACTGGTGCACTCTTAACAGATCTTCAGAGGGAAGGCACCAAGAGTGAAGGAGGGAAGACAGAGAAAAGCTTGGCTGAAGGAGAAGGAATCTGAGAACCCTGCATGGGGCTACCACACACTGGGACTTGTTCTTGGCCCCCAGTATGCTCAGGGAACAGGTTCGTTAAACTGGCAGAAAGCAACCTGCTCTGGCCGCAAGCCTCTGGAATCTCAGCAGGAGGAAACCCCTAAAACAGCAGGGACACTTGAGGTGGCAGGGAAAGCTGCTTAGAGAAGTTGTAGGCACAGCAAGCCAGCTGATGTGGAGGAGCCTCTGTAGTGGAGCACAGCCAGGGATGACCATCCAGCCAGAATCAACTTGCTCCCATAGGAGACTTTAACCCTAGGGGAACTGTCAGACCTGAACTCTACAGAGATATTGCCCATAAGAAGAGGCCAGTCTGACCTGAACAGCCCTGTCTGCTGGCCTCTTGCAGGGTCCCACCTGGCAGTACCTGTTTTCAGGGCAGCTTCGAGTATCCTGGGAGCCTTCATCATAGCTTCTACCCTGGCAGACTGAACTTGACCACAGGGAGTTCCAGTAGGGTGGCCCCCACAGACAAACAGCAGCAATGCCACCCACTCCCTCCCCACACTGAAGCTTCCCCTGGGGCCCACAGATACTCACAACACTCTGCCATGTGCAGGCAGGTTTTGCTTGCCTCATCAAATCAGCACCCACATGTATGTGTGCATCCTGCCCTGCCACTCATGCAGCAGCAGTGTGCTTCGCCCCCATTTTACCTGACCAACAATACTGCAGTTTGAGCCTTAGCAGTCAGCCCGCCCCCACCAGCACCTGGCCCTTGCACCAACACTGCCCAGAACAAAACTAGGAATGGAGAACAACAGACACTCCATCTCCCTGAGTGACCAAGAGCCCCCTGAGGATGCACAAAGACCTGCACCTGCCAGTGCCCTGCCGCCACCACCACCAGTGCCACCACAGGCACAACGGCAGACAGGGGCTCCCCCACTCCATCCCCTAGCCACACTGCCTTTACCACTGTGGCAAATGCAGGCTGGGAGGCAGGCACCTTAGGACCCACTAGCACCCTGCCATAGCCAACTAGTGTGCAACCCACCACGCTGCCACTGCTGCTGACACATGCCAACGAGGATGGATCCGCTGTCACTGCACTACCAAATGCTTTGACTGACACCATCCATCGAGTGTAGTGACCAGCAGCCCCAAACACGTCAGTCTCCCCCAGCGCAGCGGATACCTAAGCTCCAGGAGACAGAGAACAAAGTTAAGACTGATACAAGTACCCCAGAGTTAAAGCACACAGTCTAGGAGTTGGGAGCTGAGCTATGGTCCCTTAAATTCTTTCAGAAACAAAGTCACTTAGCTGAATCCACCATATACTACAAGTAAACCCTCAAGGTCATCAAACAGGATAAAGAAAAAAAAAAACTGGCCAGGCACAGTGGCTCACGTCTGTAATTCAGCACTTTGGGAGGTGGAGGCAGGTGGATCACTTGAGGTCAGGAGTTCGAGACCAGCTTGGCCAACATGGTGAAACAACAATTCTGTGGAAAATACAAAAATGAGCTGGGAGTCATGGCATGTACCTGTAATGCCAGCTACTCGGGAAGCTGAGGCAGGAGAATCATTTGAACCCAGGAGGCAGAGGCTGCAGTGAGCCAAGACTATGCCACTGCACTCCAGTCTGGGCAACAGAGCAAGACCCCGTCTCAAAAAAAAAAAAAAAAGGCAAAGGTCAACAACTTCAAAGGTTAAAGGAATCTAAGCACACAAAGATGAGAAAGAACCAGCACAAGAACCTTGGCAACTCAAAAGGCCAGAGTGCCTTCTTTTCTCCAAATGACTGTAGTACTTCTCAAGTAAGGTTCTGAATCAGGCTGAGATGGCGGAAATAACAGAAATAGAATTCAGACTACAGATGGGAATGAAGATCACTGAGAAGCAGGAGCACACTGAAACTCAATCCAAGGAACAATGCAGGAGCTTACAGACAAAATACCCAGTATATGAAAGAACATAACTGACGTGGTAGAGCTGGAAAACACACTATAAGAATTTCATAAGGCAATCACAAGTATTAATAGCAGAATGGACCAAGCGGAAGAAAGACTCTCAGAGCTTGTAGACTGGCCTTGTGAAATAAGACAGACAAGAATACAGAGAAAAAGGATAAAAAGAAATGAACGAAACCTCCAGGAAATATGGGATTACGTAAAGAGACCAAATCTACAACTCATTGGTGTCCCTAGAAGAGATGCGGAGAGTGTAAGCAACTTGGAAAACATTATTTTTGGATATCACCCAGGAGAATTTCCCCAACATAGCTAGAGAGGCCAACATTCAAATTCAAGAAATGTAGAGAACCCCAGTATGATACCTCATAAAAAGATCACTCAAGACATGATCATCAGATACTCCAAGATTGAAATGAAATGAAAGAAAAAATGTTAAAAGGTAGTTAGAGAGAAAGGTCAGGTCACCTACAAAGGGAAACTCATCAGATAAACAGCAGACGTCTCAGTAGAAACCCTACAAGCCAGAAGAGATTGGGGGCCAATATTCAACATTACTTTTTTAAAATTTATTTTAACACTAGTGCCACTTGCCAACCAGAATTTCATATGCCACCAAACTAAGCTTCATAAGTAAAGGAGAAATAAGATCCTTTTCAGGCAAGCAAAATCTGAGAGAATTTGTTACCACCAGACCTGCCTTACAAGAGCTCTTAAAAGAAGCACTAAATATGGAAAGGAAAGACCATTACTAACCACTACAAAAACACATTTAAGTACACAGACCAGTGACACTTTATTATAAAGCAACCAGATAAACAAGTCTGCAAAATAACCAGCTAACATCATGATGACAGGATCAAACCCACACATATCAATACTAACCTTAAATATAAATGGGCTAAACGCCCCAATTAAAAGGCACCCAGTGGCAAGCTGGATAAAGAAACAAAATCCATTAGTGTGCTGTCCTCAAGAGACTCATCTCACATGCAATGATATACATAGGCTCAAAATAAAAAGATGGAGAAAAATCTACCAAGCAAATGGAAAACAGAGAAAAGCAGGGGTTGCCTCAGACAAAACAGACTTTAAACCAACAAAGATCAAAAAAGACAAAGAAGGTCATTACACAATGAAAGACAAAGAAGGTCATTACATAATGGTAAGGAGTTCAATTCAACCATCAGACCTAACTATCCTAAATATAAATGCACCCAACACAGGAGGACCCAGATTCATAAAGGAAGTTCTTAGAGACCTACAAAGAGACTTAAACTCCCAGACAATGCCCCAGTGACAGTATCAGACTGATCACTGAGGTAGAAAATAAAGACATTCAGGACCTGAACTCAGCATAAAATCAAACGGATATCCCAAAACAACAGAATATACACTCTTCTCACTGGCACAACACATACTCTTAAAATCAATCACATAATCACATAACAAACTCTCCTCAGCAAATGTAAAAGGACTGAAATCATAACAAAAAGTCTCTTGGATCACAGCACAATCAAATTAGAAGTCAAGACTAAGAAATTCACTCAAAACCATACAATTACATGGAAATTGAATAACCTGTTCCTGAAAAACTTTCGGGTAAATAATGAGATTAAGGCAGAAACCAGTTAATTCGTTGAAACCAATAAGAACAAAGACACAATATACCAGAATTTCTGATACACAGCTAAGACAGTGTTGAGAGGGAAATCTATAGCACTAAATGCCCACATCAAAAAGTTAGAAAGATCTCAATTTAACAACCTAACATCACAACTAAAAGAACTAGAGAACCAAGAGAAAACCAACCCTAACGCTAGCAGAAGACAATGAATAATCAAAATTAGAGCTGAACTGAAGACTGAGACATGAAAAACCATTCAAAAGATCAATAAATCCAGTTGTTTTTTTTTTTTTTTTGGAAAAATAGACTGCTAGCTAGACTAATAAAGAGAGAAGACCCAAATAAACACAATTAAATACAATAAAGGGGACATTACCACTGACCCCACAGAAATACAAATAACCACCAGAGATTATTATGAACACTTCTGTGCACATAAACTAGAAAATCTAGAAGAAACGGACAAATTCCTGGACACACAGACCCTCCCAAGACCGAGCCAGAAAGAAATTGAATCCCTGAACAAGCCAATAATTAGCTCTGAAACCGAATCAGTAATAAATAGCCTATCAACCAAAAAAAGCCCAGGACTAGATGGATTCACACAATTTTACCGGATGTACAAAGAAGAGCTGGTACCATTCCTATTGAAACTATTCTAAAAAATTGAGGAGGGGGAACTCCTCCCTAACTCATTCTACGAGGTCATCATCATCATCCTGATACCAAAACCTGGCAGAGACACAACAAGAAAAGAAAACTTTAAGTCAATATCCTTGATGAACATCAATGCCAAAATCCTCAACAAAATACTGGCAAACCAAATCCAGCAGTACATCAAAAAGGCTTAGCCACCGTGATCAAGTAGGCTCTATCCTTGGAATGCAAGTCTGGTTCAACAAACGTGAATCAATAAATGTGATTCATCACATAAACAGAACTAAAGACAAAAACCACATGATTATCTCAACAGATGCAGAAAAGGCTTTCGATAAAATTCAACATCGCTTCATGTTAAAAATTCTCAATAGACTAGGTATTGAAGGACTATACCTCAAAATAGTAAGAGCCATCTATGACAAACCCACAGCAAACACACTGCATGGGCAAAAGCTGGAAGCATTCATTTCCCTTGAAAACTGGCATAAAACAAGGATGTCCTGTCTCACCACTCCTGTTCAACATAGTATTTTAAGTCCTGGCCAGAGCAACCAGGCAAAAGAAAGAATTAAGGGCATCCAAATAGGAAGAGACAATGTCAAACTTTCCCTGTTCACAAATGACATGATCCTATATCCAGAAAACCCCACAGATCAGCCCAAAAATTCCTTCAGCTGATAAACAATTTCAGCAAGAATACAAAATCAATGTACAAAAATCATCAGCTTTTCTATATACCAACAACAGTCAAGCTAAGAGCCAAATCAGAAACACAATCTCATTGAAAACTGCCACAAAATGAATAAAATACCTAGGAATACAGCTAATCAGGGAGGTGAAAAATCTCTACAAGGGGAACTACAAAATACTGCTCAAAGAAATCAGAGATGACACAAACAAATGGAAAAACCTTACATACTCATGGATAAAAAGAATATTGTTAACATAGCCATGCTGCCCAAAGCCGCTTACAGATTCAATGTTGTTCCCATTAAACTATCAATGACATTTTTCGCAGAACAACAACAACAAAAAAAAAACTATTTTAAAATTCATATGGAACTGAAAAAGAGCCCAAATAGCCAAGGAAATCCTAAGCAAAAAGCAAAAAGAACAAAGCTGGAGGCATCACACTACCTGACTTCAAACTATACTACAGGGATACAGTAACCAAACCAGCAGGGTACTGGTACAAAGCTGACACATAAACCAATGGAACAGAATAGAGAGCCCAGAAATGAGGCCACACACCTACAACTATCTGATCTTCAACAAACCTGACAAAAACAAGCAATGAGAAAAGGATTCTCTATTCAATAAGTGGTGCTGGGATAACTGGCTAACCATATGGAGAAGATTGAAACTGGACCCCTTTCCTTACACCATATACAAAAATTAACTCAGGATGGATTAAGGACTTAAATGTAAAACCCAAAACTATAGAAATCCCTGAAGCCAACCTCGGCAATACCATTCTGGACACAGGAACCAGCTAAGATTAAGATGCCAAAAGCAACTGCAACAAAAGCAAAAACTGACAAATGGGATTTAATTAAAGAGCTTCTGCATAGCAAAAGAAACTATCAACAGAGTAAACAACCTACAGAATGGGCGAAAAATTTTTCCAAACGATGCATCTGACAAAGGTGTAATACTCAACAACTGTTAGGAACTTAAATAAATTTACAAGAAGAAAACAACCCCATTAAAAAGTGGGCAAAAGACATAAACAGACACTTTTCAAAAGAAGACATACATGTGACCAATAAGCATATAAAAAAAACCGCTCAACACCATTAATCATTACAGAAATGCAAATCAAAACCACAATGAGATACCATCTCACACCAGTCACAATGGCAATTATTAAAAAATCAAAAAATAACATGCTGGCAAGGTTGCAGAGTAAATGAATGCTTATACACTGTTGGTGGGAATGTAAATTAGTTCAATGATTATAGAAAACAATGTGATGATTCCTCAAAGACCTAAACACAGAACTATTATTCGATCTAGCAATCCATTATTGGGTATATACCCAAAGGAATATAAATCATTCTATCATAAAGATACATGTACACATATGTTCAATGCAGCACTATTCACAATAGCAAAGACATGGAGTCAACCTAACTGCCTACCAAGGGCAGAGTAGATAAAGAAAATGTGATTCATATATACCATGGAAAACTATACAGCCATAAAAAAAAAGACATCATGTCCTCTGCAGGAACATGGATAGAACTGGAGGCCATTATCTTTAGCAAACTAACGCAGGAACAGAAAAGCAAATACTGCATGTTCTCACTTATAAGTAGGAGCTAAATGATAGGAACACAAACACTGGGGAACAACAGACCCTGGGCCCTATGGAAGAGTAGAAGGTAGGAGGAGGGGGAAAGGATCAAGAAAAATAACTAATGGGTACTAGGCTTAATACCTGGGTGATGAAATAATCTGTACAACAAACCCCCATGGCCCAAGTTTATTTATGTAAAAAACCTGCACATGTACTCCTGGACTTCAAAGTTAAAATTTTTTAAGTGGATTTTAATATGACACATACACGTACACACATTTACAGTTTCAAATTAAATGTTTCTGGTCTCTATTTAGTGTTCTTTTCAATTTGAAAGTCCCCCCCAAAACTCACAATTAAAAAGGCAAAAGCCAAAAAAGAGGAAAATGTTTTTAGAATACATCCCAAGTATCCATAACAATTACCTGCTAACATTCAACACTGATAACGTTATCAAAAATATTTATATTTAACCAGGTGCAGTGGCTCATGCCTGTGATCCCAGCATTTTGGGAGGCTGAGGCAGGAGGATCACCTGAAGTCAGGAGTTTGAGACCAACCTGGCCAACATGGTGAAACCACCTCTCTACTAAAAATACAAAAATTAGCTAGGTTTGGTTGCGCACACCTGTAATCTCAGCTACTTGGGAGGCTGAGGCACAAGAATCACCTGAACCCAGGAGGTGGAAGTTGCAGTAAGCCAAGATCGTGCCACTGCACTCTAGCCTGGACAACAGACACTCCATTTCAACAACAACAACAAAATTTCTACTTAGTGATATAAAAAGACACAACAAATTTTAAAATAACTAATTTTGTTAAACTACATTGCTGAAAATATGGGTAGGTATATCCTAATCTTTTGGTAATGCTTAAGTTACAAAAAGAGAGAGAGATAAAAATGCTAATTCAAATTATAAAGAACAAGCAGAAATTGATGAGACAATTTTAATATATTATCAAAGCTAGGCTTTGTGTGTGTACATTTTTTAAATAAATGAGTTGCCATATTCGTAATGGTAACAGCTACAACGTTTTTAAGACTGGTTAAAGTAGCTGCTATAATAAAAATGTGGAGTTACTCGCCTTGTAGTACCAATCCTGAAATTTTTTACAGCAGTCTTCACTGCAGAAATCTCTCACAACACCATCAAGTTCTTTAGTTGCTCCCTTCTTACATAGCTGAGAACAATAGTTGCAAGTAACACATCTCAGTCCTAAACGTCTTGCAAAATCCTGTTTGTATAATAATTTGCAGCCTGAAAAATATAAGGTTTAAATGTTAAAACAAAAAAAGACATGAAAATGAATTCTTGAGCAGAGACATATCTTAATTGGTCAAGATTTTTCCTCTCCTGATCAAAACTATAAAATCTACTATAATCACTATCAAGCCATAAAAATTAGAACAGAATATGGGATATTTTATTAGATATTATCGAACATGTGGGTTAAAATAATGTTTCAAGACATTAAAATCTAGTAATGTCTCAGAATTATTTTATTTGTTCTATTAAAATAGACTCTTGCTTGGGCCTAGGAAATAGAACCTTAAGTATCAAAGTAAGCATACCACAAATAGGCATTTTAGAAAAAGAAACAATGTAGACTACTGAAAGGCTCTGAGTAAACTTACAGAGATGTTCAACTTTAAGTAGGCATTTTAGCTAATGTTTCAAGCTTACGTCTCTTACATGGACCTTCAGGGAAATAAAACAGGTTTATTGACTTGCCCAGAGAAAATACTTTTGTTATCTAGGCCTTTAATAAAGAATTTCTTTTTTCTACTACATAAATGCATTATTTTGAGTATATTTACATATCTATCTTATTGATTACCTATAACATCTCTATGAGGATCAAATAATACTCTATACTAAGTAGAATGACTTATAATGTTATCTACTAAAAATCCTATTCATCCTTTCATAAGGACCTCAAATTATACCTTTTTCACAAATGCTGCCCACATCAATCTTGTTTAAAATTACATTTCCTGTCTGCAAACATGAACTGCAATTGTTTTCTATATAATTTATTTAGCAATCATTTATGTACTATCCTATAACTTCTTTTCTGTTACCTTAAACTATATTAAAAATTTTTTTATTTTGTTTTATCTTTTTGATACAGAGTCTCATTCTGTTGCCCAGGCTGGAGTGCAGTGGCACAATCTCAGCTCACTGCAGCCTCTGCCTCTCCGGTTCAAGCGATTCTCCTGCTTCAGCCTCCCGAGTAGCTGGGACTACAGGTGCGTGCCACAACGCCCAGCTAATTTTTGTATTTTTAGTAGAGACGGGGTTTCACCGTGTTGGCCAGGATGGTCTCAATCTCCTGACCTCATGATCCATCCACCTTGGCCTCCCATGGTGCTGAGATCACAGGCGTGAGCCACTGTGTCCAGCCTAAATTTTCTTTTTTTTAATTTACCTTTATTAGCTTTATCTAACTAGATTTTGATGATAGTACTAGCTATTTTGTGTTTTGTTATTTCTGACAGGTTCTAGCAGAGAACTAGGTTCAGTAAGAGAAAGCAAAAGTTATAACATTTAACAGGAAAAAAATACACATTCTTTTTTAATGTACTATTACCCATCTGAATTTATAAATCCCTCCAACTGAAAATTATCTTCTTGAATGTCAATTACTTATTTGCTGCTAATTGTCTATTCATTTTAGTGAAATCCATATAATCCAAATGGTAGACAATTAATGACATACATGAGCAATCAACATCAGTTATGTTCAGATTTATGAATCAGTAAGAACGTCATTACACAACTCAAATACAAAAAGACATAAATTAATTCAGAATCAATCTTTTCAATGAAACATTGTAAGATTTGTCATTTTTCATTATACCTTTGCTGTTAAATAACAGTGAAACATGGTTACTTTCCATTCCAGGTGAAATGTACAAAATTAAATTCAAATAGGAATGCCCTGTTTTATAACAAGTACCTTCTTACAGACGTGACTTTACATTACATGTGAAGGCTGTAAATGAATGTACTAGTTGAATGAAATGATAGATCTTTTTATTTTGCTGTCATTTTCTACCGCTGATATTTAGGATTTTCCCACCTTTCTCTTACTCTAAGCTAGCAGTAGGAATCCATAGAAAAAGTAGATCCAGAAAGAAAATCCTCATTAAAAAATTATAGGTGAAGATAGCAGACAGGAAAGCTGGGAGTTCAGTGCCATGGACAAAAGAAAGAATAGAAAGTGAAAACCAGCTTAGAGCAAGAATGTCACATTTGGGAATAGGAATAACAGGAACCCCAAAACCCATAGCTACAATTCTAGTTTCTATCTCTGGATAAGTAGATGTAGAATTAGAACTCATCTGTATAGATCTGTTGCCTGGCACCAGAGCAGCAAAAGTGTAGGTAAGAGGAAAAGGAATTCTTGGACATACTAAAACAGAACCCAGTGTTTCCCTGGCACCCCAAATTGAATACCTAAAAGTATATTCCCATTTTAGTACTGCCACATGTGATTTTCTTTCTGGTATACATACTGAAAACCTTTGTAGGCTAGGTAGTAAGCTGGGCAGGGAAAATGGAGCTAATGAAAAACAAGTTTAATTCACTTGGAAAACCAACTTTCAGACCACAATGTGTCAGTTTAGAAATAACACGGTATAATACTTTCATTTTAATCTAAAACTTTCCTGTAATGAAATTAGAGGTTACCAAATATTTAGAGATAAAACCATCTTGAAGCCCAGAGGTCTACAAATACACATAAAACAACAAGTCAGTAGAAATGCAAACTCAATTTCTGTGTTCAGCTATATTAAAATTGTGAACCTACTCTGGATATATTTAAGTATTTTGGCAAAAACATTAAATATCAATAAATGTTATGAACAACACCATGTATACACTTGCCTTCACTACAGAAAGGTCTCTTAACGCCAGAGAAATTTACTGTTTCATGAAGAGTCTTCTCCTCTTGACAGTATTCGCAATATGTAACTATGCAATGCAACTTCTTATAGTCATCTGAACAAGTTTTGCTGCAGAACTGATGCACTTTGTTCTAAATGCACAATGGGAACCTTGGTAAGTATATGATAACCACCACAAGAACAAGCTTAAGAAATAAACAAGCCATTTTTACAGAAGCAAAGTTAAATCATTTACCTATTTAATGTTAAGATCTTTGGGGATACATTTTCTACAGGCCATGGATGCCTAGTTTAACCAATTCACTGCCAAATTTAAACATAGCTCCACAAAATTCCATACCATCAGCTACCCTAAAATTACTCAATGAAAGTAAAAATATCACTAAAATAAGATGGTAGACTGGTATTGCTAACCCAATTGGAGAAATGAGAAGAAAATGATGAAAAAGACAGCATAGGTAAACTAAAGAAAGATGAAAATTATGACACAAATAATATTTTCAGTCAAAAGAAAAATTATTTGTTGAGTATAAGCAAGTAGGCTCCATCACATTTCTATCACACACCTTAATAGTAACAGATCTATCATGGGTAAAGTATTTAATTTGGTGCCATCACAGTGTACTGCTACACTTGAGACTGAGTTTGGTTCCCTTGAATGGAATATGATTAGTAATAATTTTGTTTCTCCTAGCCCCAAACCCACAATAGCCAGAGCTACTTTTCAAATAGCCACCCAAGCAGGTATGAACAAGTTAAAATTTCCAGGGAGGCAGTTTTTCTCTCATTATTGAGCAGGCTACAGACTAAGTTTAAACCATCTACTTTACACTCAGCAAAGACATGTGAAGACTAGAACAAGGAAGGTTAAAGAGTCTAGGAATCAACTCAGGTAATAAGGTAATCATCAGTGGAAACTTGTCCCATTATGACTATGTCATTTATAAGAGAAGGAAGGCAACAAAGAAGCCACATGGAGTGAGAAGCAAGAGACCACTGAATTTTCTACCTCCCGAGGGACACATTCAACTCTCATTCAGTGTGGCAGCATCTCTTAACTGCTTCTAACACTTAACCGCCATGTAAATAGAAGCAACACACCAACCCAACTATAAAAGTGGGATAGCACTGACATAAATACAGTAGAAAGGACCTCATTTTCATCTAGTATCAAAATTCAGTGTATGCAGGATCTTCATTTCCTTTATGACACAATTATTTTGTGTGCTTGCTAATGGATTTCTTTCTTCATTTCCTCATCACTCCTTTATTATTTCTTACTGGGCCTTCATTCTTATTGCTGTTACTTCAAGGGTATCATCACTGGATGCCACCAATAGTCACAAATAGGGATTGGTTTAAATGATCTGGAGACAGCACGAAGAAAATAATAAACTAAAAAATGTTGTAGTCACTACACTGTTAAAATGAAATTTCGGGGTTTCCAAAGTATTTTAGAAATCATGTAATCCAGCTCTAGATACCACCTTTCACCTAAGACTTAGATACGGAATGACTCACCAATAGCTACTAATACATTTTGGCTCAGGAACAGTCTGTTAATACTACATCTTCTACATTTGGCACACCATTTTATTTTATACTCCACACACTACTTCCCACCCCACCCCACCCCTAAAGGAGTGAAAAGAAACAATGGCCAAAGGCAAGCATTGCTCAAAAAAGCAATGGGTAGCCTGGGCCACCTTGTCCATCTATCCATCTCTTACTGCCCCCTTGTGAAAGAAATCAGAGTTGCTGCTGAGACATGTCAAAGCAAATTAGTAAACTAGTGAAAAAAGGGCAAAGAAAATAAATTTGTATTGGGATTCATAGGCCTCTATTCTTTTATTAAAACACAATTATGACCCAGTGGCTCATGCCTGAAATCCCAGCACTTTGGGAGGCTGAGACAGGCGGATCACTTGAGGTCAAAAGTTCGAGACCAGCCTCACCAACATGATGAAACCCCATCTCTACTAAAAACATAAAAATTAGCTGAGCATGGTGGCGTCCACCTGTAGTCCCAGCTACTCAGGAGGCTGAGGTAGGAGAAATCACTTGAACCCAGGAGACAGAGGTTGCAGTGGGCCAAGATCATGCCACTGCACTCCAGCATGGGCAACAGAGCAAGACTCCATCTCAGAAAAAAAACAAAACACACACACACTCCCCCCCCCACAATTATAGAACTGTGTCATTTTATAAATGACAATGTGGTATATGACTAATAAATTCTATTATGTACAGGTGCTAGGTGATAGAAAATATAGTTCACAGATAATACAGGACAAAAAGAAACACGTGACCAAAAAAAGGAAAGACAATTGCTCTAGGTATATAGCTAAACAAAATTACATTCTGTACACTATTATAAACATAATATATCAGGAATATGATTTCAACAATTTTTCTTGGACCTAAAGAGAAATAGATCCTCTGTTGGTTTTCCACTCCCACATTAGAGTAAGTAATCTAATCACCAAAAAAACCCTGAAAAGCATATTCTTATCCACCAAGAAATAGGTTTCCAGATGGAAATACAACACTTATTTTGCTAGACTTTTTTTTTTTAAGCACTAGGTAACACACATTATAAAATACAACTTGCCTCCCATTCCAGGATTTCTGGTTTTGAACAAAAAGAATTTTTGCAGTAGTTGCATTTCAACTGAATATCACTTGGCGCTACAAACTGGCCATTTGGAGATGACTGCATACTTAGAGCCTAAAACAAAGAATAAAAGATGCTGAGCTTGACATGTATTTTTTTAATTTCTATTTGTGAATACTGTCAAATATCTACGATGTCTAGAAAGTAATATGCATCTTGCTTAAGTATCTTTTCAGTACATAAAACTCATTTCCAAATTTTGTCTTCAAACGTTTTAATAGTATATGTTAGTTTTATAAAATTGAAGTTCAATTTTTTTAACCACAGAATTAGTTTTATCTAAAATAAGAAAACAAAAAAAATCATATATTCAATCATGATCTGTTCTCTTAAAGAAAATGTAAGGAAACAACAGTAAGCAAGTAATAGGTTAGTCATCCAAGTTCTGAACTAACAGAAGTTTAAAAAAAAAACAAAACCCTAGTTCTTATGGCTATCTCCAATAACCATCAAATATCCAATTTACTAATGTTTTGTGCCACTCCATTACTGCTATAATTTTCATTCAAAGTCTACCAGTGAAATAGACCTATGTTGGCCAGGCACGGTGGTTCACGCCTGTAATCCTAGGACTTTGGAAGGCCAAGGCGAGCAGATCACCTGAAGTCAGGAGTTCGAGACCAACATGGCAAAACTCCATCTCTACTAAAAACACAAAAATTAGCTGGGCGTGGTGGCAGGTGCCTATAATCCCTGCTACTCAGAAAGCCGAGGCAGAATCACTTGAACCCAGCAGGTGGAGGTTACAGCAAGCCAAGATCATGCCACTGCCCTCCAGCCTGGGGGACAGAGTGAGACTCATCTCCAAAAAAAAAAAAAAAAATTGCAGAATAAGACACAATATAACCATACATCATACATGGACATTAACAGATTTTTTTCTAATTCCTAACCTGAATGGTTAGGACACTGGCATTTAATTATGATTCTTTTTAACCATGTTACACATATATTACATCTAATCTTAATACATGCAATGCTTAATAAAACTTAGCTATTCAATGTACAGTGGAAGGAGAAAAAAAACTACCATTTTTAAAACTTCTGCATACACTGTGTAACACTAACTTTGTGAAAAATATACAGATTTAAGACAACCAGATGAATACATTTAAAAAATAAAAGCCAACATTACCCTTAGCATTTCCAAAAAAATTGGACCCCATTAAAGTCAGCTAGTCTTTCAAAACAAATGGAATATGCTATAGTCTGAATGTTGGTATTCCCCCACAAATCCGTAGACTGAAATCCTAAACCCCAAGGTGACAATATTAGAAGAGGTAGAGGCCTTGAAGAGATTATCAGACCATTAGCACTCCATCCTCATGATTTAATCAGTCAGTACTCTTATAAAAGAAGCTTGAGGGAGCTTGTTTGCTACCTTCACCACGTGAGGACACAGCAGGAAGGTACCATCTATGAGGAACAGGCCTTCATCGGACAATAAGTTGCCGGTGCCCTATCTTGGACTTACTAACCTCCAGAATGTGAGAAACAAATTTCTATTTATAAGCTATTAGTCAAAGGTATTCTGTAATAGTAACCTGAATGGACTAAGAAGCAATACTATCCTGTTATATTACTCTTAAAAGGAAAAACATCTAATGAACATATAAAGTTCAAAATATATGGTTTGCTTTAAGGTAAAGGGAAAGATGCTGCTTTTCTGTCACCTTTGTATTATTTATGTGCAGAGTGATGAGGGTGCCTGTGGGCCTAACCAAATGTATTCCTCAAAATAAGAGCCTAAATTAAGTACAGTCAGTCCTACCTATCCATGGATTCAACCAACAGAGGATCAAAAATACTTACAAAAAAAAAAAAAAAAAGATGGTTGCATCTGTGTGGACACGTACAGTCATTTTCTTCTTGTCATTATTCCCTAAACAATAGAGTATAACAACTCTACATAGCATTTACATGACATTAGATATTAAGCGTAATCTAGAGGTGATTTAAAATACACAGGAAGACTTGCATTGTAGGTTACATGCAAATACTATGCCATTTTATAAAAGAGATTTGGGCATCCCTGGATTTTTATATCTGCAGGAGGTCCTGGTACCAATCCCCTATGGATATCGAGGTATAACTTTCTATCTTAAAATATACAATGCACATATACGGAGGGTCTTATCAAATCATGGGTGATACAAGTTAAATTAAATGAAAAGGGTGGTTAAAACATTTTCAGGTATCAGTTGAGTTTATCCAACATCAAAAAAGTTCAAGATCTGACAAGTAGCATGCCACAAACACTGTCCTCCTCTCTTCTAATTAATAATTATTCCTTAATTTCTAGTTTAAGATAAGCCAACAAGGCAAAAACAGTATTTACTACTGTAAGGATATATCAATGGCCATGATCTCAACTTCTAAAGTAACAAGTCTTAAACGTGGTTTACCACCTACGCTCAGTGAGAATATAACTATTAACAAAAATTGACATTCACTTGGTTGAATTCAAAACCACCTCAATTTAAATACTAATAAGTGATATAGTAACTATTACACTTAAAAGACTGTATTTTCAGTTTAAATAAATTAACATAGAGCACAGTACCTGGAACAAAGCAGAATTGTTGGATGAATTAACTCATGAAGCATGGCTTTATGCACGGGTTTGAACCTTTGGGTAATACCCTGAAATTTTCACAAACAGGTAAACCTAATCGTACCACCTAACTAATGCTTGAATCCCCTCTAAACAATTCCTTCCTAGTGGTCAACCAGGTTAACTTTGAATGCTTCCAATAATCTATCTTCTGAAACTATCCATACTCCAAATTGGAAGAACTATGTCAGAAAGTCTTTCTCTGTCTACCTAAAATGATCTTGTATTAAATTAAGGTCTACTGTAAGAAATCTCATTCCCGCTTTACATGGCCCATTTCTCACATATGAAGAAAGGATGTATTCTCACTACTTCTAGGCTAAATACATCTAGGTCCTCCATCCACTTGTCACAGAACAGAGTTCCCCTTACGGTTCACATTTTATTCAAACCGTCTAACAAGAAAAAACTACAAATCAGCACTGAACTGAACTATACTGAGGTTTCTTTTCCTTCAAAATATGTATCAGAGTAACAATTATAATTTCAATTAGACTATCCATGCTAAATTAGAAAATGAGTACAGTCACACATTCTGTGACTAGAATATCTACCTTCCAATCTGACCCTCAACAAACTATGTAAAAATTAAGATAAAACAACGATAAAGCATATTACACTGATTATTTTCTATGTGTATTTTACTGGGGACATGGGTTATGCAAAATCAACAACAAACCTGAAATTTAGCCACACAACTGGAATTGCAAAAGTTATACAGTTTTCCATCAGGCATTGTGGCTTGGTATTGAGGTAAAGAGTTTCGCTTACAAAAATGGCAAATAATTCCCAAACCTAGGAGAGAAAAGATACATATCTGATTTGTTTATAAAGTAATAAAAAAGCTTAAAAAAAAAATTCTTAACTGCTGAGATTACAGAAGTTTCTGTTAAAAAAAATTATTTGCACCTTCAATATTCAAGATTATTTTAACCTTAAAAATACTGTCATAAAGGTCTCTGATATTGTGACACTAAAACATACATGGATACATAGAAAATTCTCAGTTTTAGATAATTTTTTAGATAGAGCAACAATTTTAGTTAAGAACATAGATATGAAGAGAACTTTAAAATTAAAAGTAGTACAGAATAATCAAAATAATTAGAAGTTTTCAGAAAGATTAATAAAATAAAAAGCTGTAAAAATAAGCATAAAAACAACATTAAATAAGAAATACTTATGCAAAAAGTAATTACGTTGTAAAGCTTTTTTAACTGTCTAAATATCTGAAACTTACTTTGTGATTTTGCATATTTTGTCTTGTGACTGTTCATACAAGCAGTTGAACAATATGGCTCCATATATCCATTAGGACCTATACACTGAGTCATATCAAAAAACCTGCACTGTGTTCGGCAACCAGTACAAGTTGTCAGTTTTCCGTATTTCTAAAATTTGAAACATAAAAAGATAATTTTTAAAACTACAACTTCACTAGAAAAAAAAATTACCAATTTTTCATTACACTTTTTGTCTCTGCAAAACAATACTGTTAATCTCTAAATGGGTTTAGAGTCATGAGTCTTCATCTACATACAAACCATTCACTATGCAACAATTGTTAAGGTCCAAACAAAACAATGATCATCAGCTAAGTAGCCTTCAAAAATAAAATGTTTTTCTCTCTATTATATCTAGTTTAACAGAATCCCTACATAGAGGTAAGTAAAACCTGAAAATTTAGGAAAACAGTGTTTTTTATTTACAATGAGGATATACTTCTTTGTCATTTGACAGAAGAAATTAAATGGAGCTATGAAATACAAGCCTTAATAATGAAAAGAACAGTGAATAATGAATTTGAAGATTTTAAATCCTTTTTCTACTGAGCTGCTATTGTTGCAAGCACTTTTGGAATTTCTCTTAAAAACTACATTTGAAATCTCATTCAACCACAATAAAATATAAAAATTTTTTTGAATTAAAAAAAATTTAAACCACATTCAAAATGACCTCTGGCTATTAAATGAAGTTAACAATTCATCAATAGATAATAACGTTAATCCTCCTGCCAAAAGTGAATACAGTCATGTGCCAAATAACGTTTCACTCAATGACTATAATGCCATATTTTTACTGTACCTTTTCTATGTTTAGATATATGTTTACACAAATACTTACCATTGTGTTACAAATGCCTACAGTATTCAGTGCAGTAACATGTTATGCAGGCTTATAGCCTACCTAGCAGCAACAGGCCATACCATCTAGGTTTATCTGAATACACTCTGTGACATTCACAAACAAACTTGCCTAATGATGCATTTTTCAGAATGCATTCCTGTCATTAAGCAATGCATGACTATATGTGCCAACAAGATAACACCACCAAAAAAAGGAGATAAAGAATATGAAAGGCAGAATGTGGCTCACATCTGTAATCCCAGCACACTAGGAAGCCCAGGGAGGTGGACTGCTTGAGCCCAGGAGTTTGAGACCAGCCTGGGCTCAAGCAATCGCCTGGCTATATTTTTTTGGAGGTTGTTTTTTATTGGTAGAGAACTGCTTGAGCCCAGGAGTTTAAGAACAGCCTGGGCAACATAGCAAAACCCCATCTTCCACAAAAAGAAAAAAAACGTAGAAATAAAAAAGAAAAGCTAGCCTTCAAATCAAGAACAGCCTGGGCAACATAGCAAGTTCCCACCTTCCACAAAAAGAAAAAAAAAAGTAGAAATAAAAAAAGAAAAGCAAAGCTAGCCTTCAAGTGTAACTTGTTTTGATCCTCTTTTGAGTAGTTGCAGAACTCTGTCATAATCAAGTTAAATCAATTATCACACATCATGTTGCAAAATAATTGTATCCATTTTCCACCTGATGTTGCAATTAAATCCGTCTTCATAACCCACCAGTATCTATACAATATGAAAATACAAGGCGGCTTCAAAACATTCCATGGATACTATAAATAATAGGTGTTATAGATATAACAAATCAGACCAAAATAACAACTGAAATGAATACACTGCATGGAAAAATGTCACAAATACCACAGCATTTCAGAAAATGAAGGTAATAAATTGAAGGCAAAACCAAAAAACAAACAAAAAATACAATCAATATCAAGTAAAAGGTCTTTCAGCTTGCAACAAAAAGTATAAGAAAACATAGCTGTTTATGTGCCAGGAATGCATATTAATTATCATACTATTAAAAAAAAAAACCTACCTATACTGCCTATTTCCTAATTTACTGAAATATCAACTAAAGGAAGCCCTCAATTTTGCTTTTCAAAGTGAAAATCAACTCGTTCTTTAATGATAGGCCCTACCTCAAAAATATTTGTCAACTGCAAAAGAATGGTGACAAGGAAAAAATAAAAATGGCTGCAAACATATTATATATATCTTATTATGATGTGTTAAGTATAATAGAAAAGAAAGCTCTGTTTTTGTTTCCTGAGGTCTATTTGATGACTTAAATTTCTATACTGGAAAAGGGACAAAAACAAAACAAATCAATAAGATAAAATATAAAGTGTTTAAAACCTGAAACTATAGTACAAATTAGTAATGCTAGAAAATATTCGGGACAACCGCCACTATGTTGCAAGTTTGCAAGACAGAAAAATAAACCAGCTCCCACTAGATGTCTGTAGTCATAAAGACTAGATGTCAGCACCTACAAAGAATTCTTTTACTAATATAAGTTAAGTTCCACCATCGAATCAAATCACGGATTTGATTTCTATTTGAAACATTCTTCAAACTGACCAACTGAGACTATCCCTTGGATTTGTGATCTCAACATTGATTTTATTGGAAGAATAATCAAATAATTAGTAACAGCTTTAAGACATGAAGTAAACATGGAGTTAAGCAACTGGTCCCTACTGACAAATAATTTTATCTAAAGAGAATAAGGGCCGGGCACAGTGGCTCACACCTGCATTCCCAACATTTTGGGAGGCCAAAGTGGGCAGATCACGAGGTTGGGAGTTCGGACGAGCCTGGCCAACAAACCCCATCTCTACTAAAAATACTAAAATTAGAAAGACGTAGTGTTGCATGCCTATAGTCCCAGGTACTCGGGAGGCTGAGGCACAAGAATCACTTGAACCCAAGAGGCGGAGGCTGCAGTTAGCTGAGATTGCACCACTACACCCTAGCCTGGGCAACAGAGTGAGACTGTCTCAAAAAAAAAAAAGAGAGAGAGAGACAGAGAAAATGAGAAAGTACTATCAGAATCACTGAGAATATTCCAATACTGCCACTTTCATAGCTACCACTGCCTCATTCAAAAACCAAAGAACCAATTAATGAAAGAACTTTAGCAAAAAGGGAAATACAATTTTATGCCATGTTTACTCAGCTTCATATGTAAGCAATAAAAATAATCATGTTTAAATTTCACACAAACTTTCTACATATCCTATAAACACACATTTAGTGATATAAAAGAGCAAAGCTTAGTGGAATAAATTCAGAATTAAAATACTCCCTTTCGGGCACGGGGGAAAAATAAGCCTACATATAACTTCAGTGAAAAAAGAATGAGACAGAACCAACTGAAACAGGATATGGGTAAGGTAAAAGTTAGATATGATGGGTAAGTTATGACAAATTGGCTCATTTGCAGTCTACTCATTTAAAAGATATCTTATATTTTAATTTTAACCAATTTCACATGAAACTATCACGATTTTAAAACTTCTCCCAAATTTTCCATTTACATGTAGAAAATATATTTCATTTGGTATATTTTGACCAAGCAAGTAGACCACATGGGAAGGTAAGAAGAATTGCTTGATGTACCTGTTGCTGCAAATCTAATCTAGGAAATGGGGCCCCAAGAGACAGCCTGCATATTACCTACTTCCTAGCCACATTCAAATCCAGTATGAACTTTAGTCCGTGACACTGCACAGTTAAAAAATTACCTTTATATTTACTAACCTCTAACTGAAATTTAACATTCTCTTTCACTCTGATTGGAAGCAACAACTTACTTCATTAGTTTAATAGGGTCTATGACTGTCAAAAATAAAAATTCCAAATTTTTTATCACTCTTAGTATACCTTAATATATCAATTACATTCAACTTCACTTCAAAATTATAGTTATTAACCGCTATATTTTATTCTTAAATACATTAAAATAAAGCAGCACATTTCAAAAATTTAAAAAATATTTTGGTCACTATATTTTGATATAATTGGTTGTCTTTGTAATCATAGGTATTTTATACATTTAATAACATTTTCAGAATAAGTCCGTCCTTATTATCAAAGGAATCCAAAGCACAGAAATAATGAAGAACCTTGATAAGAAGTGGCAATAAAACTTTAACAATGACATAATATTGTAATATTTATCATACTAAATAAGATAACTTCAAGTAAAAATTACAATTCATTTATTCAATAAAACCTAGAAATATCTCTTCATGTTGCATTTGTTTGTGCAAAGAAAAAAGGGTCTAAAATTGTATACACCATCGTGTTTTACTTTTCTCTATTACTGTATAATTTACAATTTTTCTTTTTTTTTTTTTTTTTCTGAGACAGAGTCTCCCTCTGTCACCCAGGCTGGAGTGCAGTGGTGCAATCTCAGCTCACTGCAACCTCCACCTCCCCGGCTCAAGCAATTCTTCTGCCTCAGCCTCCTGAGCAGCTGGGATTACAGGTGTGCACCACCACACCCAGCTAATTTTTGTATTTTTTTAAGTAGAGACAGGGTTTCACCATGTTGGCCAGGCTGGTCTCAAACTCCTGACCTCGTGATCCACCCGCCTTAGCCTCCCAAAGTGCTGGAATTAGAGGCATGAGCCACCACGCCTGGCCTAATTTACAATTTTTCTTTTGACATACTCTAACTTTGTAATTTAAGGATTTTTTTCTAATTGACAACAGATGCTAAAAATAGTGGGTGAAAAGTTTGCTTAACTTAAACAGACACAGAGGGAAAAATAGCAACTTTACCCTGGAGAAACCTGACAGACGATCCCTTTAATCAAGTTAACATACAGTAATGGAACAAATAGACATTATGTGCTTCTTGAGGTGCACGAAGAGGGACACAACATCGCTTATGAGGTATTCAGGCCAAAAATGCATTACTTCAATATAATCTTGAGAAACTATTAAACAAGCACAGATTGAGGGGCACTCTCCAAAATGGTCTGTAGTATTCAAAATGTCAAGTCATGAAAGACAAAGAAAAACTAGAGAACTTTTTAACAACTAGAAAATTAGACAGAAAAAAAAGGAAAAACAGTTTTCAAACTTTGCACACAAGGTAGCACAGAACGGTATACCTAAGAAAAGGGAAACAATCAAGTGAGTCCTATGGCTACCAAAGCTTGAGGCCTGGAAGCAGTTGGGGGAAGGGGAGGTTTCACTGAATTGAGGAACATGGCATTCAAGGCAGCTAGAATTTGGGAAACAGGTACTGACAATGATGGAACTGCACAAAAAAGCTCTGATGTTAAAAATACAACTACCGAGAGGTTTTTTTAAAGTATAAGTCTTTGGCTGAGAGTTGATCTGTGCATTTGTGAGATGAAAGCACCTGAGGTCAGAGAAAGAACCCCAGAACCACCAGAAAGCATTAGGCTAACAATTCCCAAAGAACACACATGACCAGGAATACTCTGTGTTGCTACCTGTTCAAGAGTGGGATGATCTTTTAATATGGGTAAGATTCAGATCTCACAAGGTATCACCACAGTAGTATGAATAAACAGCCCCAGACTAAAGTTTGCTCTGCCAAAGTCTATTCAAAAACTTAAAAGCAAGCATCAAAAGGAACCAAATAATTCGAGGTAATCTGACAGCATGCCAGAACAAAGTCCAACAACACTTAAAATAATACAACAAAATCCAGCAACCAATCGTGTAAAATTCACAATATGCTGAATCAAACTTAAAAATTACTAGGCATATTGCAAAAAAAGTAGGAAAATATGACCCCATTACCCAGAAGAAAAGAAAAAAATCAAACTATAGAAACAGACCTAGAAATCGCAGATATAAAAACATTAGGCAAAGATGTTAAAAGATTATAAATATGCTAATATATAAAATATTAGTAGAGGAAAACATGAACATAATTAGGCAGGAAATAAAAAGATACAAAAAAGACTCAAATGGAACTTTTAGAGATGAAAAACATTAACATCTGAAATAAAAAAATATGTTGCATGGTATTCACAGGTGTTTTTAAAAGATCAGTAAACTTAAAAGTTACAGCAATAGAAACTTTCCAAAATGGAGTACAGAAGGAAAACAAGACTAGGGAAAAACAAACAATACAAATACAAACAATAATACAAAAACATTACAAACACAAACAATATAAAACAATATTTTTAATTTTATCTGAAATAAAAAAATATGTTGCATGGTATTCACAGGTGTTTTTAAAAGATCAGCAAACTTAAAGATACAGCAATAGAAACTTTCCAAAATGGAGTACAGAAGGAAAAAAAGACTAGGGAAAACCAACACAAATACAAACATACAAAACAATACAAACAACAATACAAAAACAATACAAAACAAAAACCAAACAATACAAAATATAAAAATACAAAACAATACAATACCAAAAAAATGCAATACAAAAAAAACATAAAACAAAAAAACAAGCCTCAGTGACTGTGAGAAAGTAGCAGGAATGTATCTGGAATTAGGGTCTCAGAAGAAGAGGGCTGGGAAATGGCCTAAAAACTGTATTTAAAGAAATAATGGTCTATGATCCCGTATTGGAGTCTAGACAAGAAATAACTGTTTCTCATTTGTTGTAAGGGACATTAACGGACAAAATTGGAATAAGCTCTATTGACTAAACTGATAATAATAGTTTACTGATGTAAATTTCCTTATCTTGTTAATTGTACTACAGTTAAAAGTCTTTCTAATTTTGAGCCCTTATTATTCATTACTAATTTATTTATCTGGATTAACAGAAATACAGACTTAGAAACTGTTTTGAAAGAAAGGTTTTCTTTTTTTTTTTTAACTTTTCAGGTAGGCACAGAAGAGAGGATTTTCATATCCCATTATCAAATGCCTATTGTGTACAAGGTATTGTGCACTAAAAAAATTATATCTGAAAATAATCTGACAACATAAATATCTAAAGGCAAAAGAGCATATCACAAAAAAATACACGTAAAATTTAATAAAATTAGAAACCTGTTTATGCCTTGAAGATAAAACATTCATCATTTGATATAACTTAAGTTTGGAAATTTTAATATATTTGAAATTACACAAGATTTTTCAGGTACATATTAATGACAGTAGTAGCAGTGCTCAAAAATGTTAGGACCTTAAACTTCGTTTACATCCCTGCTTACCTCAGGCTGAATTAAGAAAGAGTCCTGCATGTGATCGCGAACCTCCTTCAGGAAGCTTGGATGACTACCTACCTAAAAAAATGATTTTAAAAGACTTTATAAATCCGCATAAAGAACAGACTGCTAGATTGAAAGGTAAATAAGCATTATGTAAAAGCTGCTTCTCAATTATATTTTGTGACTTACAAACTCATTCCAACTTTTAAAAATGCCTGTTGATCCTGCCCCCACTGCTGTTGCCCAACTTACAGAATTATCAAATAATTTTATCTTAGAAAAAACGGTATAATGATAAAATAAAAATGGGCTAAGGAATTAAGGATAGACACTTAGATCCGACTCATCTCTAATTTTTGACAAAAATCACTTCTCTTAAGATGATTTAGAGTGTTCTAAGATCTCTTTAAAACCTATTAAACTCTAACACAATGAAACACAAAGCTTTCTAAATTGATTTGGAGATTACACAGATACAATTTCCACCATATGCAAAATGGGTTGTTTGAGATTTTTTTTTTTTTTTTTTTTTTTTTGAGATGGAGTTTTTGCTCTATCGCCCAGGCTGAAGTGCAGTGGCACGATTTCAGCTCACTGCAACCAACCTCCACCTCCTGGGTTCAAGCCATTCTCCCACCTCAGCCTCCTGAGTAGCTGGGATTATAGGCGCCCGCCACCATGCCTGGCCCATTTTGTATTTCTAGTAGAGATGAGGCTTCACCATGTTGGCCAGGCTGGTCTTGAACTCCTGACCTCAAATGATCCGCCCACCTCAGCCTCCCAAAGTGCTGGGATTACAGTCATGAGCCACCGTTCCCGGCATTATTATTTTTTTTTAAGATGGAGTCTCACTCTGTCACTTAGGTTGGAGGGCAGAGGTGCCATCTCTGCTCATTGCAACCCGCCTCCTGGTTCAAGCGATTCTCCTGCCTCAATCTCCCGAGTAGCTGGGACTACAGGCGTGCACCACCACTCCCAGCTAATTTTTTGTATTTTTAGTAGAGATGAGGTTTCATCATGTTAGCCAGGATGGTCTCGATCTACTGACCTCGTGATCTGCCCATCTTGGCCTCCCAAAGTGCTGGGATTACAGGCCTGAGCCACCTCACCCCATCTGAGAAATTCTTTTGAAAGCACATATGACAGCTTCCAGCATATAATACGAGTATATATCCTAGTCCATGAAAGTTAAAATACTATGCTAGAAAAGGAAAACTACTGAAAGGCAAGGGATAAGCATTATATAGTCTCTATTGCCAGGATCTGGATTATTAACTAACTGCATCAATACACTCAGAAACTAATTGAGCAATGACAGCATAGATAAACAACAAAAGGCAGCTAAGTTAAATGTTACACACAAAGGTCAAAGGGGGTGAGGGGGAAAGTAAAGGAGGACTGTAAGACAATTTTAGCTACCAGGCTGCAGAAAAAGAAGACATTCACCACAGCATCTCATGCAGTGGTCTCCAAACACATCCAATTGGGTCCCTTTATCAGTAAAATAGTAATGCATGGACTCCCATCTATTTATTAATGAATTATGAACATAAAGTATGTAATTATAAAACATTTGCAAGTAATTTTAAAGAATTAAAGAAACACTATTTTAAATAATTTTTATTTATTTAGTAGTACAAAAAACACCTTTTCTATCCACTAGAGTAGAATCATTTGGTGTCAGAAGAGGCTATGTGGGGAACAGTATAAGGAACTCCTACTCCTCCAGCCAGGGTGGTATCAGCTAATATCCAGAAAGGGGCCAGAAGTTCCATATCCACTCAGCAATAACAAGAAGCTTCTCCTCCTCCATGGGTGTAGAGAGGCCAAGCACAGAAGCTGACTTTTTATCTCTACTTGGCAATAATGAGGTATATAGTCTCTTTCCCTTGTGTGAAACAAAGCCAGCTAAAACAGAAGCATTAAATACGATGCAAAGCCTCATAACATAATATTCAAAATGTTCAAGTTTCAAATAAAAAAATCAATTTATCATGCCAAACACCAGGAAAACTATAATTTAAACAGAAAAGGACAATCAATAGATGCCAACACCAAAATTATAGAGATGCTGGAAATATCTGACAAAGATTTTAAAGCAGTCATCATAAAAGTGCTCCAACAACCGATACACATGCACTTAAAAACAAATGAAAACACAGGAACTTCTAGCAAAGAAATAGAAGATATAAAAAGAATCAAGTGGAAAGAATCAGTGGACTGGAAGAGAGAATAATAAAAAGTACCCAACCTGAAAAACAGAGAGAAAACAGACTGGGTTGGGGTAAAAAGTAAAACAGAGCCTTATGGATCTGTAGACCTGTTACAAAAAAATTTAACATTCATGTCACTGGAGTCCAAGAGGGAAAAGGAAAAAGAAGACAGAGCTAGAAAGTCCTCCAAAAACACTACTGTTTGAAATGTCTCAAATTTAGCAAAAGACCTAAATCTATAGATAGAAGGGGAGCAAACAATAGAAAAGATGAAAACCAGAGAAACACCAAGATACACCACATTCAAATTTCTGAAAAACAAAGACAAAGAAAAAAATCTTGAATCCGGCAAGAGAAATGACACACATGTAGGGGAATACAATTGAAATAGCAGCCTAGAGAAACAGGAAACTTCTAGACAACAGCTCCTCTACTCCACAGACCCTAATCCCATTCACACAAGAAAAGGCCAATTAGCCTAGACTTCCATCCTGGCCTGGCTAGAATGTGATGCCTCACCCCAGCAAAGGCCAAGCAGGAAACCTGAACTTCCACCACACCAGGTGGTAATAAGACACCTTAACCACTACCAACTACCTCCACCCTAACTGAGGTGGTCTGACTTATCAGAAAGTCAGAACTTTTACCAACAACTTGCAGTAAAGAGGCCAAGACTAACATTACAGTATCTGAGGAGCAGTAAAAGAATGAAAAAAAAGTAAGCAAAAGCCTAAGGGTCCCATGAACAAGATTAAATCTGACCAACATGTACATTATGAGAGTTTCAGAAGAGATAAGGGGCAAAAAATTATTCTGAAAAATCAATGACTAAAACTTCCCATATTTGATAACAGACACAAATCTACATATCTAATAAACACAACAAATTACAAGTAGGATAAACTCAGAGACACACAATAAGACACATTATAATCAATTTAAAAGACAAAATCTTGAAAGAAGCAAGACAGAAATGGTGTAGCACAAGAAATTCTCAATGAGATTAACCATCAATTTCACAAAAGAAACAAGCATGGAGGCCAAAAGGCAGTGGGATAACATTTAAAATAATGGGGAAAAAAGCTTTCAAACAAGAATACTATATCCAGCAAAACCATCATCCAAAACTGGAGGAAAAATAAAGACACACATAGATAGATAAAAGTGGAGGGAGTTTGTTACCACTAAATCTACCCTACAAAACAAATGCTAAAGGGAGTCAAAGCTTTTATTGAAATGGAAGGAATACACTTGACCCAATCTTTAGTAAATATATGGGAGAATATAAAACAAGTATAATTGTATTTTTGGTTTATAAATCCACTTTTCATTTCCTACATGATTTTAAAAACAAATATACACACAAACTTATAAATCTGCATTACTGGGAATACAATACTTAAAGATGTAATTTATGATAAAAAGAGGAAACAGATATATAGGAGCAGCATTTTTAAAAGCTAATTAATTTGTTATAAATTCACGTTAAATTGCATTGTAGGATGTTAAATGTAAAGCCTCCCCACAGTAACCACAAAGAATATATTTAAAAATAATACAAGGAACACAATGAGAAGGAAATCAAAACAGTTCACTACAATCAACTAAACATAAAAGGCAGTAATGCAGGAGATGAGATACCAAAAAAAATAGGTATAGAACATACCTAATAGGAAAATGGTAGAAATAAATCGTTCCTTAACAGTAATTACATTAAATGTACACGGATCAAATTATCCCATCAAAAGGCATCATTCTTTTCCTATTCTGCCAATTTCTGCCTTTTGATAAGGTAATTTAATCCATGTATATTTAATGTAATTACTGATAAGGAAGGATTTATTTATCCAAAGATACAAACAAGTCAAAAGTAAAAGGATGGAAAAAGATATTCCACACAAAAAAAAAAAGTAAGAGAGTTGGGGTTGCCATATTAATATAAGGGAAAAAGAGCCTTTACGTGAAAAACTTATACGAGAGAGAGAAAAAGAATACATACAAAACAAAGGGTCTATTTACTAAGAAGATGTAACAAATATAAACATATACATACCAAATATCAAAACCCCCAAAATACACTAAAAAAATTAACAGAAGTAAAAGGAGAAACAGACAATAACTGAGGTAGAAGCAGATAATTGTACAATAGTAGTTGGAGACATCAATACACCATTTACAATAGTGGATAGGCCATCTAGACAGAAACAACACTATAAATCAACTAGAGTCATTAATAACAAACATATCTTGAATATTCTAGCCAACAACAGTAGAATAAATATTCTTCTCAAGTACACATGGAGCAAGCTACAGAATGGACTGTGTTTGGTCACAAAAAGTCTCAATAAATTTATAAAGATTGAAATCACACAGAGTATCTTTCCAATGAGCAATGGAATAAAACCAGAAATCAGTAACAGAAAGAGCACTTAGAAAATTCACAAATATGGGGATATAAACTACATACTCTTAAACATGGCTCAAAGAAGAAATCTTTTAAATACTTAAGAGATGAGTAAAAACAAAACTTAAGGAATACCAAAAGTTATGAAATGCAACTTAAATAGTGATCAGAGAAAAATTTGTAACTATAAACGCCAAAGAAAGAAAGACGGAAAGAGAGAAAGAGAATGGGACGGGAGGAGAGGGGAGGAGAGGGGAAGAAGGAGAGGAAAGGGAGGAAGACGGGGAGGAAGGGGAGGAAGGGGAAGGAAGGGAGGTCCACTGGCCCGCTGGCCAGAGACAGTGGCTCATACCTATAATCCCAGCACTCTGGGAGGCAGAGGAAGGCAGATCACGTGAGGTCAGGAGTTCGAGACCAACGCGTCTCTACTAAAAATACAAAAATTAGCCGGGTGTGGTGGCACATGCCTGTAATCCCGTCCACTTGGCAGAGGCAGCAGAACTGCTTGAACCTGGGAGGTGAGGGTGCAGTGAGCCAAGATCATGCCACTGCACTCTAGCCTGGGTGATAGAGTAAGACTCTTATCCTTAAGGGATATATTCCGAGGCTCCCAGTGGATGCCTGAAATCTTTGATAGTACTGAACAAAACAAAAAACATCTCAAAAATAAAAAACAAACAAAAAACAAAAACAAAAACAAAAGAAAGATCTCAAGTAAATAACCTAACTTCACACCACCTTGAGGGAATAGATGAGATCACTAAACCCAAAGCCAGCAGAAGAAAGGACATAATAAAAATTAAAGCAGAAAAATAGAACAGAAAAAATGAGAGAAACAAACCCAAAAGTCAGTCATTTTAAAATATCAAGAGAATTAACACAAAGAATAAACTATGGAAGGGGGACATTATTACCAGCATTCCTGAAATAAAAAGTGTTTCAAGGAAATGCTATGAATACAATAGCACATCAACAAATTACATAGCCTAAATGAAATGCATGAATTCCTAAAAACACACAATCCACCAAAACTGACACAAAAAGACATAGAAAATGTGAACAGACCTATAACAAGAGACTGAATCAGTCATCAAAAATGTCCGAATAAAGAAAAACCCAAGATCAGATGACTTCACTAGTGAATTCTACCCAAGCATTTACAGAATTAATACCAATTCTCATTCTTCCAAAAATCAGAAGACACAAAATGTTTTACCCCATTCTATGAGGCCAGCATTATCCTCATTCCAAAGACAAAGACATCAAAAGAAAGAATTTTAGAGACCAGTATCCCATAAGAATATAGATGCAAAGATCCTCAACAAAGTATTACTAAACTGAATTCAATATATTAAAGGAGTATACAGCATGACCATTTTCTATGTATTCTTGTGTCAGTTTTGGTGGTTTTTAGGAATTCGTGCATTTCACCTAGGCTATGTAATTTGCTGATGTGCTATTGTACTCACAGCATTTTCTTGAAACACTTTTTATTTCAGGAATACTGAATTTAAAAAGTAATATAAAGAAACTACTCCAACAACATACTAAACGCCATATGAACTAATTTATCATTGATTTTTGTCAAGTTCTATTGTTTTGATGCTCATGTCTACCTTGTCATTTCTTATTTTATGTATTTCTGTTTTTAAACTTCTTTTCCTGATTGAATTAACAATTGGGTCTTTTTTTCCTGGTTATAGGAAGACCTGATTTTTCAAAGAGGCAACATTCTGAACAATTTTGATACTATTTTAAATTCCTGATTAGTTTTTCCTTTTATCTTTATTTCCTTTCTTCTCTTTTGTTTCAGTTTCTTTTTCTTTTCCAGCTTTCTCAGTTGACTATTTAATTCATTTATTTTCATGTTTACTGCTTTAAGTATATAAGGAAATGAATTTTCCTCTGGATATTTTTATAAAGCAAATATCACAGTGATACCTTAAGAATGCACAAAAGAAGGACATTACAAACCAATCTCACATATAAATATCTATGCAAAGTATCAAATAAAGTATTAGTCATGAGAATGTGTGCATATTTTTGAAAAAATAATTATTTGGCATAGTTTATTCTAGGAATACCAGGATGGTTCAATGAATTAGGAAATCTACTAATATGGCAGTGCCACCTCTTATCCTTAAGAGATATATTCCAAGGCTCCCAGTGGATGCCTGAAATCTTTGATAGTACTGAACCCTATGTATACTATGTCTTTTCCTACAGACACACACCTACGATAAAATTTAATTTCTAATTAGTCACAATAAGAGATTAACAACAATTGGCCAGGCACGGTGGCTCATACCTGCAATCCCAGCACTTTGGAAGGCCAAGGGAGGCAGATCACTTGAGGTCAGGAGTTTGAGACTAGCCTGGCCAACATGGTGAAACCCCATCTCTACTAAAAATACAAAAATTAGTCAGGCATGGTGGCATTTGCCCATAATCCCAGCTACTCAGGAAGCTGAAGCAGGAGAATCGTTTGATCCCAGGAGAAGGAGATTGTAGTGAGCTGAGATTGCACCACTGCACTACAGCCTGGGCAACAGAGCAAGACCCTGTTTCAAAACAAAACAAAACAAAACTTAACAATAATTCCAGTGAGTTATAATTAATCTCTCTCAAATTATCTTATTGTAGTCTACTCACCTATAATTAATTACTCTCTCAAATTATCTTATTATAGTCTAGTCACCTAATTGGGAACTGCAGCTGACAATGAGTAATTGAAACTACAAAAACAAAACCTTGCATGAGGAAGAACTAATATATTATTCACACATTAATAAATCTAAGGCCGGGTGTGGTAGCTCATGCCTATAATCCCAGCACTTTGGGAGGCTGAGGCAGGCAGATAGATCACTTGAAGTCAGGAGTGCGAGACTAGCCTGGCCAACATGGTAAAACCCCGTCTCTAGTAAAAATACAAAACTTAGCTCGGTATGGTGGTGCACACTTATAATCCCAACTACCTGAGGCAGGAAAATAGCTTGAATCCAGGAGGCGGAAGTTGCAGTGAGCTGGGATCATGCCACTGCACTCTAGCCTGGGCAACAGAGTGAAACTCTGTCTCAAAAAAAAAAAAAAAAAATCAAGAGGGAGAAGTTCATAAAACGTTTTCCACAGATACCAAAAAGATCTTTAAAGCAACAATCATTTCTGATAAAACAATAAATAAATTTATGAAGACTGAAATCACACAGAGTATTTTTCCAATGAGCAATGGAATAAAACTAGAAATCAAAAGGTCCTTATAATAACATTAACCTGGCTGGGCACAGTGGGTGACAGCTGCAATCCCAGCACTTTGGGAGGCAGAGGCGGGCAGATTACCTGCGGTCAGGAGTTTGAGACCAGCTTGGCTAACATGGTGAAACCCCGTTTCTATTAGAAGTACAAAAATTAGCCGGGCATGATGGCACGTGCCTGTAATCCCAGCTACTTGGGAGGCTAAAGGAGGAGAATCGCTTGAACCCAAGAGGCAGAGGTTGAAGTAAGCCAGGATTGCATCACTGCACTCCAGTTTGGGCAACAACAGCAAAACTCGGTCTCAATAAATAAAATAAAATAACATTAACCTTAAAATGTAAATATAAACAGTATGACCACTTCAAAGCTGAGCTTTAAAAGTTTGAAAAATAATATTTGCAGCCCCTCTCCAACTCCCAAAAATAAATAAATTCAAAAGATAAGTGGATAGCATTTACCATTAATGTAAAACCTTAAATCTACTGCCAATAATCTACATATACAGATGTTCCTTGACTTAAAAATGGAGTTACATCCTGATAAACCCATTCTAAGTTGAAAATATCTAGGTCAAAAGTACATTTTAAGACATTTCCAACCTACAGTGGGTTTATCCAGACTTAACCCCATCATTATATCGCGGAGATGGCCTACCTCAAATGAATACTGAAATACACATGGTCCCTGACTTACGATGGTTCAGCTTTAATGGTACAAAGCAATATGCATTCAGTATGCTCCATGATATGACAATAATAATGAAATTAAATGAAATTCTAAGACAAATCCGGTTAAGAAACACTGTTAGAGTAAAACTATTGCAGCACTTTCAAGGACATTCTAAAGAATGCCCAATTTTTATTAGAACATGAATTACCTGTTTGTATTCACTGACACAACTTTGACAGCAAAATCTTTTCTGTTGGCCATCAATCACCAGAACATTATTTCCAGCACCTTTACTGGGCAAGTACTCTCCACACTGTTCACAGCAATTCATTATTAAACCATTGGCCATTCTGTATCTATTAAAGCAGTGGTCACTGCACAGCTTATGAGTCATATTTTTAAAGCTGACTTCATGGCGAATCTAAAAGAAAGATAAACAAAATCTTAACAAAACAGATCAATCTGATAAGCAGCTATATAATAAAGCATTCTGAACAGAAACAAAGATGTCCCAATAAGGCTTGTTTGGAGAAAAGAAAAAACAACGCACTTTTGTTTTTAAAGAGACAGGGTCTCACTCATAACCCAGGCTAAAGTACAGGGGGCACGATCAAAGCAAACTGCAGCCTCAATCTCCTAAGCTCAAGCGATCCTCCCACCTCAGCCTCCCGAGTAGCTGAGGCTACAAGCACACACAACCACGCCTAATTTTTTTTCTTTTAGGTAGAGATAGGGTCCCACTATGTTTCCCAGGCTGATCTCAAACTCCTGGCCTCAAGTGATCCTCCCACCTTGGCTTCCCAAAGTGCTAGGATTATATAGGTGTGAGCTACCAAGCCTGGTCCCATCACATAATTTTTTAAATTGTTTTTATACACACACGAATATATGTATGGCACTGAAAAAGAAAAAAAAATCAGTGACATCACTACAAACTCTCTAGAGGCATCAAAAGATGATAGAAAACCAAGTTTAGGTAGCGGTGATATTAAACTTTTAGACTAATTTTTAGACTAATTTTTAAAAACTATAAATAAAGTACATTTCTCTAAAAAATGAGGAGGGGGAGAAACATTATAAGTAATTCAAATGAGGTATATATACTTTGTATTTAATACAATATTAATAATGTGAAGATATCAAAAAATATTCCAATTGTTCTACTTCTCAGCAAAATTATTTGCAGTATTTCTTGTGTAGTCTGCCTACTTGTTTAAATAAACATATTTAAATGACAAAAATCAACCCCAACACTATGGTTTTATCTGTAAGTGCTCCCAACCTCAGGCAAAAAAAAGGCAATTTATACAATGATTTTTCCTAAATCATCCTATGGGAGAATCAGATTACATAAAAAGATAGTTGTTGTAAGATAAGATCCTGTGGGAGAATCAGGTTACATAATAGGATATTTATAAGATAGTTTTTATGTATATCCATTTTTAAGGAACTATATACTGATAAAAGACTATCTAATAGCTCTTAAATGAAATTTAAAATATTCCTATTTGGGCCGGGCGCAGTGACTCACACCTGTAATCCCAGCACTTTGGGAGGCCAAGGCAGGTGAATCATGAGGCCAGATCGACAACATCCTGGCCAACATGGTAAAACCCCGTCTCTACTAAAAATACAAAAATTAGCCAGGCATGGTGGCGCGTGCCCATAATCCCAGCTACTCGGGAGGCTGAGGTGGGAGAATCGCTTGAACTTGGGAGGCGGAGATCATAGTGAGCCAAGATCGAGCCACTCCACTCCAGCCTGGTAATAGAGCAAGACTTCATCTAAAAAAAAAAATAAATCCTATTTATTAGAACTAAATGATAAAGTGTAAAAATACAAACCTCTGTTAGTTTACCACAGATTGTACATCTTGATTTATTTAGAGCTCCTTTAGTAGGATTCTGTTTGTCTTCATAGAGAGATAAACAAGATGTACTGCAGAATTCCTGGAAGGACTCACTTGAATCCACTTGAGCAACAATGGTTCCTTTCATTGTAGTTATATCTCTGAAAAATCAGAGATACAAATTAAAATTCCATTTTAAAAGAAATCAAATATAACAGTAGTAAGTCACAGTTTTTATTTCTATAGACTAAATCCTGCAAACGAAACATCATTCTTGGATCCAATAAATCATTTTTACTATTTAGACATTCTTGATAATAAAATAAGAACTCTTAAAAATAAAGACTGAGAAGCAAAAATATTTTATACTATTAAATCCTTGTCACTACCCAATTTGTTTTTAAATTCACTAAAAAGGATTCCAAATATTGGGAAAACTAAGAAAAGTTGTTATTAGTTACATGGAATTAATGTTAAGGACTAGTATACTGAGGTATAGCCTGTTCAATTCCCTCTCCTGGATAAGTAGAAAGCATGAGGTATCCGGGTCATGGGACTATGGCATACATTCTAGAGGAATTAACTAAACTTAAATATACCCACCCACCCCAGCCCCAAATAACTTCCCCTCACTATTAACATGGCTTTCCAACTATAAATACAAATATTAGAAAATGATAATATGTTGACCTTTCAAGTTTACCTTTTATTCTGATTTTCAAGATTCTACACTGCAGTATTTAAATTTACTACTGCAAAGCAATCTGCGTTACAACTGCTTTAGTATTTGAGTTTATTAAACATGTACAGAACATTAAGCCCTTTCTAAAATTCAAGATCTAAATATAACTTCACAGAATTGAGCTGCTCCAAGATACGGTACAGAAAGGCTTCACCTTGCACATAACATACCATATTCCAGCTATTTTTAACCAGTGAAGGCAGATCAAAAAATCAGCAAAAGAAGGCCAGGCACAGTGGCTCACGCCTGTAATCCCAGCACTTTGGGAGGCCAAGGTGGGTAGATCACCTGAGGTCAGGAGTTCAAGACCAGTCTGGCCAACATGGTGAAACCTCGTCTCTACTAAATACAAAAATTAGCCGGGCATGGTGGCGGAAGCCTGTAATCCCTGCTACTCAGGAAGCTGAGGCAGGAGAATTGCTTAAACCCAGGAGGCAGAGGCTGCAGTGAGCTGAGATTTGCACCACTGTACTACAGCCTGGACTACAGAGCAAGATTCTGTCTAAAAAAGAAAAACAGAAGAGAGGATCCTGTCTTTCCAAGGCTAGCTAAAACTGGTACCTGAGTCTTGAAATACTATTTCCAATGACTTAATGTAGACTTAATGTTCAAAACAAACACACATAAAATCCAAAGACTTGCCAATTTTATAATCTTGATCGGAAGATAATGTAAAATTTAATCAATGTTAATACAGAGTCACACATAAACTGCTTAGCATTTTTATTTGGCTAGAAGACAAAATTCTTCTCATTAATCATTTAAATAAGTATGTATCGTTACAAAATCAAGGTGTCCAATGGATATTACAGACAAAATTAATTATAAGGACCTATCTAAATCAATGCCTATCCAAACAGGAAGCCTTTATCCATGTGACACTTGGACTTGGTAAGGGAAGTTTCCAAATGTATTACAAAACTGAGTTTCACTTTTCTTAAAATTTTATAACACCAAAATTCAACTATACAGAATTATGTTGAAAGGTAAACCTTACTTTTTACACATAACACAGAGTTTCTTTGGAGCAGGCTTGTGAGAGAAGGAAGAAAGGCAGGTGGTCGAACAAAAGAGGTGAGCTGATCCTTTTCGTTGATAAGCTGTCTGGCCCTTCTGTAAAGGCTTTTTGCAGTTTGCACAAGTGACTTTAACTGGTTTAGTAGGCTGCTGTTGGGCAGAAGGCTGGAAAATCTGTTTAGGAAGTGAGGCCACTGGTGATAAAGAGTCCACTCCTGGTTGTTTCTGATTACGGGGGAAATGAAGCTGATTGGGAGATCCAAGAATCTTAAAAACAAAATGTACAAGAAAGAGTAATGAAACAAGTGTTTGTTTATACATATAAAATTTGTATCAGAGAAACATTAACTTTCCGTTTTGTACAAGTTTAAGATGTTACTAGAACAGCAACGCAGCAGAGAGGTATATAGCACAAGTTTTGGAGTAAGGATGTCACAGTAACAATGCACTATGTTCTTAAAAATTGTTAACTTTAGATTTTAAGTGCTCTCACCACAAACAAACGGTATGTCAGGTAACGCACAGCTCAACCTAGCCACTCCACAATGTATATCTACTTCCAAACATGTGCACACAATATATACAAATATACACAATGGTTGTCAATTTTTAAAAAATTAATTTAAAAAAAAAAGAATAGTTCACATTCCAGCTCCATCACTTACAAGATTGGGTAGCTACTTAAACTGTGCCTTACTCTTCAGAGTGCTTGAGATGGTATCAACCTCATACTAATGGTAAACATTAAATGAGGTAAGACACATAATAAAGCATAATAAATAGCATATAGAAAGCATTTAAAATGTCAGTAGTTATTAAGCAGAAAGTATTCATGTATTTACAGAATATTACTTTAGGCAAGGAACACATATATCAACATTAAAGAATAATAAGCCAGGCAAGATGGCTCACACCTGTAATCCCAGCACTTTGGTAGGCAGAGTCGGGAGGATAATGAGGTCAGGAGTTCGAGACCAGCCTGGCCAACATAGTGAAACTCCATCTCTACTAAAAATACAAAAAAATTAGCCGTACATGGTGGTGGGCACCTGTAATCCCAGCTACTCAGGAGGCTGAGGCAGGAGAATCGCTTGAACCCAGTAGGCAGGGGCTGCAGTGAGCCGAGACAGCACCATCACTCCAGCCTGGGTGACAGAGTGAGATTCCGTCTCAAAAAAAAAAAAAAAAAAAGAAGAAAATCCTAACTAGAACCTTTGACAAATGTAACAGAAGTCTAATAAAGTTTATAATTATTTCCAAAACAGGTTTTTAAGAACAGCTTTTCCATATATATGTTTAGTTTCATAGCCTTTAAATATAACACATAATCTCACAGGAAGTAAACAGAAATGATGGTATTAAGCCAATGTATACAGGCATATCTCAGAAATATTTCTGATTCAGTTCCAGATCACTGCAATAAAGCTAATATTGCAACAAAGCAAGACACAGGAATTTTTTTTGGTTTAATAAGAAATGTTATGTTTACACTATAATGTAGTCTATTAAGTGTGCAACAGTATATCTTTTAAAAATCTATATAGCTTAATTTTAAAATACTTTATGGCTAAAAAATACTAATCATCTGAGCTTTCCGCAAGTTGTAATCTTTCTGTTGGTGGAGGGCCCTGCCTCAATGTTGACAGCTGCTGATCACCACAATGGTGGCTGCCAGTTGGCTATGGCAAATTCTTAAAATAAGACAATGATGTTTACCCCATCAATGAACTCTTCTGCTGTTTGACAGCAGTTTACCCACAGTAGAGCTTCTTTCAAAATCAGTCAATCTTCTCAAACTCTGCCACTGTTTTATCAACTAAGTTTATGTAATACTCTAAATCCTTTGTTGTCATTTCGACAATGTTCACACTATCTTCACCAGGAACAGATTCATCTCAAGAAACCACTCTATTTGCTCAGCCATAAAAAGCAACTCCTCATCTGTGCAAGTTTTATCACGAGATTGGAGCAATTCAAGCTCATCTTAGGCTCTATTTTTTTTTTTTTTTAATGGGAGACAGTCTCGCTCGGTAGCCCAGGTTGGAGTGTGGTGGTGCAATCTTGGTCCACTGGAACCTCCACCTCCTGGAATCAAGCAATTCTTGTACCTCAGCCTCCCAAGCAGCTGGGATTACAGGTGTGTGCCACCACACCTGGCCAATTTTTATATTTTTAGTAAAGACAGGGTTTTACCATGTTGGCCAGGGTGGTCTTGAACTCCTGGCCTCAAGTGATCGATTTGTCTCATTCTCCCAAAGTGCTGGAATTATAGACACGAGCCTCCATGCCTGGCCTCAGTCTCCCAAAGTGCTGAGATTATAGGCATAAACCTCCATTCCTGGACTCATTCAGGTTCTACTTCTAATTCTAGTTCTCATGCTGTTTTCACTACATCTACAATTACTTCCTCCACTAAAGTCTTGAATTCTTCACCATCATTCATGAGGGATGAAATCAACTTCCAAACTCCTGTTAATACTGCTGTTTGGCCAGGAGCGGTGGCTCATGCCTGTAATCCTAGCACTTTGGGAGGACAAGGCAGGAGGATCACGAGGTCAGGAGTTCAAGACCAGTGTGTCCAACATAGTGAAACCCTGCCTCTACTAAAAATACAAAAATTAGCCGGGCATAGTGGTATGTGCCTGTAGTCCCAGCTACTCGGGAGGTTGAGACAGGAGAATCGCTTGAACCCAGGAGATGAAGGTTGCAGTGAACCGAGATCATGCCACTGCACTCCAGCGTAGGCAACAGAGTGAGACTTCATTCAAAAATAATAGTAATAATAACAATAATGCTGTTTTGACCACCTCCCATGAATTACAAACGTTTGTAAGGGCACTGAGAATAGTGAATCCTTTCCAGAAGGTTTTTAATTGACCTTGCCTAGATCCATCAGAGGAATCACTATCTACGGCAGCTACAGCCTTACAAAATGTATTTCTTAAATAATAAGACTTAAAAGTCAAAATTACTACTTGATCCACAGGCTGCAGAATGAACATTGTGGTGGAAGCAGGTATGAAAACAACATTCATCTCTTGGTACATCTCCATGAGAGCTCTTAGATGACCCGGTGTATTGGGCAGTAGTATTTTAAAAGGAATCATTTCTGCTGAGCAGAAGGTCTCAACACTGAGTTTAAACTACTCAGTAAACCACACTGTAAAGCTATGTGCTGTTATCCGGGCTTTGTGGTTCCACTGATAAAGAACAGGCAGAATATATTTATCATAATTCTTAAGGACCCTAGGATTTTCAGAATGGTAAATGAGCACTGGCTTCAACTTACAGTCACTAACTACATTAACCCCTAACAAGAGAGCCAGTCAGCTGTTTTGTCTACACTGAAAATCCACTGTTTCGGCTAGGTGTGGTGGCTCACGCCTGTAATCCTAGCACTTTGGGAGGCCAAGGTGGGTGGATCACCTGAGGTCAGGAGTTTGAGACCAGCCTGGCCAACATGGTGAAACCCCATATAAAAAAAAAAAAAAAAGAAAGAAAAGAAAAAAAAAAGAAAATCCACTGTTTCATGTAGCCACCTACATCAATTATCTTAGATCTTCTGGAGAACTTGCTGCAGCTTCTATGTCAGCACTTGTTATTTCATCTTGCACATTTATGATATGAAGATGGTTTATTTCCTTAAACCTCATGAACCAACCTTTACTAGCTTTAAACTTTTCTTGTTTCCTTCTCTCTCTGAGTTCTCATAAAACTGAAAAACAATTAGGGCCTAACTCTGGATAAGGCTTTGGCTTAAGGGAATGTTGTGGCTGGTCTGATGCTCTATCCGGACCACTTAAACTTTCTCCACATCAGCAATAAGGCTGTTTTGTGGCCGGGCACAATGGCTCACACTTATAATCCCAGCACTTTGGGAGTCTGAGGCAGGTGGATCCCTTAAGCAGTTTGAGATCAGCCTGGGTAACATAGTGAAACCCTGTCTCTACAAAAAATATTTTTGAAAAATTAGCCAGGCGTGGTGGCACATTCTTATGGTCCTAGCTACTTGGGAGGCTGAGGTGGGAGGATCTTTGAGCCTGTAAGGCAGAGGCTACAGTGAGTCAAGTTCAAGCCACTGCACTCCAGCCTGGGTGAGAGTAAGACCCTGTCTCAAAAAAAAAAAAACAGCTATTTCACTTTCTTATCATTCCTGTGTTCACTGGAGTAGCACTTTTAATTTCCTTCAGGAACTTTTCCTTTGCATTCACAATTTGACTGTTTGGTGCAGAAGGCCTAGCTCTCAGCCTTTCCAGGCTTTTCAACATGCATGCCTCACTAAGCCTAATCAGTTCTAGCTTTTGACTTAAAGCAAGAGATGTGAGGTTCTTCCTTTAAGTTAAACACTTAGCAACCATCAAAAGGTTATTAATTGACCTAATTTAAATACTGCTGTGTCTCAAGGAATAGGGAGGTCCAAGGAGAGGGAGAGTTAGAACACACACAACATTCATCGATTAGGTTCACTCTCATATGGACACAGTTTGTGGCATCCAAAACAATTACAATAGTAACATCAAAGATCACTGATCACAGATCACCATAAGATACAACAATAATAAAAAGGTCTGAAATATTGAGAGAATTACCAAAATGTGACACAGAGACAAAAAGTGACCACGTGCTGTTGGAAGCGTGGCACCAAAAGACTTAAAATTTGTGTCAAATGCCAATTATCTGTGAAGTACAATAAAACAAAGCACTATAAAATGAGGTACACCCAATCCAACATCAAATTACTCTACCACTGCAAAGGTTCAGCACAGCACAGTACTGAGGTGTGATAACTATTAATGCTAGAGGACATCTTTTCTCTTCCAGGTTAAGCTTCTTTAGTACTTAGTAGGAAGTTTCCAGTTTGCTGCACTAGTTCCTGTTCTGCAGGCCTCTCATGGCACCACCAATACCATAACCTATCTTCATTTTGAAACTTTTCAGGTTACCACTTCTAATTTCCACTACTTTGGTCTCTCATAAATTTCTTTTTCCTTTCTAGTTTCTCCTGAATTTTCAACTTCCATATATAAAAGCTGTCCTTCCATAGGAAAAAAATTATCTTCCTTGAATAGAAAGTACACAATATAACCAGAGCTTGGGAGCACTGCTTTACTACCAAAACTTTAAAAAGGATTTTTTGGTTCTGACCCAATTCTAATGGTTTTGAGGGGCTCTTCAGATTTTACCTGACTCTGTTATATCCCTTAGTTTACAATACCCCTATTCAGATTTTAACTGACTTTATAACACTCTTTAGTTTTAAAAAAAAAAAAGGCCAGGTGCGGTGGCTCACGCCTGTAATCCCAGCACTTTGGGAGGCCGAGGCAGGTGGATCATGAGGTCAAGAGATCGAGACCATACTGGCCAACATGGTGAAACCCCGTCTCTACTAAAAATACAAAAAAATAGCTGCGCATGGTGGCGCGCGCCTGTAGTCCCAGCTACTCAGGAGGCTGAGGCAGAAGAATTGCTTGAACCCGGGAGGTTGTAGTGAGCCAAGGTCGCACCACTGCACTCCAGCCTGGCGCCTGGAGATGGAGTGAGACTCTGTCTCAAAAAACAAAAAACAAACAAACAAACAAACAAACAAAAAACCAAACTTTAAAGAGTACATTCTGGAATTCTATTATCTAACTGTCATCACAGTAACTGACCAGTTTTAACAAATGGGTAAAAATCTAACCAATGAGAAAGAAAATCACTAGAAGAACTGGTAATTCCATCTTATTAAGGGAAAAAGGCCTCCAATCAAAAAATTATTCTTGAAAATATCTGAAAAAAAAAAAAAAACAGCTCTTTCCCACACAAATACTGATGCCTCAGAATTTTCTGTTTTCTAGGCTTGTCCCTTGAATACATAGTTGAAGGAGCGTATTAAAACTTAAGGGCATCTATTGCCTTGACATTGAAAAAAATGGTGCTTCTCTATTTTCAATTTACATTTGCCCTAGTTTTACATTTTTGTTTCCTCCAACATTAAAAAAAATTTTTTAGAAATAGAAAAGACCTAATCATTTTGTCTAAAACTTGAATTTCATACAAGGGACTTCATGAAAGGATAGCTGGTATATAAACAGCCAAGATTTTATAACTCTTCATCCATTATTCTCTATTAAAAATAAAATCAGCATATAAATGCAAGAGCCAATTCATATGTCTCTTTGTGTACAGTTTTTCTGATGACTAATTTACAGAGTTGAGTAAATAGGAACACAATTCTTAGGATGACAGGATCTCTTTGATCCAGCTATATTCCTAAAAGAAATAAGTATTGCAAGATACATATACAAGAATATTCTTAAAAACAATTACTTAAGTAGGAAAAACTGGAACTGAGCTAAATACAAAACAGACAAATTTCACATGCATAGGGTGACATGAACAAAATTTCAAGATCTACCACTAGGTATTTTTAGAAAGTGGCAAGAATGGTTGTAAAACTGCACCTATGCTATGATCTTAGGTTAGAATTATATGTACCATTAATTAATTGATTGATTCTCAGTGGTAAGACTTAATGTTATCTTCTTCATATTTTTAAATACAAGAAAGAAAAAACAGCTATTTTAAAACAATTTGATCACTATTTAAGTGGCAAGGTTACAATGAAAGACTAATATACAGCTCACAACAGTATAAATTGCTAAAAGCTTTCTAAAAAGCATTACGAAAATATATTTCTGTACATTAAAAATGCCCATACAAACTCACACATACATTCACACACACATACACACACTCCTACCTACAAGGGGTTTTAGAAGTAATAAGAATTTTTTTTTTTTTTTTTTTTTTTTGAGATCGAGTTTCACTCTTGTTGCCCAGGCTGGAGTACAATGGCGCGATCTCAGCTCACTACAACCTTGCCTCCTGGGTTCAAGCGATTCTCCTGCCTCAGCCTCCTAACAGTTGGGATTACAGGTGCCCGCCACTATGCCCAGCTAATTTTTTGTATTTTTAGTATAGACGGGGTTTCACTATGTTGGCCAGGCTGATCTCAAACTCCCAACCTCAGGAGATCTACCCGCCTCAGCCTCCCAAAGTGCTAGGATTACAGCTGTGAGCGACCACACCTGGCTGTAACAAGAAATTTCAAAACTGAGTAATAAGGGACATATTTAACACCACTATATAACAGGTAGGTATTTTTAAACGAACAAATCGTTAGGGGCATGCAAATCATATCCTTTAGCCCATTAACTTCACTTGTAAGAGCATACTCTAAGGAAATAATCAGGAATGTGAACAAATATTTCATCAAAGACCTACAACAGCAAAATATGGGAAACAATGTAAAAGCCAAATATGGGAATGATACAATACCCACTGTGGAGCCATTAAAACTTATATAAATAATATTAATGGTATAAGAAAATGCAGTGCAATATTAAGGGAGGAAAAAACAGAAAACAAAACTACACAGATCTACATTTCCACTAGGTTAACAAAATACAAAAAAAAAAAAATAAGACTAAAAGCCACTCAAAGCATTGACAGTGGTCATCTTTACTTAGAAGGACTATGATTGGGTCTCACTGTGTTGCGCAGGCTGGAGTGTGCTGGCTATTAACAAGCACCAGCACACAGCACAACAGTCTCCAACTCCTGGCCTCAAGGAATCCTCCCACTTCAACAGCTCCACACCCCACACCATCAGGCTCCACTCTCTTTATTTTCTTTTCTTCTTTTTTTAAAACATGGTCTCACTCTGCTGCCCAGGCTATAGTGTAGTAGTGCAATTACAGCTCACTGCAGCCTTGATCTCCCAGACTTAAACTACCTTCCAGCTTTGGCCTGGCTAGTTTTTTTTTTTTGTTTTTTTTTTTGTGAAGGAGTCTCATTCTGTTACCCCAGCTGGAGTGCAGTAGGGCAATCTCTGCTCACTGCAACCTCCACCTTCCAAATTCAAACAATTCTCGTGCCTCAACCTCCCAAGCAGCTGGCATGTATCACCATGCCTAATTTTTGTATTTTTAATCGAGATGGGGTTTGGCCATGTTGGCCAGGCTGGTCTCAAACTCCTGACCTCAGGTGATCCATCCACCTCGGCCTCCCAAAGTGCTGGGATTACAGGCTTCAGCTACTGCAACCTGCCCTAGCTAGTTTTTTTGATCTTTAGTAGAGACAAGGTCTTGCTTTGTTGCCCAGAGGCTGGTCTCAAACTCCTGAGCTCAAGCAATCCTCCTGCCTTGGTCTTCCAAAGTGCTGGGATTACAGGCATGAGCCATCATGCTTGGTACCACCTCCTGTTTTTAATTATAGATTTTCCAAGCAGTCTTCAATAATCAGACATTACAAATAAGAAAAATAACTGGCAATTCATAGAGCATTCTACACTGCCTAGATTTTACTTACTTCACATTATTCTCCACAATCCCTAGGATAATGTATTTAAAATGATGACAGAGTGGGACAGACACAGAAAGAGGTATGTGAGAGAGAGGCAGATACACACACACACACACACACACATTGGAAGAGACGTAAAAGAGAGAGAGAGACATCCACAGAGGTGTCATGAAAAAGTTACAGAGTTCTGTTTTTGAGACGAGGTCTCACTGTCACTCAGGCTGGAGCACAGCTTCACGATCTTGGCTCACTGCAACCTCAGCCTCCCAAGTAGCTGGGACTACAGGTGCATACCACCATGCCTAGCTAACTTTTGGTATTTTCGGTATTTTGTATTTCTTCACCATGTTGTCCAGGCTAGCACAGAGTTCTTATAACTTTCACATTTTAATGTTTTCACAGAACAAAGCTGCTCATAGCAAACAATTTCAAATAGTCAAGAAATTTATCAACCTTCAAAAAAAAAAGTTGGGGGGGGGGATGCTGTGTAGAGTGGTTCACGCCTATAATCCCAGAACTTTAAGAGGCCAAGGCAGGCAGACACTTGAGGTCAGGAGTTCGAGACCAGCCTGGCCAACATGGTGAAATCCCATCTCTACTACAAATACAAAAATTAGCTGGGTGTGGTGGCGCACACTTAAAATTCCAGCTACGAGGGAGGCAGAGGTTGCAGTCAGCTGAGATTGCACCACTGCACACCAGGCTGGGCAACAGAATGAGACTGTCTCTAAAAAAATAAATAAATATAAACACAAACATAAAAAGGTATTGCTTGATATTTATGCCTCTGAAAAACAATTTTTAAAAAATTTTAGAGTAATAAAATGCTAACTGAAAGCTAAAATCAGATACACGGTCAAAAATAAACATGGAATCATCAAGTGGTATATATCAAATATATACAGCCTTTTGCAAGTCAATCATAACTTTAAAGTGATTTTAGAAAAGAAAAAAAAAAGGACTATATGTTTAGCTTTCTTCAAACATAAGAAAAATAAAACCTTAGCCAACTCTTAATAAAAAATAAAATGGCTGGGCATGGTGGCTCACACCTAGAATCCCAGCACTTTAAAAGGCCAAGGCAGGAGGATTGTTTGAACCCAGGAGTTTAAGATCAGCCTGGGCAACATAGTGAGACTCTGTCTCTACAAAGAATTTTTTTTTTTAATTAGCCAGGCATGGTGGGTCACGCCTGTGGTCCCAGCTACTCTGGAGGTTGTGGTGGGAGAATCACCTGAGCTCAAGAGGTCAAGGTTGCAGTGAGCTGAGATTGTGCCACTGTACTCTACTCTAGGCGACAGAGAGACCCTGTCTCAAAAAATTAACTTATTTATTTAATATAATAAACACAAGAAAGGAGAAATAAATCTAAATGCAGCCAGGTGCAGTGGCTCATGCCTGTAATCCCACACTTTTGGGACGCTGAGGCAGGTGGATTACCTGAGGTCAAGAGTTTGAGACCAGTCTGGCCTGGCCAACATGGTGAAACTCCATCTCTACTAAAAATATAAAAACTAGCCATGTGTGGTGGTGGACACCTGTAATCCCAGCTACTTGGGAGACTGAGGCAGGAGAACTGCTTGAATGCAGGAGGTGGAGGCTGCAGTGAGCCGAGATTGCGCCACTGCACTCCAGCCTGGGTGACAGAGCAAGGCTCCGTCTCAAAAACAAAAATCTAAATGCAACTTCTGTACAATATTACACTGTTCTTTAAGTGTGCTATTACATAAATCTTTTTGTTCTCTCTATATTAAAACACTAGTAAAAATCTACTAGGAAAAAGTAATACATGACAAACAAGATACTAAATTATCACACTTTGTTTCTTTTGCTTTTGAAATTTAGAAATGGGGGGGGGGGGTTGCCTAGTGCCTAAGGGGGTCACTGTGTTGCCTAGGCTGGTCTCAAACTCCTGGGCTCCACCCACCTCAGCCTCCCAAAGTGTCGGGATTACAGGGGTGAGCCACTGTGCCCAGCCAAACTATCAGACTTTGGTGACGAAGGTAAAGAATATTTTTTTCTTAAACCCTTTAGATATAAAATTACTTTATAATTAACTTTCTAGTACTCCACAGAAAAATACTATACATGGTTTTACAATTCTTATTAAAATTCCAAACTTAAAAGTCAATATAATTAACATATTTCACATGATGAAACTAAACAAGGTAATACCAGCAACCACAATGAAAGAAGCAGAAGCCAAAAGCTCGATTCATTTACATGAGGTAGCATATTTCTTACTGCTTACCAGGATTATGATGAGTTGCAGATTCTCCATTCTGAAATACGTCTCCTGCCACATTCATTCTACCAGGATTAAAAGGTCCTACTCCAGTCTTGGTCTGTGAAGTTAAAGATGGGGTGTATGTTTGTATATTAACACCAAAATTACTTGACTGCAGTCCGTTAGAGACATCTCCCAAGTTGGTATTCTGCAGTGATGTTACATGTGTAATCATTAAGTTCATATCTCTCCCGTCAGTATTTTCTAATTGGCCATCATTCACAGAGCTTACACCTGTTTCTAAAGTTGTAACATTAGCAATCTGAATTTCAGAGTCTGGTTCTGTGGTGATACCACTATTACCCATTCCTGCATTTACCTTACTTCTTGAAAAACTGGAAGTGGAGAAATCCACATCATTGGTTCTGTTTTTAGTCTCAGAAGGTCTTCGTTCAATAAAATTGGAGGAATTCTTCTCTTGCCCTTGATTTGTTTCCATGTCCTCTTCATCATCAATGACAATTGTCTCACTTACACTTCCCTTCTGAGATGCCAACTCTTTTGAGGAAGGAGTAATTTTAGAATCATTTCCTTGTAGTTCTTCATTTTTTGATGATGTAAATGTTATGGTTCTCTGATCAGGTACCACTGGTACAGAAGGTGGGGGAGGTTGTACAGGTTCGATAAAAACAACATCATCATCATCTTCCACTGATGAGTTCTGAAACTTATTAGATCTAGACACTAAAGGATTAGGTGGACCACTAAACGAGTTTCCTACATTCGTGAGACTAGTTGCCATGGCCGTATTCCCTAATAAAACAGGAGTCTGATCAGTCAATTCTAATCCTCCCACTGAACTTGTGTCCATGCCAAAGAACCTGTTAGGAAGATAGAAAAAAGAATTAAATTGTCAGTATGACTTTTATGCTACTCTAACTGAAACCACTCATTTAAAGGGTACTTTTATTTTATTTTTATTCAAAATGAAGTGATTCTTGTCTAACATTCAGGAAAATATGTGATATCCACTCTGTAATCTCATTCATTAATCATTTCACACAGCTTACATGTTAACTTCTGCAGGACAACAAGGAAGGCAATTATCCAATTTTCAGTAACCATACGCAATATATTCCTCCCACCACCACCATCACCTCCTTTCCAGGGTACACTATTTACTCTATAAACATTAAAAATATGGATAAATCCTCCCATACATCTGAACAGGAAAAAAAAAATTCAAAATCTGACAAAAAATAATCACTTTAATATATACTTATCCCATTTATTCACTGTATCATATAAAGTCACATTCTGTAATCCTTAATTTCCCTTACCTCATCTTTTTTGGGGGGATAGGAGAACAGGGTCTCGGTCTGTCACCCAGGCTGGAGTGCAGTGGTGTGATCATGGCTCACTACAGTCTCAACCTCCCAGGTTAAGGTGATCCTCCCACCTCCAAGTAGCTGGGACTACAGGCCATCACCACCACACCTGGCTAATTTTTTTAAAATTTTTTTTGGTAGAGACGACGTCTCACTATGTTGCCCAGGCTGGTCTCAAAACTCCTGGGCTCAAGAGATCCTCTGACCTCAGCCTCCCAAAGTGCTGAGATTACAGGCGTGGGCCATTGTGCCTGGCCACCTCATCTTTTTTTGATCAATTTTTCTCATATTCTGTGGTTCCCATTAATTGTACAATTAAATCTTTCTGAAAAGTTTAATTTTTTTTGACCCTATCCAGAAAGTGTAAATTCTCTTTTTTGCCAGGCACCATCTGTGTGCTTTATATACCAACAGCAGGCTGAATAAGCTGAATAATGGCCCGCAAAGATACCAGGTCCCCATTCCTGGAACCTATAAATGTTACCTTACATGGGGCCGGGCGCAGTGGCTCACGTCTGTAATCCCAGCACTTTGGGAGGCCAAGGCAGGCGGATCACGAGGTCAAGAGATCGAGACCATCCTGGCCATCGTGAAACCCCATCTCTACTAAAAATAAAAAAAAAAATTAGCCGGGCGTGGTGGCACGCGCCTGTGGTCCCAGCCACTCGGGAGGTTGAGGCAGAAGAATCGCTTGAACCCAGGAGGCGGAGGTTGCAGTGAGCCGAGACTGCGCCACTGCACTCCAGCCTGGCAACAGAGCAAGACTCTGTCTCAAAAAAAAAAAAAAATGTTACCTTACATGGAAGAAGGGACTTTGCAGATACAATTAACCTTAAGGATTTTTTTTTAACCTTAAGGATTTTAAAGCGAAATTATATGGGATTACCTGGGTGGGTAACAAATGCACTCACAAGTACCCTTAGACATGCAGAAGGAGATTGCAGGTAAAGAGAAGGCAATGTGACCATTGGGAGGCTGAGGCAGGCAGATCACTTATGCCCAGGAGTTTGAGACCAGAATGGCAACATGACGAAACTCCATTTCTACAAAAAAATATAAAAATTAGCCAGGCATGGTGGCAGGTGCCTGTAGTCCCAGCTACTTAGGAAGCTGAGGAGGAGAATCATTTGAGCCTGGGAGTTTTTGAGGCTGAAGCAAGCCATCATTGCACCACTGCACTCTAGCCTGGGCTACAGAGTGAGACCCTATCTCAAAAAAAAAAAAAAAGAAAAGAAAAGAAAAAAAGAAATTCTGGCTTACAGATGCTACCTCTCTTGCCCAAGTCACACAGCTAGGTTGAATACCCAAGTCTCTAAAACTCAAGAGTTCAAAACTCATCATTTTGCTATATTCAACTAATATTTTCTAAGCACCTGCTATATGTCAGGCTGTGCTGAAGCCAAAGAAAACAGCAGAGTTAAGAAGATAACCTCAGGCCAGTAATGGCTCATACCCGTAATCCTAGCATTTTAGGAGGCTGAGGTAGGAGGACTGCTTGAGCCCAGGAGGAGTTTGAGACCAGCCTGAGCAACATAACGAGACCTCAAATCTACTAAATATTAAAATTTAAAAATCAGCCAGTCATGGTGGCATACATCTGTAGTCCCGGCTACCTAAGAGGTTGAGGCAGGAGAATCACTTGAGACCAGGAGCTCCAGGTTGCATTGAGCTATGATTGCGCCACTGTATTCCAGCCTGGGCAACAGAGCAAACCCTGTCTCAAAAGAAAACACATAGGAGAAGAGAGAGAGAAAAAATTTCTAGAACAAAGTTCTTGAGCCAATGGAGATGAGATAGATCATGGGCATGGGTGGTAATATCACTCATTCAGAACAAGAAGCACTGGGGGGGCAAAGTGCAAGGGAACTAACTAGAAGGGGTAAAACTGAAGCGTTAGATTATAGATTAATTTGCAGATAGGATGACTAGGAAGTTCAGGTGGCTTACATACAGTGGTTTGGCCTAATTTTCAGAGTGTATTATTTGAAAAAAATGAGGAGATACTGGCTATGCAGTTCTTAAAGACTGGTTTAAAAACACTTACTTAAAAGAGCCTCTGAAAGAATAAAAAATAAACTAATATGTATTGCTTTGATTTACAGATGACAGTGGTAGAGGCATTTTTCACTATACATCTTGTAGCATTTTCTTAATTTTGAACCACATGATTTATCACTTATTTTTTTAAACTAAATTAAAAAAATTTTTAAACAGAATAATGGAGAGTGAAGAGATAACTAGTTTGGTGATCAGAGACATCTCTTAAGCAAGTAACATTTACACTGAAATATGAAAAGACAAGAAAGATTCAGCTGTGAGAAAACTGGGGAAAGGATATTCCGGGCAAAGAAAACAGCTTCTGCAAAGCCTAGGGGGAATGAAGTTGGTGAATCCAAGCAGCAGAATAAAGCCAATGTGGCAGATCAGAGTAGGAAACAAAGAGGAGAATAAAATGAGATAAACAGGCACAGAACAACACATGAAGGCCAACAAGCGAATTCATTAATTACATTTAACAGATTTCAGAGCACCTAGTATGCACAAGATACTTTCCAGGCACATGGGAAAAATCAGTAATCAAAACAGGTAAACAGCCCTGCCCTTAGAAAGCATTAATTCTAAAAGCGAAGGTTTGGATTTTACTGGAACAGGAAACATTACCATGTTTTCAGCAAAGAGGTGACATAACATATCACTGTGGCTGCTATGTGAGAATAAAGAGGGAAAAACTGGAAACAAAGAAACAAACTAGATGGCCACTGAAAAGGTCCAAGTGACAAACAATAGTAGCTGAAAAAAGGGTGGTGATGGGACATAAGAAAAAGTGAACAGATTAAGGTATTTTAAAAGGTAGATCTCTTACTGACATGAAAAAAATCTACAAGGTATACTAATGACTTTAAGAAGTTACAGAACTCTCATGGAGATGAGGAGAAAAATGCTTAGCAAAGGCTGGGGAGGGTAGTGGCAAGTTGGGGGGGTTAATGGGCACAAAAAAAAACAGAATAAGACCTACTATTTGATAGCACAACAGGGTGACTATAATCAACAATAATTTGATTGTACATTTTAAAATAACTAAGAGTATAAATGGATTATTTGTAACACAAATACTTGAAGGGATACTCTATTCTCCATGATGTGATTATCACACATTGCATGCATGTATCAAAACATTTCATGCAGCCGGGCAGAGGCTGAGGCAGACGAATCACTTGAGGTCAGGAGTTAGAGACCAGCCTGGCCAACATGACAAAACCCCGTCTCTACGAAAAATACAAAAATTAGCTGGGCATGGTAGCACGCACCTGTAATTCCAGCTACTCAAGAGGCTGAGGTATGAAAATCACTTAAACCCAGGAGGTGGAGGTTACAGGGAGCTGAGATTGCACCACTGCACTCCAGCCTGAGTGACAGAGTGAGACGGTCTCAAAAAAAAAAAAGAGACTGTCTCAAAAAAAAAAAAAAAAAGAAAGGAACTGAAAACAAAAGAAGCCAAAACCAGTTATGTTCACTTTAATTATCAAAATTACTTTTAAGTAATAGCATTATTTAATTATCAAAGTATGCAATCTAGCCCTTTAGTTTATATATACTGTATTATTCTCTGACCACTAAGGGTCCCCATTAAACCAAGTTCTAGTGTCAGGAGAGTACTTTCCCCACTCAACAAAGAAAGAAAAATGAAACATTTTCAATAATATGCAATAGTTTACAGAATACCAAGGTCTTATTTTATTCTCACGTAACTCTGACAATAACCCCTTTGAGTTAAAAAACAGAATTTTTTTCTATAATAAAATAGCAGCTCACACATTAATTAGAATTGCCCAAGGTCCCAAGACAGCACAGGATTCAAACACTATGCACAGAGCTCAATTTCAAAACCAGTCTCCATTCCTCTCAGAGCAAGAGCTGCATGCATATCCATCTGTTGTCAGATGGAAGACATGCTGACATTGGAAAATGGCAAAAGATACATTTATAACTGCTTTAAAGAAAATGGGCCAGGTGCTGTGGCTCACGCCTGTAATCCCAACACTCTGGGAGACTGAGGCAGGAGGATTGCTTGAGCTCTGGAGTTCAAGACCAGCCTGGGCAACATAATGAAACCTAGACTCTATTAAAATATAAAAATTAGTCTAGGCACGGTGGCTCACACCTGTAATCCTACCACTTTGGGAGGCTAAGGCAGGTGGATTGTCTGAGCTCAGAAGTTCAAGACCAGCCTGGCCAACATGGCGAAACTCTGTCTCTTATAAAAATATATATATATGTATACAAAAAATTAGCCAGGTGTGGTGGCACATGCCTGCAGTCCCAGCTACTAGGGAGGCTGAGGCACAAGAACTACTTGAACCTGGGAGGCGGAGGTTCCAGTGAACCCAGATTGCCCCACTGCACTCCAGCCTGGGCGACAGAAAAAAAAATTAGCCAGGCATGATGGCATGCGCCTGTAATCCCAGCTACTCAGGAGGTCAAGGCAGGCAGGTTGCTTGAGCTGGGAAGTTCAAGACCAAGCCAGGGCAACATGACAAAACCCTGTCTCTGCAAAAAAATTAGCCTGGCGTGTGGCATGTGCCTGTGGTCCCAGTTACTCAGGAGTCTGAGACAGGAGGATCCCTTGAGCCCAGGAGTTAGAAGTTGCAGTGAGCCAAGATCGCACCACTGTACTCCAGCCTGGAGAACAAAGCCAGACTCTGTCCACAAAAAAATAAAAATAAAAAAATAAAAGAAGAAAGGAAAAAGGAAAGGGAAAGGGAAAAGGAAAAGGAAAGTAAAAGAAATGGAAAATTCTATTTAAAAGCTTAACCCAGCACAACACTATAGTCCCAGCTATATAGGCAGGGGAATCACTTGAGCCCTGGAGTCCAGCATGGGCAACATAGGAAGATTGCCATCTCAGAAAAAACAAACAAAAAAAGAAAGATGATTATTTGCTTTACCCAAAGACCTACAAATTACTGCTCCATATCCTAAGACATTATTTCAAAAATTAAAATATAAACATCATTAAGACAGTTTCTTAATAAGGAAAGCTTCCTTATAGCAAAAATAAGATATACTAAGGAGAAAGTTTCAGGTATGTCCTTTAGTTACTTTTTGGTTTTTTTCTTTTGGAGACAGAGTTACTTTTTGGTTTTTTCTTTTGGAGACAGAGTTTTGCTCTTGTTGCCCAGGCTCAAGGGTGTGATCAATCTCAGCTCACCGCAACCTGTCTCCCAGGTTCAAGCGATTCTCCTGCCTCAGCCTCCCGGGTAGCTGAGATTACAGGCATGCGCCACCACGCCAGGCTAATTTTGTATCTTTAGTAGAGATGGGGTTTCTCCATGTTGGTCAGACTGGTCTCCATCTCCTGACCTTGTGATCCACCCGCCTCAGCCTCCCAAAGTGCTGGGATTACAGGTGTGAGCCACTGCACCCAGCCCTTTACTTTTAAGTAAACTTAAAAAAATTTTTTTTAACATTTCCAATACAGAAAGTTTTAAAAATTGATGTATACTGAATAACATTTTCATTCAAAATTATCATAACTAACTCAATTAAAAATTTTTTAATACAAGTACTGCCATTCAGTGATAGCTAACATTCCTTTAATGTTTATTATGGGCCAAATATTCATGTCAAACACTATAGCAACCCCTTAAAGTAAAATCATAATTATCTCAATTGTACAGATTTTTAAAATCCTCAACAGTTAAGAAAGCTGCCCAAAACCACAGCAATAAAATGGTAGAGGTCAGGATTTAAATATTCACAGCTATTAAGCAAAATGAAATTAAGTATTAAACAATAATATAAATAAATAATGCAGCTTTTTTTTTTTCTTGAGACAGAGTCTTGCACTGTCACCTGGGCTGGAGTGCAGTGGCGCTATCTCAGCTCACTGCAACCTCTGCCTTCCAGTTCAAGCGAGTTTACTGCCTCAGCATCCCAAATAGCTGGGATTACAGACGCATGCCACAACATCCAGCTAACTTTTTGTATTTTTAGTAGAGACAGGGTTTCACTTCGTTGGCCAGGCTGGTCTTGAACTCCTGACCTTGTGATCTGCCCACCTCAGCCTCCCAAAGTGCTGGGATTACAGGCATAAATCACTACGCCCAGCCACAGCTCTTACTTTTTAAAAAACACAGCCATTCAATAAAATAACCAAATCAATATTCAAAATACACAAGCTTCAAAAGGAATAGCAAGTCCAAAGTACTAAGCCACAATGGGATTTAAAAAACAACGAATGGGGCCGGGCATGGTAGCTCACACCTGTAATCCCAGTACTTTAGGAGGCAGAGGCAGGCAGATCACTTGCATCCAGGAGTTAAGAGACCAACCCTGGCAACAGGATGAAATCCTGACTCTACAAAAAAAATACAAAAATTAGCTTGGGGTAGTGGTGCACATCTGTAGTCCCAGCTACTTAGGGGACTGAGGTGGGAGGATCACTTGAGCCAGGGAGGCAGAGGTTGCTGTGAGCACAGATCATGCCACTTCACTCCAGCCTGGGCAACAGAGTGAAACCCTGTCTTAACAACAAAACAATGAAGCTAAACTTGTAGCTAACATTCACTTATCATAAGGTGCTGTTCAACATGGTTTTCAGAGAAATGAGCTAACAGCTCAGCCCAAATCTACAGATGTTATAAAATGCATTGGCTTTAAATATATATGTTCTTTGGCTCCTTTGTTTTGACATACTTGAAAAAGAAGAAAACCACTTCTGGGGCAGAAAAGCTGGAACTGATTTCACAGTTCCCTCTGGTGGCTGCTATGTGTCAATTCAGTCTCGTTAAAGAAAATAGTGTCGCATAAAATAGGACTTTCTTTTGTTGTTGTTGTTTGTTTTTGAGATGGGAGTCTCACTCTGTCGCCCAGGATGGAGTGCAGTGGCATGATCTCGGCTCACTGCAACCTCTGCCTCCCAGATTCCAGCGATTCTCCTGCCTCAGCCACACGAATAGCTGGGACTACAGGTGCGTGCCTAATTTTTGTATTTTTCAGTACAGCCGGAGTTTCACTATATTGGTCAGGCTGGTCTCGAACTCCTGACCTCGTGATCTGCCTGCCTTGGCCTCCCAAAGTGCTAGGATTACAGGTATGAGCCACCACGCCCGACCAAAATAGCACTTTCTTTACCACAGTTAGATCCCTGCAGCAATCTGCTTCTCAAAACAGAGTAACCATTCAACTAAGACAGCTATTTTCAAATCAGCCTGTAAATAATATTGGTCACTTCTACATATCATCGAAATAATGTTTCAACCACAAAACATCTACTTAGTTCTTTAAAGAAAGACAATCTAATTAGAAGTTGACCACTTCTCCATTATCCAAGTAAAATCTACTCCATGTAGCTGCCACTATTCTACCTCCAGTCAATTCTAACTAGCTGTTTAATTCTGAACAAACAACTTTTCTGAGTTTCCATTTTACCACTGTACATGGTATAAAAATGATTCACATGGCTTTTCTTCTAATTCAAAGATATAACTGAATGTGAAAACTACTTCGCACACTCCTAAATACTTACCTAACTTCTAAATAATTACCAGACAACTGGTGTTTGTACCTCAGAATTTCAGTAAGTTTCCAGAGTAATTTTTTTTTAATTTTTTTTAATTGCATTTAGGTTTTGGGGTATGTGAAGAACATGCAAGACTGTTGCATAGGTACACACATGGCACTGTGATTTGCTGCCTTCCTCTCCATCACCTATCTCTGGCATTTCTCCCTATGCTATCTCTCCCCACACCTATCTCTGGCATTTCTCCCTATGCTATCTCTCCCCAACTCCCGAACCCCCGCTGTCCCCTCCCGTTTCCCCCCCCAACAGACCCCAGTATGTGATGCTCCCCTCCTGTGTCCATGTGTTCTCATTGTTCAACACCCGCCTATGAGTGAGAACATGTGGTGTTTGATTTTCTGTTCTTGTGTCAGTTTGCTGAGAATGATGGTTTCCAGGTTCATCCATGTCCCTACAAAGGACACAAACTCGTTTTGATGGCTGCATAATATTCCATGGTGTATATGTGCCACATTTTCCCTGTCCAGTCTATCATCGATGGGCATTTGGGTTGGTTCCAGGTCTTTGCTATTGTAAACTGTGCTGCAATGAACATTCGTGTGCATGTGTCCTTATAGTAGAATGATTTATAATCCTTTGGATATATACCCAGTAATGGGATTGCTGGGTCAAATGGAATTTCTTTTTCTAGGTCCTTGAGGAATCACCACACTATCTTCCACAATGGTGGAACTAATTGACACTCCCACCAACAGTGTAAAAGCGTTCCTATTTCTCCACATTCTCTCCAGCATCTGTTGTCTCCAGATTTTTTAACAATCGCCATTCTAACTGGCGTGAGATGGTATCTCAATGTAGTTTTGATTTGCATTTCTCTAATGACCAGTGATGATGAGCATTTTTTCATATGTTTGTTGGTCTCATGTATGTCTTCTTTTGTAAAGTGTCTGTTCATATCCTTCGCCCACCTTTGAATGGGCTTGTTTGTTTTTTTCTTGTAAATCTGTTTTAGTTCTTTGTAGATTCTGGATATTAGCCCTTTGTCAGATGAGTAGACTGTAAAAAATTTTTCCCATTCTGTTGGTTGCCGATTCACTCTAATGACTGTTTCTTTTGCTGTGCAGAAGCTGTGGAATTTGATTAGGTCCCATTTGTCTATTTTGGCTTTTGTTGCCAGTGTTTTTGGTGTTTTGGTCATGAAGTCCTTGCCTACGCCTATGTCCTGAATGGTTTTGCCTAGATTTTCTTCTAAGGTTTTTACGGTATTAGGTCTTATGTTTAAGTCTTTAATCCATCTGGAGTTAATTTTAGTGTAAGGTGTCAGGAAGGGGTCCAGTTTCTGCTTTCCGCACATGGCTAGCCAGTTTTCCCAACACCATTTAATAAACAGGGAATCTTTTCCCCATTGCTTGTTTTTGTCAGGTTTGTCAAAGATCAGATGGTTGTAGACGTGTGGCGTTGCCTTCAGGGACTCTGTTCTGTTCCATTGGTTTATATCTCTATTTTGGTACCAGTACCATGCTGTTTTGATTACTATAGCCTTGTAGTATAGTTTGAAGTCCGGCAGTGTGAATCCTCCAGCTTTGTTCTTTTTGCTTAGAATTGACTTGGCTATGCGGGCTCTCTTTGGTTCCGTATGAAGTTTAAGGTGGTTTTTTCCAGTTCTGTGAAGAAGGTCATCGGTAGCTTGATGGGGGATAGTGCTGAATCTGTAAATTACTTTGGACAATATGGCCATTTTCATGATATTGTTTCTTCCTAACCATGAACATGGAATGTTTCTCCATCTGTTTGTGTCCTCTCTTATTTCGTTGAGCAGTGGTTTGTAGTTCTCCTTGAAGAGGTCCTTTACATTCCTTGTTAGTTTTATTCCTAGGTATTTTATTCTCTCTGTAGCAATTCTGAATGGCAGTTCGTTCTTCATTTGGCTCTCTTTAAGTCTATTATTGGTGTATAGGAATGCTGGTGATTTTTGCACATTGATTTTGTATCCTGAGACTTTGCTGAAGTTGCTTATCAGTTTCAGGAGATTTTGGGCTGAAACAATGGGGTCTTCTAGATATACAACATGTCGTCTGCAAATAGAGACAATTTGGCCTCCTCCTTTCCTATCTGAATACCCTTTATTTCTTTTTTTGCCTGATTGCTCTTGCTAGAACTTCTAGTACTATATTGAATAGGAGTGCTGAGAGAGGACATCCTTGTCTAGTGCCAGATTTCAAAGGGAATGCTTCCAGTTTTTGCCCATTCAGTATGATATTGGCTGTTGGTCTGTCATAAATAGCTTTTATTGTTTTGAGATACGTTCCGTCAATACCTAGTTTATTGAGGGTTTTTAGCATAAAGGGTTGTTGAATTTTGTCAAAGGCCTTCTCTGCATCAATTGAGATAATCATGTGGTTTTTGTCTTTGGTTCTGTTTATGTGGTGAATTATGTTTATTGACTTGCGTATGTTGAACCAGCCTTGCATCCCCGGGATGAATCCTACTTGATCATCAAAAAGTGAATAAGCTTTTTGATGTGCTGTTGCAATCGGTTTGCCAGTATTTTATTGAAGATTTTTGCATCTATGTTCATCATGGATATCGGCCTGAAGTTTTCTTTTCTTGCTGAGTCTCTGCCAGGTTTTGGTATCAGGATGATGTTGGTCTCATGAAATGATTTGGGAAGGATTTCTTCTTTTTGGATTGTTTGGAATAGTTTCAGAAGGAATGGTACCAGCTCCTCTTTGTATGTCTGGTAGAATTTGGCTGTGAATCCATCTGGACCTGGGCTTTTTTTGAGTGGTAGGCTCTTAATTGCTGCCTCAACTTCAGACCTTGTTACTGGTCTATGCAGGGTTTCGACTTCTTCCTGGTTTAGGCTTGGGAGGATGCAAGTGTCCAGGAATTTATCCATTTCTTCCAGGTTTACTATTAGTTTATGTGCATAAAGTTGTTTGTAATAATCTCTGATGATGGTTTGAATTTCTGTGGAATCTGTGGTGATATCCCCTTTATCATTTTTTATTGCATCTATTTGATTATTCTCTCTTTCTTTTTTATTAATCTGGCTAGTGGCCTATTTTGTTGATCTTTTTGAAAACCCAGCTCCTGGATTTACTGATTTTCTGAAGGGTTGTGTCTCTATCTCCTTCAGTTCTACTCTGATCTTAGTTATTTCTTATCTTCTGCTAGGTTTTGAGTTTTTTTGATCTTGCTCCTCTAGCTCTTTCAATTTTGACGATAAGGTGTCGATTTTAGATCTCTCCTTGCTTCTCATGTGGGCATTTTTTGCTATACATTTTTCCAATTAATTTTTAAGCTGCCTTGTGATACTCCACATTATAAATCATAAATGCTTTTAGTTTTATTTGGCCTTTATTTTGATTCAGTGAGAATTAGTTAACACAACAGCTGATGTTGTCATGAAAAACAATGAAAAGGTGATATAGTTAAAATATATTTGTATCAAGAAAATATTAGTACTTGCTCATAAAGGCTGATGAACCTTCAAAAAATAAAATCACAAAGAAAGCACTTCAAAGTGCTTCAACAAAAATATTCATCATCTTCTTCCTTACAAGCCTATCTAAATGCTTTCTAAGTATTGTTAAAGAACAACAAAGAAAGCTAAGGTGAATTCTGTTTTACAGCAAAGAGTATTGTAAGTCAGTATGTATTCATGGCACTTATAATAGTTCTGAGTTAATATGACAGATTTAAAATGTTAAGAATACAAATTCCTGCTGGACACAGTGGCTCATGCCTGCAATCCCAGCACTTTAGGAGGCCATGGCGCGCAGACTTCTGGAGCCTAGGAGTTGGAGACCAGCCTGAGCAACATGGAGAAACCCCCGTCTCCACAAAAAATAGGAAAATTAGATGGACATAGTGATGCCTGCCTGTGGTCCCAGCTACTTATGGGACTGAGGCGTGAGGACCACTTGAACCCAGGAGGTCAAGGCTGCAGTGAGCCAAGACTGTGCCACTGCACACCAGCCTGGGCAACAGAGCGAAACTCTATCTCAGAAAAGAAAAAAGAGAACTTCCTAATACAATAGGATTTATTAAAAGCATTATCATTAAAGTCAAGAATAAGATAAGAACATCCTTTTACTATTACCATATAGCAATGTTCTAGAAGTAACAGTCAATCAATTACACAAAAAATATATGAAGAGATATAAAAAGGTGAAAGGGGAAAATATTATATACAAATTATAAATTCTTTATCCCAAAGACCCAAAAGATTTACCTGAAAAACTATTACAGACAGTGAGTTTATACAGTAAAATAATTTTATCTAAATAACAAATTAATATGCAGCAGTCAGTCAACTAACTGGATGGCCATAAAATTTTGCTCCCATCCAAAAGTCAAGTAAACCTACAGTAAGGGGATTTTTTTTTTTAAAGGACAAACCTACAAGGAAAAAGAGATAGGAGAGAATTCAAGTGCGCTAAAATTGTGGAAGAGGGAGAGCAGACAAGCATGGATTAGTTATAAGTGATTTAGCAGGCCTGAAAAACATAAACACTGAACTCACAGGAAGCAAAGTTTTAAAATGAACAAATTACAAATCCACAAGTTTAATCTGTGGAGCAAGAACAAGACTGACTTTGGACAGGAAGATACCAGGTACAGTTCAGAGGCAAGCCCCTTCTTTCAGTTGAATCTGAGGTATAAAATAAACTGATACATACTCAGTACTGGTGTTGAGACGTAATCTCCACCTAAAACTGCAAGCCACACATCTCCCCATTTAGGAAATTGGAAGGCTCTTTCTGGAAACATGATTTCATAAAAAGATACCCAAGAATGGAGATTTCCCAACAAATACTCGCCCAGATCATCCCTTAATGAAGTGTGACATCAACCGTGTACTGTGATCTCCAGTGGCTAGAGTGTCCAAACAGCTTTTAGATATGCATTCTTAACCATGAACAGACAACCAAGGACTACTTAACAGCTGAGTAAAGATACGAAAAATACCTTCATGATGAAAACAAACAGAATGAAAAACTCAACTTGGTAGAAATGGTAACTATATGGGGGGGAATCTTTTAAGAAAATAATTAATATATTCAGAGAGATAAGAAAAGATACCCACAAAATATGAACATAATGCCAGGAAAAAAAAATCTTATTTACAGGAGGAAAAAAGTACTCTTCCATGTTAAAAATATGAGTGCAGAAGCTTAAAATCACCATGCCTGGCCTCAAATATGCTTAAATCTATGAGTTCATCACAATACTAATACCAACAAAAACAAAGCTAATTCCAAAGCAAGATTCAAGAACATAAAGGTATCAACTTTTCCTAAATTATCTGTAAACTTACTTTGATCCCAATAAAAATACTGACAGAATTTTTAATTAGATAAGCTGATTCTCAACATATGGAAAAATAAACAAGAGAGTGAGTTTCACTCTAGTGCCCAGGCAGTGGTGCGATCTCAGCTCATTGCAACCTTCACCTCCCATGTTCAAGTGATTCTTATGCCTCAGCCTCCCAAGTAGCTGAGATTACAGGAGTCTGTCACCACGCCCAGCTAACTTTTTATATTTTTACTAGAGACGAGGTTTCACCATGTTGAGCAGGATGGTCTCCAACTCCTGACCTCAAGTGATCTGCCCCGCTTCCCAAAGTGCTGGGAGTACAAGCGTAAGCCACTGCACCTGGCCAAGAACAGGAAAATTCTAAAGAGAGATGAGTAAGAGAAGAAACTAGCATATTGTGAAACTACAATAAATAAAACGGTGAGGTACAGAATAAGAACAGATAGACAGACAAAAGAGTATGAAATAGACCCAATATATCAAGAAATTTAGTATTCAATGAAATTTCAATAGGGGATACAGATTTTTCAGTAAAGTAGTCTAAAACAACTGGGAAGCAACTGAGAAATATTACTTTAAATTCCTGTCTCACACCAAAAGAAATTCCAATATAAAAATAAAAATTTGGGGAGCCACCTACCCCTTACCATATATAAACATTAATGTAAGATAAAGTCTTAAATTTAAAAATTATTGGCCAGGCACAGTGGCTCATGCCTCTAATCCCAGCACTTTGGGAGGCCAAGGTGGGTGGATCACAAGGTCAGAAGATCAAGACCATCCTGGCTAACACAGTGAAACCCAGTCTCTACTAAAAATACAAAATATTAGGCAGCAAGATGGCACACGCCTGTAGTTCCGGCTACTCAGGAGGCTGAGGCAAGAGAATCACTTAAATCTGGAAGTGGAGGTTGCAGTGAGCCGAGACCATGCCACTGCACTCCAGCCTGGCCACAGAGCAAGACTCAGTCTCAAAATAAATAAGTAAATAAATAAATAAATAAATAAAATTATTTAATAAAAATTTTAATGTAAAAATAAATTATAAGAATACAGAACATTTTTTATTTTTATAATTTTAAAGTTATAAGATCCTTGTAAATATGACATTTAAAAAATAGATATATTTGGGAGGCCGAGGCAGACGGCTCACGAGGTCAAGAAATCGAGACCATCCTGGCCAACATGGTGAAACCCCGTCTCTACCAAAAAAATACAAAAATTAGCTGGGCATGGTGGCACGCACCTGTAGTCCCAGCTACTCGGGAGGCTGAGGCAGGAGAACTGCTTGAACCTGGGAGGCAGAGGTTGCAGTGAGCCGAGATCACGCCACTGCACTCCAGCCTGGCACCTGGCGACAGAGCGAGACTCTGTCTCAAAAAAAAAAAAGAAAAAAGATATAATAACAACATTTTTTAAAAAGAAAAAATACAGATGAAGACAGAGACTTCAGGCGAAATGAGGCGAAATGGTGGTGGGAAGTTCTAGATATGGTTACTTTCACCCAAGCAACCACTGAGTGGCAAAAAATGATTGGAACCAGCTACTTTGGATCTCTAGAACTTGACTGTACACCTAAAACAATTACAGGAGCGATGGAGGGAGAGACTAGTGATCATTCATAAGTGAATAGTACAAAGCAGCCACTATCCCTCATTCCTTACCCCAACTCAGCTGTGGGAATAGCACACTATGTTCCTGGAACAACAGCTGGCTGGACACAGGGCTGGCAGTGATTAACTTTTATCAAAATTTGGGATTCTGTGTTTGGGCTGGTCTGGAGCGGACACCTTGGTTTCAGCCTCCTGGGCAGGAGCAGCTTTCCCTGTAGCATCTATCAGATTTACTGAGAACATGATCCTTTTTCTTTTCTATGCAGACATTTAAGGAAATCTTTGTCAGGTCACTACTTTATCACAAAGATAATAGAACAGAAACTCCAGTGCCTACAAACAAGAAACATAAACTGTGAAAAAAAAAAGTTCAGAAAAAGGCACCTGAACGGCTCTATCTCTCAACAAGTAAAAAATCTTCAATCTAAAAAGACTGGGAGAATCAGATTTCCAAAGTTAACAAAACATTTGAAGAAACAATGGCTGAAAACCGCCCAAATATGTTGATGATAAATATACATATCCAAGAAGCTCAACAAACTCCAAAAGCAGGATAAACTCAAAGATATCTAGGTCTAGACCCATTGTGGACCTTAAAGAGAGCAGCAATTTTGAAAGCAGCAAGAGAGGGAAGACTCATCTGGTTCAAGGGATCTTCATTAGATTATTTAGATTATCAGCATATTTTTCATCAGAAACCACAGATGTCTTTTCCAGAAGCCAGTGGGATGACATATTTAAAATGCACAGAAAGGGGAAAAAAATCCGTGAGCCAAGAATTCTAATATGCAGCAAAAAATCCCTCTAAAAATAAGGAGAAATTAAGATATTTCCAGATAAGCAAAAGCAGAAAGAAGTTCATTTCCTGCAGATCTGCCCAACATGAAATGCTAAAGAGCAAAAATGATAAAACACTGAACAGTAACTCAACATGGTAAGAAGAAATAAAGAATACAAGTGAAAAGTGAAGGTAACTAAAGAGATAACAGAAAAGCCAACAGTAATGTACTTTAGGTTTATAATTAATTAATTTTTTTTTTTTTTTGAGACGGAGTCTTGCTGTGGCCAGGCTGGAATGCAGTAGTGCAATCTCGGCTCATTGCAACCTCCACCTCCCGAGTTTCAAGAGATTACCCTGCCTCAGCCTCCTGAGTAGCTGGGACTGTAGGCACACGCCACCATGCCCAGCTAATTTTTTGTATTTTAATAGAGATGGGGTTTCACCGTGTTGGTCAGCATAGTCTCCATTTCTTGACCTCGTTATCTACCCACCTTGGCCTCCCAAAATGCTGGGATTACAGGCGTGAGCCACTGCGCCCAGCCTATAATTAATTTTTTAATATGATGTAAAAGATAAAGATATAAAACAGTAATTTAGGCTGGGCAAGACCAGCCTGACCAAAATGGAATCCCATCTCTGCTAAAAATACAAAATTCGCCAGGCATGGTGGTACGCGCCTGTAACCCCAGCTACTCAGGAGGCCGAGGCAGGAGAATCGCTTGAACCCAGGAAGCAGAGGTTGTGGTGAGCCAAGATAGCGCCACTGCACTCCAGCCTGGGCAACAAGAGCGAAACTCCATCTTAAAAAAAAAAAAAAAACAATAATTTTAAATTTATATTAATGAGCATACAACATATAGACGTAATCTATGACAATAATAATACAAATACAAGTACAGCAGTAGAGTGCATACCTCTGAAACGAAATTATTTGCAGTATGTTATTATAAATTTAAGATGCCTATTTTAATCCCCAAGGTAACCATTAAAAAAAACTTTTAAAATACATAGAAAGAAGGAAATCAAATGATACACTAGAGAAAAATTTAACATAAAAAGCAATAGAAGAAATGGAAAGAAAAAACATAAGACATGCAGAAAACAGCAAAATGGCAGAGGTAAATCCTTATGAAGAATTACCTTAGATATACACTAGCAGACTGAATTTTTAAAAACACGATCCATCTATATGCTGTCTACAGAAGATTCACTTCAGGGCCAGGCACCACAGCTCATGCCTGTAATCCCCAACGCTCTGGGAGCCCAGAGTGGGAGGATTACCTGAGCCCAAGAGTTAGAGACCAACCTGGGCAACAAAGCGAGATCCCATCTCAATTTAAAGAAAAAGATTCACTTCAGATACAAAGATATAGAATAGTTAAGTAAAAGGATAGAAAACCTATTACATGCAAATGTTAACCAAATGAGAATTGGAGTGACTATATTAATATCAGAAGTTAACTTTAAATTAAAAAAAAAAGGTTATGAGACAAAGGAATTACACATTGATGAAAGGTTCATTCTAGCAAGAAGAAACAGCAGGTTCTAAACATATAGATACCTAACAACTAAGCTCCAAAATATATTAAAGCAAAAATTACCAGAATTAAAAGAAGAGATGGACACAGAACTCTATAATAGTTGGAGACTTCATTTTACCCTTCCAAAAATGGATAGAACCACCAAACAGAAGATCAATAATGAATCGGAAGGGGCTTAAACAAAACCATAAACTACCTAGACCTAAAAGACATATACATACAACAAACTAGTATTCAGCCTCTAAAAGGAAGAAAATTCTGACACATGCTATAACATAGAACCATGAAGACATCATGCTACATGAAAACAGCCAGTCACAAAAAGCCAAAATACTGCATGATTCCACTTACGTGAAGTATCTAAAGCAGTCAAATTCATAAACAGAAAGTAAAATGGTGGTTACCAGGGGCTCAAGAATAATGGGGAACTGTTAATAGGCAGAGTTTTGATAATATAAATAAAAAAGGTCTGGAGATCTCCTGTGTGACATGTGAATATACTTAAAAATACTGAGTTGTACACTTAAAAGTGGTGAAATGGTAAATTTTATGTTATTTTTTTTTACAATTTAAAATAAAAAATAAAGTACCATTTCACACTCATTAGGATTGCCATTTTTCTAAAAAAGGTCAGGAGTGGTGGCTCACACCTATAATCCCAGTGCTTTGGAAGGCCAAGGTGAAAGACTAAATTGAGGCCAGAAGTTCAAGACCAGCCTGGGCAACATAGCAGGACTCCATCTCTAAGTTATTACACATATACATAAATTTCAAAAATGGAGAAAAAAAGTTTTTTTAAAAAAAAAGAAAAGAAAAAATTAAATACTGATAAAGACCTTCAGAAATTAGAACCCTTGTGTATTGCTGGTAAAAACGTAAAATGGTACCATACCGTGGAAAACAGTTTAATGGTCCCCCAAAGTCACATATGGATATTAACCTATGACCCATCAATTTCATTCTGAGATATATACCCAAAATAACTGAAAGCAATGACTCAAAAAAGATACTGGTACAACAATGATCACAAAAGCATTTTCCCAATGGCCAAAAGGTGAAAACAACCTATGTGTCCAACAAAAAGTGAATGGATAAATAAAATGTTGGTAAACATATACAGGGGAATATATACAGCCTTAACAATGAATAAAATTCTGATACATACTACAATACAGAAGAACTTTGAAAACATACAAATATTGTGATTCCATTCATGAGGTAGTTCGATATTATAAGCAAATTCATAGAAACAAAAGGTAGAACAGAAGTTACCAGGGGCTGGAGGGAGGCGAGATGAGGAATGTTAATGAATATAGTTTCTATTTGGGATGATGAAAACATTCTGGCAATCAATGTTGATTTTTGCAAGAAATTGTGAATGTGTTTAATGCCTCAAAATTGTGTACCCTTAAAAATGGTAAAAAATAGTCAATTTGGCCAGGCACGGTGGCTCATGCCTGTAATCCCAGCACTTTGGGAGGCTGAAGAAGGGGATCACAAGGTCAAGAGATTGAGCCCATCCTGGCCAACGTGGTGAAACCCCATCTCTATTTAAAAAACAAAAATTAGCTGGGTGTGGTGGCACACACCTACAGTCCCAGCTTCCTGGGAGGCTGAGGCAGGAGAAATCACTTGAATCCGGGAGGCAGAAGTTGCAGTGAGCTGAGATCGCACCACTGCACTCCGGCCTGGCAACAGAGCGAGATTCTGTCTCAAAAAAGAAAAAAGAAAATAGTCAATTTTATGTTACTATATTTTACTAGTTTTTTTCAGAAAAGAAAAAAAAAAGACATCATATGGGGAAAAAAATGCCAAAAGCAATGATACACTATGAAAAAAAAATTTGTAACTCATAATAAAATGAAGACAAAGAGCTCCTACAATCAATGAGATAAACCAACAAACAAATAGAATAAAGGACAAAAAAGCAAACACAGTTCACAAAAAAAGGAAACATCACTCTTAAATATATATCTACAAAAATACTACTTAAATTCTGAAGGGCCACAAATTTTCTCTTATATTAACAAAGGCTCAACAATTCTTAACAATATCCTGTGGGTAAGACTCCCATTCTGTAAACTGGGACAATTATATAGAGGGCAACTAGAAAAATATTTCTTTGACCAAGAAATTCTACTTTTAGGCATCCATCCAACAGATGTATTAACTCACATTGTAAAAAACAAAACGTGAAAGGATATTCATGGTAAAATCAAAAGATTTTAAGCAATCTAAGTGTCCTTTTAACAGACAACCAATAAAATTAACGATGACAGACATACAACAAAATACTATGCAGCACTTTGAAACAATGAAGCAACTCTAAATGGACTTACATGCTAGTAAGGAACAACCGCACATAAAAATTAAGTGTAAAGAGCAAGGTACAGAACAATACATAAACATATCACAACACACAAACACACACGGTATAAAACAATACACACACACACACACACACACACACACAAGGTATAGAACAATAAACACACACGGTATAAAATACACACATACACACACACACACACACAAGGTACAGAATAAACACACCACACACACACACGGTATAAAACAATACACACACACACACACACGGTATAGAATACATAACCACACACACACACACACACACACACACGGTATAAAACAATACACACACACACAAGGTATAGAATAAACACGGTATAAAATACACACACACACATACACATACAAGGTACAGAATAAACACACCACACACACACAAGGTATAAAACAATACACACACACACACACACACACACGGTATAGAACAATACATAACCACACACGCATGGTATAAAACAATACACACACACACACAAGGTATAGAACAATAAACACACATGGTATAAAATACACACACACACAAAGGTACAGAATAAACACACCACACACACACACGCACGGTATAAAACACACACACACAGTACAGAACAATACATAACCACACACACACACACACACACGATATAGAATAAACACACCACACACACACACACACACACACACACAGTATAAAATACACACACACACACACACACACACAATCTCTGCATAAATGCCCAGGAAAATGACAACAGTGGTTTGCCCCTAGGGAAAAGAATTGAGTAGATGAATCAGAGGGAAGAAGAATGAGTTTCTGTTTACCCTCTTCTACCTTTTAAAGTTGGTATCATATGCAAATATACTGGGACTTGATTAGGGTTTCAATGAATTTAAGAAATTAATTTGGAGACAAATTTAACATTTTTACATTACTGAAGTCTTCCCACTCAGACATATGTACATCTTTCCATTTAAAGTTTTCTTATATACCCTACGGTACAGGTGTCTAACCTTTTAGCTTCCCTGGGCCACACTGGAAGAACTGTCTTCGGCCACACATAAAATACACTAACACTAATGATAGCTGATGAGCTAACAACAAAAATCGCAAAAAAATCTCATAGTGTTTTAAGATGGCTTACGAATTTGTGTTGAACCACATTCAAAGATTTCCTAGGCCGCATGTGATCTGTGGGCCTCAGGCTGGACAAGCTTGCTCTATGTCATTGTTGTTTGTTTGTTTTTGAGATGCAGTCTCACTCTGTTGCCCAGGCTGGAGTGCAGTAGCACCATCTCAGGTCACTGCAACCTCCGCCTCCCGGGTTCAAGCAATTCTTCTGCCTCAACCTCCCGAGTAGTTGGGACTATAGGCGCGTAGCACCATGCCTGGCTAATTTTTGTATTTTTAGAAGAGATGGGGTGTCACTATATTGACCAGGCTGGTCTCAAACTCCTGACCTCAGGATCCGCCCACCTCAGCCTCCCAAAGTGCTGGGATTACAGGTGTGAACCACCGTACCTGGCCACCCTATGGTATTGTTTTATAGTTTCCTTCATTAAAGTCTTGCATACTTCTTGTTATAGTTATTCCCATTTTTTGCAGTAATAACATGGATTTCTCCATTACATGAAAAAATTTACATAGCAAAAAAAGATACCATAAAGTATATATATTTGTAACAGCTATAACAAAGAATTGATACTTATACTTCAGAGGGAACATTAAATTTAGCTATTTGATAATATACAGTGTTGGGAAGAATGTGGAAGTGGTGGAAATGCAGTTGGTATAGTGGAATAATGGAGGGCAATTTGGCAGTTATCTATTAAAATATATAATATGCATACACTCTGACTCAGAAATTCCTATTCTCAGAATCTTCCCTAGAGAAACACCCATAAATACAAAGAAAATACAAGTATATTTCTTGCAGAATTATCCATAACAGCAAAAAATTGGAAATAAACTGTCCATCAAAAGAATGTCTAAGCTGTATTATATCCATGCCATTAAATACTTCACAACAGTTAAAAAGGAGATCTTTCTGTATTAACTCCAACAAAAGACAGCTAAGACATACCACTAAGTGAAAAAAAAAAAGTTGCAAAAAGATATGTATAGTATACATGTTTTTAAAAGGCATACACAAGATTACAAAATAATTCTTATGGGTACATGTAATACACACTAGAGTGATATTCTTAACCTTTGGAGAATGGAGACAGGGACCAGGGAACCAAAGACAGATGACATAAATTACGTATGCACATTGCTTACAATTTAGCCATAAATCTGTTTAACATATCTTTACTGGATACCTAAAAACAATGCTATTCTGGCTTTAGAAGCTGATCGGAACCACTTAATTCATGTGCTCACCTACTAAAAATCCATTCAAGGGTTATGACAGAGTCTAAACAAAAATCCCTTTGATCTAATAAATAAATGATTACATCAATTCATTCATTCATGTATCTCTAAGGTTTAGAATTTTTAGAGGTAAGAAACAATTTCTTCTCTCCCATAGGACCAAAATTTAACTATAAGGTACTTTCAAGTAATTTTAACTTTCTTTAGGGATCTCATCCACTCCCATGATTTAAAATAATACCTTAATGGCCGGGCTCGGTGGCTCACACCTGTTCCAGCACTTTGGGAGGCCGAGGCGGGCGGATCACGAGGTCAGGAGTTTGAGATCAACCTGGCCAGCATAGTGAAACCCCATCTCTACTAAAAATACAAAAATTAGCCAGGCATGGTGGCATATGCTTGTAGTCCCAGCTACTTGGGAGGCTGAGGCAGGAGAATCACTTGAACCTGAGAGGCGAAGGCTGCAGTGAGCCAAGATCACCATTGCACTCCAGCCTGAGCAACAGAGCAAGACTCCATCTCAAAATAATAATAATAATACCTTAATATTCCTAAACGCCTTAATTTATCTCAATCAAGATGTTTCAAAACTCCAAACTGCCTACTCTCTACATCTAGTTTTTTTTTTAACTTGCTCTATGCTCTTTTATCTCTACCTCTTCTGGATTTTGCCATTTCACAAAGTTTTGTGTCTAGCTACTCAATAATAGAAATCTAGAAGTCATTCTTAATTTTTTCTCCTTTCTTCCCCTACAACCTGCCATCATCAAATGCTTATCCTACTTCCAAAATAATTCTCAAAATTGTCCACTTTCACCCATCTCTACTAATACCCCTCTAACCCAAGAAGTCCATCATTTTTCTGCTGGAATACTGACATTACCTACTATAATCCCCGGGAAATCTAAAGATCTTAAAAATGAAACCAGACTACAGCATTCACTTCTTACATGGCTTTTCAGTGTACTTAGGAGGAAGCCTACAATCCTTTCCCTTACCTGTATGCAACATTTCTGTCTGATTTGATCCCTACATACAATCTAGGTTCACTTTCAGCCCTACTCTTCCCCCACCTTGCTCATTAAGCTTCAGCTAAACTAATCTAAGCCTTATTTCCGGATGTGGTAAAGCCCAAGTTCATCATCTCAGGATCTTCTCTGCTTAAATGTTACTCTCTCAAAGGAAGATCCTCCTGCATTAAACACTCCACTAATCCATCGCTGGTCTCAATTAGGTGTCCCATCTCAGATCATACTCATTTTCACAGCTGCATTTATCCAATTTGCAATTATGTATGTTTATCTGCAACCCCCATAAGACTGCATGGTCCATGAGGGCAAAGACCTAGGTTCTTATTGCCTCTTACTGTATCCTTGAACTTACACAAAAGCCTGGCCAATAAATATTTACTAAATGAGTATCTTCCTTTAACAAATAACCTTTCTGGAATTTGCGGTTGCTTTTTTCTTTTTTGGGGTTTGGGGTTTTTCCACTCCTCCCTGACCCACACTGAATTCTGGCTCTTTCTCTTCTTGTGTGCATAGGACACAATCACTTCACCCCCAAGCTCATTTCCCTGTTACAAAATAGGAAATTAGAATAATTTTCTCAAAAGATGAAACAAGCTAAAATATAATTCTCTTTATCCTTTATCTTTGGTCCTAATTTATTTTACTTCTATATTCATCTGCGTAATTACAGTTAGTAACATGACCTGATTTTAGTCCCTAATGAAAGGTTATCATACCCTATCCCTGTGATCCCCTTTACCAAAGAAGCTAAATAAACCCATACTTCCTTCTCCAAACATAGTTTAAAAACTACAACAGCACAAATAAACTTCAACTACACACATTAATTTGGAAACAAATCATCAAACATTCATTTATTCTTATGACCACCTGTAGGTATTCCAAATCTGTGATCTAGTGTAATGACTGTTTTTGATAACAAATTTTCCGAAACGTTTAAACATGATGCAGTAGAGGGCTTTTAAAAAAAACATTACCTTCTTTACGTGACTTCAAATGTTCCATGATTAAGACCTCATCTAACCTAAAGAAACAATAATATTTGCATCAATACGCAAATGAGACCACATATCCAAAAAGGCAGACTTCAGGTACTAAGAAACTATTTCTCTAACACGAACTACTACTAAGCAAAAAAATCTCTTGCCTCTGTTTCGTAAGACTCAAAACTCTTTTTTAACCACCATTTTTTTCTTGATATGTTCTTCAAATGTTTCACTGATTGCTTTAAAAAAGAAAAAAAACATCAAAGGAATACAGAGCAGAGAGTATAACAAAGAAAATGATTTCCCTATTGACAAATTTCAGAAAATAAACAGAAAATCTTACCATTTACAATTCAATAGTTTTAATTTTTTTAATTATCTAGTAAATAAAGTTCTTTTAAGTGAGTCTAAAGTAGAGAAGGCAGCACTCAATAAATCTTAATTGAAGAAGGCACTCCTCAATAAGTCTTATTTTGCTGATCTCTTTTATTCAATCCTTTCCTTCATGCCTTGAGTTATATTTTTGTCTCCGAATTTCATCACACCAACTATCAATTATAAAAAACTTGCTTACCGGGTGTGGTGGCTCATGCCTGTAATCCCAGCACTTTGGGAGGCCAAGGCAGGCAGATCACCTGAGGTCAGGAGTTCAAGACCAGCCTGACCAACATGGAGAAACCCCATCTCCACTAAAAATACAAAAAAAAAAAACCAAAAAAAAAAAAAACAAAAAAAACCCATGCTTGATAACACTCTCATCATAAGTTCCTTGAAAAGACCTTATAACATATTATGACCCCATTTTGCAGTTAAGTAAATTACTCTGTACAATCAGATAAATCTCCTATAGCACAGCTGGCAGATGGCACACGCAAAATTTGGACCTAAAGTTCACATACCTTTCATCATACCACATTATCTTCCCATCAGCTAGAACTAAGACTAGTGAACTGGTCTAATAAAACCGACCACTAGAATTCAAACAATCAGCTAAAGACTTCTGCAACATAAGGATAGGGAAGGGAAAACAAGGCTGTCAGACTGTGTTGAATATGTCCATTGTTGATAGTAACAGCATATATGCAAATTATTAGTACGATGACCAGGTGGAAAAATCGTAAGAATACATTTTAAAGTTTCAACACTGGTCTCAAGGGGAATGGAATTATGCAGGAACTCTTATTTTCTATGTTATATGTATTTTTTACTGCATAAAGATTTTAAGGGAATGTTTTATTTTTATAACCAAAATATTCTTTAAGAACTGTCCTTTCTGATATGCATATAATTATTCACTTCTGTTTATTACCTATTACACTTTGTTTATATTTACTCATTTACATGACTATCTCTCTAAACAGAACAGTGAGAACTTACCTGAAAATCACACATAACACACTTCCTACTTGATTTTACCTTTTTAAGGGTTTTTAAGTCCAGGCTTAATTTTTAGTTTGTTTCAGATGTCAACAGAAATTTCTCAAGTTTCTGCAAAATGAGTGATGTCATCAGACTGAGCTTTAGGAAAAATTAATCTGGCTACTCTGGAGTCAAGAATAGGAAGAAACTGATTTGTAAATAATTCCATTTTCTAACAGACTAAAGTAAAAGTTCAAAGCAAAACAAGAGAGAGCTAAAGATGACAGTAAAGGACACTTAAAAGGTCTCAACATGGCCAGGCACAGTGGCTCACGCCTATAACCCCAGCACTTTGGGAGGCCGAGGCAGGCGGATCACGAGGTCAGGAGTTCAAGACCAGCCTGGCCAAAATAGTGAAACCCCGTCTCTACTAAAAATACAAAAATTAGCTGGGCATGGTGGTAGGTGCCTGTAATCCTAGCTACTCAGGAGGCTGAGTTAGAGAATTGCTTGAACCCGGGACGCGGAGGTTGTAGTGAGCTAAGATCACGCCACTGCACTCCAGCCTGGGCGCCAGAGTGAGAATATGTCTGGAAAAAAAAAAAAAGTCTCAACATTAGAAAGTCTAGTGAGGGGGAGGCCTTGCACAGTGGCTTACATCTGTAATCTCAGCACTTTGGGAGGCCAAGGTGGGCAGATCACCTGAGGTCACGAGTTCAAGACCAGCCTGGCTAACATGGTGAAACCCCATTTCTACCAAAAATACAAAAAATTAGCCAAGCGTGGTGGCGCACACCTGTAATCTCAGCTACTTAAGAGGGCTGAGGCAGGAAAATCACTTAAACCCGGGAGGTGGAGGTTCCAGTGAGCCAAGATCCCGCCATTGCATTCTAGCTTGGGCAACGAGAGCGAAACTCCATCTCAAAAAAAAGTCTAGCGGGGAAGTGAAGGAGATGATCATAACTAAGAGACTAAATTAAGCCCCAGAAGTAAGAATTTCAAATGTTACAGACTTAAGACCAAAAGAAGCAGTTAAAAGATTTGGCAATTAGGTCACTAGTGACCTCAAGAGAGCAGATTTGTTATACTGTTGAGAGTGCCAATCAGACAGTAGATTTCTTTCTAAAAGTATAGGGAAAAGAAGAAATCATTAGAAAAAGATGCAGGGATTCTGGAGGATAAAGCATTTTTATCTCAGTAGAGGATAAAGCACTGCAGACTAATAAAGGGGCCAGAAGAAGGAAGTTGGTGAAGAGCAACATATAAATTCTTCTAGTCATTACCAGGGAACAAACACACAGTAAGTTTACATCCAGGTGGTGGCAGCAAATTCACAATGTTTGGTCCAGATAAACAGCACAGCAGCTCACGCCTATAATCCCAGCACTTTGGAAGGCCAAGGGGGGCAGATCACATGTGGTTGGGAGTTTGAGACACGCCTGATCAACATGGAGAAAACCTGTCTCATTTTTAGTAGACAATAAAAATACAAAATTAGGCAGGCGTGTTGGCGCATGCCTGTAATTCCAGCTACTCAGGAGGCTGAGGCAGGAGAATCACTTGAACCCGGGGGGAGGGGGTGGAGGTTACAGTGAGCCGAGATGGTACCACTGCATTCCAACCTGGGCAACAAGAGCAAAACTCCATCTCAAAAAAAAAAAAAAAAAGAAAAAAGAAAAAAAAAACAGATGGTTTAAGAATTGTAGCTGCTATCAACTGAGCACCTACTATGGGCCAGCTATATACCCTTATTTTTAGTCCTCACCTCAACAATTAAGGAAACCAGGCATTACCAAACTCATTTGTTAACTGACTGAACTACAGCTCAGAGGTTACGTGACTTGCCTGATTGCCTAATATCACAAACTGGTAAATATTTCTACTAAAGGATAGTTCTATTAAACCATAATGAACATGTAGTAAAATTTACTTAAGTTAAAGGTTTGATAAATTTATTAAATGTATATACTTATGCAACCTCCACCACAATCCAGTTTTAGAACATTCTATCACCCCAAAACTCCCTTCATGGGCAGGCCAGATTTAAACCTGAATCTGTATAACTCCAACTCATGTCATGCTACAAATCCCCTAGGCAACACTCAAGTGAGAAAAATGGCTTTTTTCGGCAGAAAATCTGCAAAATTAAATTGTTACCCTTCCTAGTTCCCTTTCCATGTGAGACCCTTATATATCTCTAGAACCATATCTACATCATGATCTCACCAAATTCACAAGTTTACTATAATATGGAAATATACCCCCTAAAAGCACAGCATAATCAGACTTAGGGCATAGTATGCTATTACAGATACTGTGGTCTTTTTTTAAAAAATGCAAAAGGAGTTAGGAAAAGGAAAGACAAACCAAGAGTTAAGTCCAAGAGGAAGACAGAATGAAAACAGACCAGTAAGGTCCTTAAAAAGGGAAAATATGATATACAAACGGAGAGAACATGGAATAGTAGAAGTCAGGAGTCTGTGTCATAGAAGAGAGACTAACTGGAACAGAAGCTTCTCTTCTATAAGCAATATAAAACTGTACAGAGACATAGGATGGAATGACTTCCTAGGCAGGAGTTAACACTTATTTGGCTAAGAAACAGGACTACACAATATTAAGACAGACAAAAATCAGAATAAAGTGAGACAATATTCATAGTAAAGTTATAAAGCTAAAACTCATTAAATTTTATAACAATTTTTCTATAACTAATTAAAATAAGTCCAAATTTTTCATTACTTAAAAAAAGCAGGCCAGGTGCAGTAGCTCACGCCTATAATCCCACCTGAGGTCTAGAGTTCAAGACCAGCCTGACCAACATGGAGAAACCCTATCTCTACTAAAAATACAAAATTAGCCCGGTGTGGTGGCACATGCCTGTAGTCCCAGCTACTCGGGAGGCTGAGGCAGGAGAATCACTTGAACTTGGGATGCAGAGGTTGCAGTGAGCCTGACAGCGCCATTGCACTCCAACCTGGGCAACAAGAGGAAAACTCCTTCTCAAAAAAAAAAAAAAAAAACAAGCAAATATAGAATTATAAGCATATAAGAATTCAGGCCTGGTGCGGTGGCTCAGCACTTTGGGAGGCTGAGGTGGGTGGATCACCTGAGGTCAGGAATTTGAAACCAGCTGGCCAACATAGTGAAACCCTGTCTCTACTAAATATACAAAAATTAGCTGGGCATGGTGGTGCACACCTGTAATCCCAGCTACTCGGTAGGCTGAGGCAAGAGAATTGCTTGAACCCAAGAGATGGAAGTTGCAGGGAGCTGAGATAATGCCACTGTACTCCAGTCTGGGCAACAGAGCAAGACTCTGCCTCAAAAAAAAAAAAAAAAAAAGATCAAATACCATATCAGGACCAGAAATAATTAAAATAGTTATGATAAAATATGACAAGCCTGGAACGAAAAAAAGTACAACTCTAAACAGGAGGAGGATAAAATAAAATTTTCACTTAACTTATATTTTCACTTCCATTCAAACCTTTCCTTAGTTCTATAGAACTAGAAACACAATTCACTAAGTCTAGATGAAATCCTTTTCCAAGCAAGGAGCCAAAGAAACTGCTAGCCCATAATTAACAGAACACATTTTTTATGACTAATATGTAACAGGTGCCATAATATCCAATTTGTTGAATCAGTACCCTGATTATTACCCTGAACATTCTGTCTAGTCCAGCTTGATATTCCAAGAAACACTATTCTTGCTAGGCAAGACATACCTCTTTGAAATGAATGATTACAAAACTGTGCCGGTATTAAAAGAAAAGGTCATTTTTTAATGTTAAATAACAAAACCCAAAACTTTAGTTGTCAATTCTTACAGTGTTAAGTCCAGAGAAGGTATCTAGGTGACTACAGCAGAGTAATATACACATTCATTGCTGTAAAGTAAAAAGAATGTGTCTCACTGTATTATAGTCACTTCTTATAAACATTATTCTGTCTGCAACTTCTGTGCATCCCAATTTTACTTAAAATAGCTATGTCCGTGTTTTTCTTACCCAATCCAAATGTATGGTTAGAGAGAAATAAGTTTAATTCAAGAGTATTTTTTGTTGTTGTTTGTTTGTTTTTTGAGACAGAGTCTCACTCTGTCATCCAGCATGGAGTGCAATGGTGCGACCTTGGTTCACTGCAAACTCTACCTCCCAGTTTCAAGTGATCTCCTACCTCAGCCTCCCCAGTAGCTGGGATTACAGGTGCCCGCTGCCATGCCTGACTAATTTTTGTATTTTTAGTAGAGACAGGGTTTCACCATGTTGGTCAGGCTGGTCTCGAACTCCTGACCTCAGATGATCGCCACTCCTTGGCCTCCCAAAGCTGGGATTACAGGCATGAGCCACCGAGCCCAGCCAACCAGTTTACTCTTAAGTCATTTCTTGAAATAGCAAACATGAATACTTATAGAACATTAATCAAATCAGTAAAAATAAAACAGCTATACCCTTCTTCCAAATTAAAGACCATTAATTTTTCTTAAAATGTATTACTTCTAACTTTCAATGGACTGTTATAAAGTTAAAAACAAAACAGTACTAAGAACAAATCCCAAAGTCATGCTAATCAAGTGATTTTGCTAACCTCTCTGCACATCATTTTTTAAACTCTAAATAGATTTTCAATGGTTCACAAAAATTCATTCTGCAGTTCCACAGAAGTGTTTCATGTATCATGTAAAGCTTGACCCAAAAAAATTAATATATTTCTTTTTTTTTTCCCGAGACGAAGTTTTTTGAGCTTTTTTTAGAGCTTCTGTCTCCCCGGCTAGAGTGCAATGGCACAATCTTGGCTCACTACAACCTCCGCCTCCCGAGTTCAAGCAATTCTCCTGTCTTAGCCTCCTGAGTAGCTGGGATTGCAGGTGCCCGCCAGCACGCCCAGCTAATTTTTCTATTTTTTTTAGTAGAGACGGGGTTTCACCATGTTGACCTGGCTGGTCTTGAACTTCTGACCTCAGGTGATCCACCCACCTCAACCTCCCAAAGTGCTGGGATTACAGGCGTGAGCCACTGCGCCCCACCTTAATGTATCTTAAAATATGCACAAAACAACAGATATGTTCAAATGTGTTATAATCCAAATTTTAACACATTTTAAAATGACCAACTCATCTTGTTGCCAAGCATTTGGTGATGACCATAAAGATCCTTTTCATATCTCTATTTTAGTAAGAGAAATCTAACACTACAAAGTGACTTATTTAAAAAACCAGGTTGCAAATATAAAAATGTGCAACTCCAACTACATAAAACAAAAATTTCACGCTGTATACAACCAAAATAAAATATGAAAATAAGCTGTAACTGTTACTCAGATCGCTGCACTCAAATTCATGGATTTACCCAATAGTAATTTTTCTCAGTGACAACTTTGTAAGTCTTACTTATTGGAGATCTGCGTAAGAACTTTTTAATCTGAATACTTCAAAAGCCCTGTTCAGTTCTATGCTTTGACAGGAATATAAGAAAATTAACCAACTGAAATGTTTTTAAAGGAGGAAAATGCAGGGAGTCAAAACAATATATTTCTTCCCGAACTTGAAATGCGCTATATAAAATACTATTTTCGAATCCAATGAGAGAAAACACTTGAGTTTGGGCTCTCCTTGCATTCTCTAAAAAAAAAATCACATGCAGGCAGGGCACAGGTGGCTCACTGCTGTAATCCCAGCACTTTGAGAGATTGAGGCAGGCAGATCACCAGAGCCCAGGAGTTCAAGACCAGCATGGCCAACATGGTAAAACCTCCCTCTACTAAAAATCCCCATCTTCACCAAAACTACAAAATTAGCCGGGTATGGTGGCACATGCCTGTAGTCCCAGCTACTTGGGAGGCTGAGGCAGGAGAATTGCTTTAACCCGGGAGGCAGAGGCTGCAGTGAGCCAAGTTTGTGCCACTGCATTCCAGCCTGGGCGATGGAGACTCCATCTCAAAAAAAAAACAAACAAAAAAAAGAGGCTGGGTGCGGTGGCTTATTCCTGTAATCCCAGCACTTTGGCAGGCCAAAGCAGGTGAACCATTTGAGGCCAGGAGTTTGAGACCAGCCTGACCAACATGATGAAACCCTGTTTCTACTAAAAATACAAAATTAGCCAGGCGTGGTGGCACACACCTGTAATCCCAGTTACTTGAGAGGCTGAGGCAGGAGAATCACTTGAACCCAGCAGGCAGAGGTTGCAGTAAGCCGAGATCACACCATTGCACTCCAGCCTGTGCAACAAGAGCAAAACTCCATCTCAAAAAAAAAAAAAAAAAAAAAAATCACATGCAATTTGAATAGCCCAAAGTCTTCTTATAACAAATGACATTTATTATAAGATATATAAATAATATTGTCAAATTGGATGGAGACATATTAATGCTAGAGAGACAGAAAATATAAAATATTACATTTCTAATTATACCACACCTTTTGACACTGAAGAGTTTCAGCATTTCATACCCATTCTTCCCATCACATTAATACCAGAGCATCTGACTGAAGGCAAAGATTCACTTTGTCTCAAATGTATTAACATTAAGTTTGTATACCTCTGTACCTCCAACAAGGACAAAATACAATAAAACACTGTTGTTCAAAGATAATCTCTGTATCCACACAGAAGTTAAAAATGTTCATATGTTAGCGTATGTGTCATACCTGAGTGATTCAGGGATGTCTCACCACATGAGATACAAAAGCCCAGCCCATAGAAAAGTAGGAACCACTTTACATCTTTCTCACAACTGTTTAAAAGGATAGGTGAGATGGAACAGATAGGATGCACTAAAGAAAGATGCCATAGATATGCAAAGTATTTTTAACTGTCAAAATACTTTGTAAATAGATCTAAAAACACTGACATATGTTCCTAGTGTACAATAAAAGCACTGATTTAGTCGAAGCCAATTAAAAATCATCAGGTTATCTTCATCTTACTGTCTAGCATGTAACAGCATCACTAGTTGATGTTTTTAAATAAAGAAATGTTCAATCCTAACCTAAATCATTAAGCGAAACAAGAACCACATTCTGGTATTACATAAAAGCAGCACGGCTTTCCATTAGTATACATATGTTGCCATTACAGAAAAGTACTGATTTTACATTTTTTACGTTCCTCATCTCCAAATATCTGCTAAACATAACCAATTATCAAGCTTCCCCTATCAACATAACTAAGAACAAAGAAAAAAATCCTAGACAGGCAAATCTTTACTGAAAATATGTGGTGATAAGCATCATCCATTTATTTGAAAGATCTAATCCTTGATTCACTGTATTTGAATGATCTAATTCCTGAGATGAATTTCAAACTCATCAGAGAGGTTATATTCATTCAAGTTAGCAGTATTTAGAAAACAATTACAGACTATAAATTGTACAGACACATTGAAAAAGAGGCTATGTTAATTCTGATCTGTTGGTTTTGAAACAAGGCGGTATAAAAATCTAATTGATAACTGTGGTTATCAACATCACTGGGTTTTCGTAACACATATTAAAAATCAGTGTAGCCGGGCACAGTGGCTCACGCCTGTAATCCCATCATTTTGGGAGGCTGAGGCGGGCAGGTCACCTGAGGTCAGAAGTTTGAGACCAGCCTGACCAATATGGTGAAACCCCGTCTTAAAAAAAAAAAAAAAAATTAGTGTGACCATGTATTGATAATTTTAGAACACAAATGATGGGTACATGGAGGTTCAGTACACTATTTTTACTTGTAAAATTTAAAGTTTCCATAATAAACTTAAAAAAAACCACACACACATTTTGGAATTGGGTTAGCATACAATAAGAGCTCAATACATGCTATTTGTATTACCCTGTGGGCTACCGGCTAAGATTAAAGGAAAGTGACCTGGACTGTCCCTAGGATGATGTATATTTAACACAAGTTACTATTCCCACATCATCCTTCACAATGTATATTCAGCAAATTCTTAACTATTTTTTGAACCATGTGGACTGAATACTTAAGCAAAAATAACTCACCTCTGACTCTGACAGAGATCTACAAGTTACAATATCAATTGTCAATAGACTTCACTGATATTTTATGATTAGTTTCAACTGCCTGAAGGAAAATATGATTGGCTATCTTCATCTTCCTCTCTAGCACACTACATGGTTGCCTTAAAACCAACAAATTAAATGATAATTCTCAGGTAACACATTCAAAAATGATCGTTAAGTGAAAGATGGTCAACATGGAAGATGGAGAACCAAGAAAGTTACTAAATCAGTGCACTGGGCTGATCAGCATACTGGTTGGAGAACAAGACAGTACAAGAGGAGTGGACTCTATCCCTTTCCTAAGCAAAGACATGAAAAAGATCTAGCAACTTGTGAGCCTTAAGTGTCAAAATGTGTGTTTCCAACAGACATAAACAAAAATATAAATGGTTATTTCTATGTCTCCAATCCCTTCAATCAATTAGCCATTGTTTAAGGAAGAAAACATGTTAAGGTTGCATGCACAGCATTCAACAAGAAATAACTTTAATTCCCATTTTGGAACTCTAGAGGGCACCAGAAATATGCCCTCCTTCGCACCACCCCTCCTCCCCGGTAACGTGAGCAGCTGCAGAAGCCCGTCGTCTGGTTGCTGAGGTTGGTATTGCAGCAGCAGGAGCGATGTCTGCAGCGGTGGAAACAGCAGCGCCCACTCCCAGCTGCCTCACCAGCCATTACCCAGGCTTTGCCTTGGGGGCAGCTGCCACCCAAGGGAAAGCTCCTCCCCCTGAAAACAACGGGGGAGGGCCAGGTCCCATGGCTGAACCCCTACAATCTGACAATGTCCTCTATTAGCAACAAATTAGGGGCAACAGACTCACAATGGGGGTGTTTTCCTCCTCACTTTCTGCCAAGGATGCACCAGACAGGGTTGAAGGCGATTCTTGGTCCTGGGATAGGAGGAATAATGAAAAACGTATCAAGAACACAGAACCTGGTGGGAGAACCCAACCCTTTCTGCCAGAAGGAGGCAGAGGAGGGAATAAGAGGTCAAGGAGGTTGGGTCCTTCTATTATTACCCCCACCATGCGCACAACAGCCCCCTCCTGCGTAAGTGGGGCAAAACAGCGCAAAATATGTATCTGGGGCCAAAACCCTTGTGAAAGGCAAAATCTGGAAAGGAGGGGGGCCTGAGGACACCGAGCCTGCTCCTGGAAGGGGGGGGGGGGGGAAGGGAAAACGTTGCCTCGACGCCAGTAAGGGATTTGTATTCCCTCCTAAATTTGCCCACCCAGCGTCATCCCCGTCACTCCAAGTACCAATTCAGAGGTAAGGGGCGGCTCACGTCACCGCTGGGCCGATATCGCCCACATTTGCCCCAAGCAGTTGCCCTGGGCCCTGGGTTTGCCCCCCCCCCCCCCTGCAGTCGGCGACCGGCAGCGCTGCCTCCCCGTCCGCCATTAGAGACCCAGCCAAACAATACGTGCGGAGCAAGAGCCGCGCAGCGCAGCGCCGAGGAGAAGAAGAGCGAAGGAGGGGACCTGGCGGGGCAGAGGCAGCTGCTCTCGCCCCGAAAAACTTGGGGACCTCGGCTCTGGCGGACTGGGTGGCAGCACGGCCCCGAGAGCGGAGACCCGGCCGGGGCGCCCCTCCCCGCCCCCCGCAGGAGAGAAAGGAAAATGCCCCGCGACCTCCCCGGGCGGCCAGCACCCCCGCCCCGCCGGCCCTGCCGCCCCGCCGGTCCCGCGACCCCCGCCGCTGGCGGCCGCCTCACCCAGCCCTCCCGGCCTCGCCCGCACTCTCCTAGCCCCTCCGGCCGCACGCAAAGGCGCCTGTGACATGAGAGCAGCCCCGAGCTGCCCCCGAGGCCCCGACGCGGCAGCGGCGACGGCGGCCGCGCCGCAGGGTATTAATCCCGGGTCGGTGGGAGGCTCTGGAGGCTGCCCTCACCCATCTCCGCCTCCCCAGTCGCCTCCGCCTCCGCCTCCTCCTCCGGGAGGCTGCGCTGCTCCCAGCCACCCCCTCTCGGCGGCCCTGAACTGGAAAGACAGCGGGGATAAGCCTCACCCGGTTCTGGCTGCGGCTCCGTGGAACGAACCTCCCCTCCCCCGGCCCACCCCCCTTCGGCGACACGCACAACTCCGCTCGGTCCAGTCCCGGCTTTAGCGCTGGTGAGGAGGAGGAGGCGGAGGAGGCGGCGGCGCGGCCGAGCCCGGGGGAGGCCCCGCCCTCCGCGCGCTCGTTGGCTGGTGGGGGGAGGCGGGCCGGGGCACCTCGGGCACCCCCATTGGCTACGACGGCCGTCCTTCAGGACCCCCCCCTCGGTGGGGGTGGTCCGAAGGGCTGCCCGTCAGGCGCAGGCCACACCCCCGGCCCTGCCGTTTCACTCCCGCCTCCGCCGGCCCTCGACTCTCGGCCGCGTCCCCTCCCCGCCGGTCCCCGCCCCCACCCATAGGGTCCGCCAGGGTCAGGAGCCGGAGATTCACTGCCAGCCGCACCAGCTTCGCTTCGGCCCCTTGGGGCCCGGGGCTCTCCGGGACCTAGACAGCCCGGGAGACCCTAGCGGGGTCTCCTGCCCTCGCCAGAGCCTGGGTGCCCAGGCCGCGGTAGCGGCTCTCAACGCCTCTGCCCGAGGAGAGCCGCGGCCTCGATGCCCCAACGCCCTCCCTGTCCAGTTCCTTGAAGGCCCCCACGAGGGGCGAGACCGGGGAGGCGCTGGAGTGGGGCCGAGTGGGCTTTCGGGGCCGCGGGTGAAGTGGAACCCTGAGCGCGCTGGGGGCAGTGGAGGCCCTTCCACCCTCGCCGCGCCCCGTGGGGAATAGTCCCCCACCTCCTGCCATGGCTGCAGCAGGAGGAGACGACGTCCTCCATTTTGTCGGAACGGCTGTAGGAACTTGGGACCCCTTCAAAACCAAACCCCGTGGGGCCGGGAAGCTTGCCGGGAAGCCCCGACTGGGCTCTGCCATTCGGCCAAGGGAACAGCCCCGGCTGCTGGCGTCTGCGTCCGCGGGGCCGTAGGGGACGGGCGCGACGGTGGAGAGACCCAGACAACGCTCCCCGCCTCCATCAACCAAGATGGAGGGAGCTGCGGGCTCCCCTAGAGCTGGGCTCCCGCCGGTTGGAAGGCCCGGGGCCCGCCCTGGGGCGTCCCTGGGCGCCGCCGTCCTGTGCTCCGCAGCCCGGGGCGCTGGCCCTGCCCAGGCCTCTCCACCACCTGTCACCGTCTCCTGGTCCTCAACGGTTGATGGAGACTCCATGGAGGCTCCCTCCACAGCCCGCTCCATCGCGGTGCGCACCCGCTGCGGCCGCCGGGGGGAGCGGAGTCAGGGACAGACGGCGCTGGGCGCCCGGGGGAGGGCGGGTTCCATAGGCCACCTCCACGAGGGGTCTTCTCTTTTGTTCCTCGTCTACACCTACGTCTTCGGCGGACGTCATGGTGCTGAACCATTTCCAAGACCACGTAAAGATGGAAGCGATGCCGCTTTCGTCTCGCCCTGGCGGTTCTTAGTGGGATTACAACTGATGTTGGTTATTTTCCCACCCAAATGGATGGGCGACTTCTCAATTTCACGATTATCTGACACCATTGCCTGTTAATAAACATACATGATAATACAGCTTCAAGTTCAACACGGTGTTGATGAACATGAAGTTTTTAGTGAAGTTAATCATCCATGAAAGCCTGATGTGTAACTAATAGACACAGAGGATAATCTAGTAGAAGTTGCGATTCATCAGTAAAAACTAAGTAGGCTTTCCACCTTGGACTAAATACTTTGAATATCCGGTTCTTTTTAATTGAAAAATATTCACAAAATGCACATGAACCAGCTTTTCAAAAAGTATCACTGATTTTTAGGAAACTTTCGTAACAAATTATTGAGTGTTGAATACACTAAAATGTAAGATTTTATATTACACAGTGCTGTTTTAGATTCAAAAACTATCACAACATAAACATCAACAAAAACAGTCACTATCCTCAAAACAGAAACATTCTCTACTACCAAATTGTAATAATTCGGTGAAAACTTACACCATACCTTTTCTGCTGCCAGATCCTGTTGCAGTAGCTTCAGCTCATTGAGTTTATGTTTAGAAGAGTAAAGTAGACTTACTTCCGAATCAGCTCTGTGATAAACGATAGATTGGGTTGCTACGCAGTGTTCAACTGGAACTCCATGCTGCTACTAATTCCCTAGCATTATTGCTGTTTTATATAACTAATGAGCAACAGTGCTAATGATAGTATTTATTATTCACTTTTTTAAAAAATTTATTCAGGTACATTTGTCCATGAAACTGTTCACTGGTTTGCTGGTCTGATATCAGGGAGAATTTTAGCTGAGAATTTCGAACTGGGGGGGAAAAAAGTCTTTCTCATAATGTTAAAAGCAGACTTAACTTTATATAAAAGTAATTTTAAAAATCAATATTTGAATGTTTGTAACAGCATTATTCATAATTTCCAACATCCCAAAAATGTCCATCAGCTGATAAATGGATAAACAGAATGTGGTACATCCATAGAATGGAATATTACTTAGAAATAAAGAGGAATGAAGTTCTGATATATGCTACAACATGGACAAACCTTAAAGACATTATGCTAAGTGAATAAAGAAGACACAAAAGACCACAAAATATTTTATTTCATTTACAGGAAATGTCTAGAATAGGGAAATCTGTAGAGACAGAAAGTAGATTGTATGATAGAATATATTTGCTGGGAAGAACAAAAAAAAAAAAAAAAGAGACAGCAAGTAGATTGGTGGTTGCCCAGAACTGGAGAAGTGGGGGAGTAGGAATGGTAGCTAAAAGTTACGAGGTTATTTAATGGAGTGACTAAAGTGTTCTACAATTGACTGAAATTATTGCACAACTCCTAATGTACTAAAAACTTCTGAACGTCATACCTTAAATGACTGACTTGCATGATATGTGAATTATATCTCAATAAATCCACAACTAAAACTCCGTGTATGGCCGGGCGTGGTGACGCATGACTGTAATCTCAGCACTTTGGGAGGCCCAGGCAGGCGGATCACGAAGTCAGGAGATCAAGACCATCCCGGCCAACATGGTGAAACCCTAACTCTACTAAAAATACAAAAATTAGCTGGGCATGGAGGCACATGCCTGTAATCCCAGCTACTCCAGAGGCTGAGGCAGGAGAATCGCTTGAACCCAGGAGGCAGAGGTTTCGGTGATCGGAGATTGAGCCACTGCACTCTAGCCTGGCGACGGAGCAAGACTTCGTCTCAAAAAAAAAAAAAAAAAAAAACGGCTGCGTGTGTGTGTGTGTGTGTGTGTGTGTGTGTGTGTAAAACTATTCTGTACCTGTCAAAAAGCATACAAGACATCTAAGAGGCAGCTGGAAGACATAAGCAAAAGACTAGTGTTTCAAATATTTAGCCACTCAAAACCGCAGAAAGTTACCTTCTCTCTGAGCCCGTTTCCCTATTTGTAAAATAAAATAATAAAGAGTTGTGGCCGGGCGTGGTGGCTCACGCCTGTAATCCCAGCACTTTGGGAGACCAGGGCCGGCGGATCACGAGGTCAGGAGATGGAGACCATCCTGGCTAACATGGTGAAACCTCATCTTTACTAAAAATACAAAAAAAATAGCCGTGCATGGTGGCACTTACCTGTAGTCCCAGTTATTCAGGAGGCTGAGACAGGAGAATCACTTGAACTAAGGAGGTGGAGGTTGCTGTGAGCTGAGATGGCGCCACTGCACTCCAGCCTGGGTGACAGAGAGACTCTGTCTCAAAAAAAAAGAAAAAAAGTTGTGAGAACCAAGTAACTTCTGTGAAAGTGATATAAAAGTGTTAGGTTTAATTGCCTTTCAAAGACCAAGAGCTCAACATTAACTGAGAAGTAGTATAACTGACTCTGAGCACAGCTTAAAGAGCCAGACTGCCCGCGACTGAATTCTGTTGTCATCCACGACTAGCTAGATGCTTTTCGTTATGTTTAAGCTTCTCTAAGCCTCTGATTGGTTCAACATGTGTAAAATGTAGATAGTAATTCCTCTTTCATAGAGTTTTTGGGGGGTGAAATGAGCATGCACATGTAAAACTTACACCTTACACCTCATTTGGTAGACCTCAGTAAATTGTAGTTGTTTTTATCATTCATACTTGACTCAATGAAATATTAGAAAAAAATTTATAATACTCTGTGATAACCATATTGATATCTTTACCACCAATACTATGCTACTGCATAATCCAAATAGTAATAATAATTGCAGTAAATAAAGCAAGTAGTCTTGGGTCCAGGCTTGGTGGCTCATGTCTATAATCCCAGCATTTTGGGAGGCCGAGGCAGATGGATCACTTGACATCGGGAGTTTGAGACCAGCCTGGCCAACATGGTAAAACCCTGCCTCTACCAAAAAATACAAAAATTAGCCAGGCAGGGTGGTGCATGCTTGTAGTCCCAGCTACTCAGGAGGCTGATGTGGGAGAATAGCTTGAACCCAGGAGGCAGAGGTTGCAGTGAGCCAAGATCATGTCACTGCACTCCAGCCTGGGCAAAAGAGTGAGACCCTGTCTCAAAAAAGAAAACAAAGAAACAGCCGGGTGTGGTGGCTCATGCCTGTAATCCCAGCACTTTGGGAGGCTGAGGCGGGTGGATCACAAGGTCAGGAGTTCGAGACCAGCCTGGCCAACATGGTGAAACCCCGTCTTAAAAAAAAAAAAAAAAAAAAGAAAAAGAAAAAGAAACAATAAAAAAAAAAAAACAAAGAAACAATATTTTAACAATTGAAACACCGAAGAAAATTTTCTACCAGAGAAGGAACAAAGACTGAAACAAGTTTAATATTACTGATTGATATATAGACATAGTACTCTTGGGTAGGATGCTTCTCATAGGATTCAAAAATAAGAATTTTAAATAAAAATTGTTGGTTTTGACATGCTGACATAATTTGCTTATACTGAATGATGTTTAGTATTATAGCAATCAAAAATTCACAATTTTGCTTCATCATCATGGAGAAAGGGCGAAGTTCCTTAGCCCTAGGATTCTTGGCTCCAGAGTCCATGCTGTTGGCCACGTCTTCATACAGCCTCTCTAGATAGCTTTCTCTTCATTCTTAAATTTTAACTCTTAAACATGTCATCTTAGAAAATTTTAAACATGGCTAAATAATGCATTCTGGATCAGTGGCTTATAAACTTTTTCTGACCATGACAACTGCTGGGATTTGCATTGTACATCAGCACCCGGTACAAATCCCTACTAGATACGTGACTATATAACTGAAACACAGGATTCATGGAATAATTATTTCCTTCACTGTCTTAGATGTATTTTAATATTATGCATTCAAGTGTATTTAAATCTAGTCTGTGCGGTTTTACTCCTTCTTTTTAAAAATAATAATAATAATAGTTGCAACACACCAAGTTCATTTCATGGCTTACAAACTGTGATTTGAAAAATACTGCTCTGGAGAAAGCAAGTCATAGAGTCATGGATAAATTTAAGCTCTAAATCAGATGAAAAAACACAAGATGAGGCCGGGTGCCGGTGGCTCACGCCTGTAATCCCAGCACTTTGGGAGGCCAAGGCAGGCAGATCACCTGAGGTCGGGAGTTTGAGACCAGCTTGACCAACATGGAGAAACCCCATCTCTACTAAAAATGCAAAATTCGCCAGGCAGGGGGGCTCATGCCTGTAATCCCAGGTACTCGGGAGGCTGAGGCAGGAGAATCGCTTGAAGTCGGGAGGTGGAGGTTGCGGTGAGCCGAGATCATGCCATTGCACTTCAGCCTGGGCAACAAGAATGAAACTCCGTCTCTCAAAAAAAAAAAAAAAAAAAAAAATAGAAAAGAAAAACTCAAGATGATATCGGAAACTGAGTAATCTGGAATGAACAACAGATTAATTTTTTTTTTTTTTTTTGAGATGGAGTCTTGCTCTGTTTCCAGGCTGGAGTACAGTGGCGTGATCTCAGCTCACTGCAACCTCCCCCTCATGGGTTCAAGCGATTCTCCTGCCTCAGCCTCCCAAGTAGCTGGGACCACAGGCCCGTGCCACCACACCCAGCTAATTTTTGTGTTTTTAGTAGAAATGGGATTTCACCGTGTTGGCCAAAATGGTCTCCATTTCTTCACCTCACGATCCACCTGCCTCAGCCTCCCAGAGTGCTGGGATTACAGGCATGAGCCACGACGCCCAGCCTGTAGATTGAAATTTTAAAAATACAGCTTTAAGTTGCCATTCTTCCTAAATATAGGAAATACTTACTCTTTCCTAACAACACGTTTTAAGCTTTATGAAAGAGTAATGAAGCTTATTAACAATGCCTAGAAAAGTATGCAGAGGTGAAGTTGATGCTGATTTCACTACTTGTTAGCTTTGTGACTGTCTTCATTCATTTAGTGCTTCTATAACAGAATACCTAAGGCTGAATAATTAAAATAACAGAAATTGACTGGCTCACCATTCTAGAGTCAGGGAAGGCCAATATCAAGGTGCTGGCATCTGGCATGGGCCTTCTTGCTGTGTCATAACATCAAGGGAAGCATCACATGTCTGAAAGGCTGAGAGAGGATCAGAGTAAGAGCAAGAGGGGGACAAGCGCAGTCCTGCAATAAGGAAACCTACTTCCCTGATGACAGCATTAATCTATTCATGAGGGCTCTTCATATCTTAAAGTTCTTACTTCTTGATTCCATCACAATAGCAATCACATTTCAACATGAGCTGTGGAGGGGGACAAATATTCAAACCACAGTGACCCTCCACTTTTTGAGCCTCAGTTTCTTCAATGAACTGAAGGAATTGTACATCCTAGACCCTTAAAGGAAAATCCCTTCTTCTCCCTGCATTCACCCAGGCTGGAGTGCAATGGCACGATCTCTGTTCACTGCAACCTCCACCTCCCGGATTCAAGCGATTCTCCTGCCTCAGCCTGCTTAGTAGCTCGGATTATAGGGACTCGCCACCACTCCCTGCTAATTTTTTGTATCTTTAGTAGAGATGGGATTTCACCATGCTGGCCAGGCTGGTCTCAAACTCCTGACTTCGTGATCCACCTGCTTCGGCCTCCCAAAGTGCTGGGATTACAGGCTTGAGCCACTGCTCCCGGCCCTGTTATTGATTTTAATCACCATTTTGCACAATATGGTAAACATTCTCTTGAACTTCTCCTATCAAACTAAAATTTGTATCTTTTGACCCATATCCTCTAAATTCCACCAAACCCCCGTGCTACCACCCCAGCCCTTGGTAATCACCATTCTACTCTTTGCTTCTATGAGTTCAACTTTTTTAAGATTCCACATGTGAGATTGTGTGGTATTTGTCTTTCTGTGCCTGGCTTATTTCACTTAGCATAATGTCCTCCAGGTTCATCCATGTTGTCACAAACAACAGGATTTCCTTCTTTTTAAGGCTGAATAGTATTCCACTGTGTATATATGCCACATTTTCTTTATCCTTTCTCTGTTGATGGACACTTACATCGATTTCACATCCTGGCTATTATAAGCAATACTGCAATGAACATGAGAGTATAGGTACCACCTGAAGGTACTGATTTCATTTCCTTTGAATATATACTCGCTAGAAGGATTACTAGAACACATGGTAGTCTATTTTTTTTTTTTTTTTTTTTTTTGCGAAACCATCATACTGTTTTCCATTATGGCTGTATTAATTTACATTCCCAGCAACAGTGTGCAAGGGTTCCCTTCCTTCCACATCATTGCTAACATATGTATTATTTTTGGCCTATTTTATTTTATTTTGGAGATGGAGTCTAGCTCTGTCACCCAGGCTGGAGTGCAGTGGCCTCATCTCAGCTAACTGCAACATCCAACTCCAAGGTTCAAGCAATCCTCCCGCCTCAGGCTCCCAAGTAGCTGGAATTACAGGTGCACACCATGAGGCCCGGCTAATTTTTTTTAATTTTTTTTTTTTTTTTTGGTAGAGATGTAGCTTCATTGTGTTGACCAGGCTGGTCTCAAACTCCTGACTTCAACTAATCTGCCTGCCTCGACCTCCCAAATTGCTGGGATTACAGGAGTGAGCCACCACTTCTGGTCCCTTTGCCCATTTTTAAATTGGGTTGTTTCTTACTATGGAGTTATTTGAGTTCCTTATGTATTGTGGATATTAATCCCTTATCAGACATATGGTTTGTAAATACATTCTCCCACTTCGGAGGTTGTCTCTTCACTCTGTTGATTGTTTCCTTTACTGTACAGAAGCTTTGTAACGTATCTCATTTGTCTGTTTTTGCTATTGGTGCCTGTGCTTTCTTGTTACTCATTTTATCTCCCAGGCAGCATAGCCCACCAAGTTTCATTAAGCTTTAGAGTGTGGGTGTCCATCTTGCCTGGCCCACATTGAAAGAATTATTGTCTTGGGACACCATAAAATGCACTAACGGTAACTGATGCGCTAAAATAAATACATTTTTAAATAACCAAAAAAAAATCTTATGATGTTTTAAGAAGGTTTACGAATTTGTGTTGGACGACATGCATTTAAAGCCATCCTGGGCTACATGCAGCCTGCTGGCCACTGGTTGGACAAGCTTGCTTTAGACGTACTCATTGCAATACAGAAGCAAATTTTGAAGGGTAAGATTAGATTATTTCTGAGATCCTTTCCAGAAATAAATTCTGTGATTTTATGAAATAATAAGCTGAAAGGGCTCCTTATATTGTCAACCGCTATTTATTGAATTTCTACACTGGGTAATGTCAAAACCAAAACTTTAGACAAATTAAATTTAACAATTTAATTGAGTGAAGAATGATTTGCTAATTGGGCAGGACCCAGAACCGAAAGAGGTTCAGAGTGACTACGAAGCTGCTACCTGGTCAGAGAGGATTATGGGTAGAAAAAGGAAAGTGACGTAAAGAAAACAGAAATGAGGCACAGAAACAGCCAGATTGGATACAGCTTGGCGTTTGCCTTATTTGAACATGGTCTGAACGGTTGGCCGCCTGTGATTGGCCGAAACTCCCTGATTGGTACAAGAATAGGTTACAGTCTGTTTACATATCCAGCTGAATTGCAGTTCACTGTGTAAGGGGAAACTTTTAGGCCATACTTAAAATATGTAAGCAGGTATGTTTAGGCTAAACTTAATTTACCAGTAGGTGTTCACTAAGAGATTAAAATCTAAAATTAAGCAGGTCTGAAAGTTTCTAATCATAGCATTCTTATGTTTTAAAATATTTTTCCTACTTCTAAAGATAATAAATACATACGTAATGATTTTTTATTTTAAAAAATTATTTATTTATTTATTTATTTATTTCAGCCTCCCAAGTAGCGGAGACCACAGGCACATGCCACCATCCATACCCAGTTAAATTTTTTTGTTGTTTATTTTGTAGAGAAGGAGTCTCACTATGTTAACAGTCCAGGTTGGTCTCCAGCTCCTGGGTTTAAGTAATCCTCCCACCTAAATCTCCCAAAGTGTTAGGATTATGCGTGTGAGTCACCATGTCTTGTCTTGTCTTTTCTTTTTCTTTCTTTCTTTCTTTCTCTCTTTCTCTCTCCTTCTTTCCTTCTTTCTTTCTTTTTCTTTCTTTCTTTTCCTTCCTTCCTTCCTGTTCTTTCTCTCTCTCCTTCCTTTCTTCTTTTCTTTTCTTTATTTTCTTTTCTTCTCTTTTATTTTTTTCTTTCTTTCAACAGGGTCACCCTGTCGCCTAGGCTGGAGTGCAGTGGAATAATCATGACTCACTGCAGCCTCCACCTCCTGGGCTCGTGCAATCCTCTCACCTCAACTTCCCGACTGGCTGGGACAACAAGCACCTGCCACCATACCCAGATAATTTTTGTATTTTTTTTTTTTTTGTAGAGATAGGCTTTTGCTATGTTCCCCAGGCTGGTCTTGAACTCACCGCAAGCAATCCTCCTGCCTCATCCTCCCAAAGTGCTGGGATTGTAGGCTTGCCCTGCCCCCAGTGATTTAAAAAAAAACAAAAACAAAAACAAAAATAAAAATAAAAATAAAAAAACACAACTTGGAAAACCTGAAAACTACGAGGGGAAAAAAAATGACCAATTACCCTTGCATATAAGGATAATTGTTAACATTTTTAATTGACTTTATTTCTTAGAACAGTTTTAGGTTCACAGAAAGTTTGAGCAGAAAATTCAGAGAGTTCCCACATACCCCATTCCACACCTGCGTAGCCTTCCCCCACTAGCGACATCCCCCACCAGAGTGGTACATTTTGTTACAACTCACGAAACTACATGAACACATTATTATTATTTAAAGTTCATAGTTTATATTACAGTTTACTCTCAGTTTCATATCTTGGTGTAGTTCATCTCTACCTATCTCTCTCCCTCCCCTATTTCCCTAGTAACCAACCATTCATCTTTCTGCTGTCTCTATGATTTTGCCATTACCAGAATGTCTTACAGTTAGACTTATACAGTATTCAGCCTTTTCAGATCAGCTTCTTTCCCTTAGCAACATGCATTTCAGTTTCCTCCATGTCTTTTCATGGCTTGTGTTGCCTGGATGTACCACAGTTCATTTATCCATTTACCTACTGAAGAACATCTTGGTTGCATCCAAGTTTTGACAATTATGAATAATCCTTCTATAAATACCCATGTACAGGTTTTTGTGTGGACATAAGTTTTCAACTCATTTGGGCAAATTCCGGGAAGAGCGGTATGCTGGATCATATGGTAGGAGTATGTTTAGTTCTCTGTAAGAAACTGTCAACTGGGGGCCGGGCGCAGTGGCTCATGCCTGTAACCCCAGCACTTTGGGAGGCCAAGGTGGGCGGATCACGAGGTCAGGAGTTCGAGACGAGCCTGGCCAACATAGTGAAACCCTGTCTCTACTAAAAATACAAAAATTAGCCGGGAATGGTGGTGCGTGCCTGTACTCCCAGCTACTAGGGAGGCTGAGGCAGGAGAATCGCTTGAACCTGGGAGGCAGAGGTTGTAGTGAGCCAAGATCGTGCCACTGCACTCCAGCCTGGGCAACAGAGTAAGACTCTGTCTCAAAAAAAAAGAAAAAAAAAAAAAAAGAAACTGTCAGCTGTCTTCTTAAGTGGAATTTTACATTCCCACCAGCGGTGAATGAGAGTTCCTGTAGTTTCACATCTTGGTGTTGTCAGTATTTGGAATTTTCACCATTCTAATAGGCATGTAGTGGTATCTTATTCTTGCTTTCATTATAAATATGTTGATGTAACAATTTTTTTTTTTTTTAGTTACAGGATGTTTTAAAAACATTCATGTCACCCCACAAGAATTATGTCCTGGCCGGGCGCGGTGGCTCACGCCTGTAATCCAAGCACTTTGGGAGGCCAAGGCGGGCGGATCACCTGAGGTCGGGAGTTCAAGACCAGCCTGACCAACATGGTGAAACCCCGTCTTTAAAATAAATAAATAAATAAATAAGTAAATAAATAAAAAGAATTATGTCTTGCTGATTTTTTTTTTATTACGTGGCATAGAGTGAAGAAGAGATTCTGTAAAGAACTGGTGATATCACCGGACACGGTGGCTCACGCCTGTAATCCCAGCACTTTGGGAGGCCGAGGCGGGTGGATTACCTGAGGTTGGGAGTTCGAGACCAGCCTGACCAACATGGAGAAATCACCGTCTCTACTAAAAACACAAAATTAGCCAGGTGTGGTGGCGCATGCCTGTAATCCCAGGTACTCAGGAGGCTGAGGCAGGAGAATCACTTGAACCAGGGAGGCAGAGGTTGCAGTGAGATGAGATCGAGCCACTCCACTCCAGCCTGGGCGACGGAGCAAGATTAATTCTCAAAAAAAAAAAAGAACTGGTGTATCTAGAAAAATGAAATTGTCATTTAGAATAAACTGGTCATCTTCATTATGCTGTTGTAGGATACGTAAATAGATTTTAAGAGGAGATGCACACCGGCCGGGCGCAGTGGCTCACGCCTGTAATCCCAGCACTTTGGGAGGCTGCGGCAGATGGATCACCTGAGGTCAGAAGTTTGAGACCAGCCTGGCCAACATGGTGAAACCCTATCTCTACTAAAAGTACAAAAAATTAGCCAGGTGTGGTGGCATGTGCCTGTAATCCCAGCTACTCGGGAGGCTGAGGCAGGAGAATCATTTGATCCCAGGAGGCGGAGGTTGCAGTGAGCTGAGATTGTGCCATTGCACTCCAGCCTGTGCAACGAGAGCGAAACTCCTTCTCAGGAAAAAAAAAAAAAAAAAAAAAACAAGAAAGAAAAAGAAGAAATACATACCATGGTGAGTAATATGCAGCTACACAAAGAATTGTACTTTGGCTTCCTCCTGTTCCTAAAACATTGATAAGAAATCAAATCTAAGGATCCAACCATGGAAAAGTGACATTCTTGAGAGAGGCAGCATGCTGATAACAGGTAAGATGAAGACATTAGACACACTTTTTAATTACTTGATAGGATATAAAATGCTTTTAAGACACCACATCTTTAATTGTAAAAACTAATTTTGGATCTAATCATTCTTTAAATGTACACTTTGTGGTGGTAACAAAAGTTAGTCATTATTATAAACACACTATGGAACTTTTACTCAGATCTTTGTCATTCATTCATTGTGCAAATATTAACTGGGAGTCTACGTTATGCCAGACAGTACGGTAAGTGCTAGGGATATAACAGTGAATCATACAGATGTAATTCCCTCATGCGATGTAGAGTCTCTGCTAGACCAGAGACCCAATAAACAAAGTCAACAAAATGAATAAAGTAAGTGCAATCGAATGCTAGATGGAATCAGAGTTCTGCTACAGAGAATAACCATGGGGACCGGCACTAATGATATATGGAAGACTTTTTTTTTTTTTTTTTAACGGAGTCTTTCTCTGTCACCCAGGCTGGAGTACAATGGTGAAGTCTAGGCTCACTGCAACCTCCACCTCCCGGTTCAAGCAATTCTCCTGCCTCAGCCTACCGAGTAGCTGGGACTACAGGCACGCACAACCACACCCGGCTAATTTTTGTATTTTTAGTAGAGACGGGGTTTCACCATCTCGGCCAGGCTGGTCTCAAACCCCTGACCTCATGATCCACCTGCCTTGGCCTCCCAAAGTGCTGGGATTACAGGCATGAGCCACAGCGCCCAGCCTATGGAATACTTTTCTGAGGAAGTAACATTTAAACCAGTGTTTGCCAAAGGAGCAGCCACTAGAAGAACCAGAGAAATAATGTTCTGAACAGCAAGAAAATCAAGAATTAAACATCTCCTAAGAAACAGAAGATGATCAGTAGGGTGGGCAAGAGTCATGGGAAAGGAGAGTGAAGAGCAGGCGGGGGTGGCTCCCGGAGGGCCTTGGAGACCACACCAAGGGGTCAGGATGTTACCGTAGTGTATCCTGGGAATTTCAGTGGAAAAATGACACAATGTAATGTAAATCTTAAGCATATAACCCTGGCCGCTTTGTGGGGATTGGTAGCAAGGGTAGAATTTGGAAGCTGTTGAGCTGTCTGAGCAAGAACTGATACTGGTAGCCTCAAATAGGGTGGTGGCAATGGAGGGGGAAGAAGTGAGTTGATAAAACTTAATGATGGGAAGATGTGGGATAAGAGAACCATTTCTAAAAGGGGGAACAAATTAAAAATTGGGAGAGAGAAAAAACTATAAAAAAAAAAAAAAAAAAAAAAAAAAAAACAAAAATGGACCGATAGGGAAAGGGGGGGGGGGGGGGGCGGGGGGGGGGGGGCAGGGTGGCCGGGGGGAAAGAAATTAGTCTAAAATTACAGGGCACAGGGGCTCACACCTGTAATCCCAGCACTTTGGGAGGCTGAGGTGGCAGATCACTTGAGGCCAGGAGTTCAAGACCAGCCTGTCCAACATAGTGAAATCCTGCCTGTACTAAAAATACAAAAATTAGCCAAGAGCAGTGATGCACACCTGTAGCCCCAGCTACTTGGGAGGCTGAGGCATGAGAATCGCTTGAACCTGGGAGGCAGAGGTTGTAGTGAGCCAAGATCATGACATTGCACTCCAGCCTAGACAACAGAGTGAGACTCTGTCCCCCTGCCCAACCCCCCAAAAATGAAATTAGTCTAAAATTTATAAGTAAAATATTACAGAGTATTCTACTTATTATTGCTTTTTACTCCTTTTCCAACAAACTTGGAAAAACAGTTGAATATAAATAAATAATGATTGATTTGTAACCAACTTGGAATTTAGTTCTGTTTTAATTTAATTATATCACTATAATACTATGGTTGTTCTTTATAACAGTGTCAGAGGTGTTGGATTACTTTTTCCATTTTGACTTTGCTTTGTTTTTATTTTGTTTTCTTCAAAATAAAAAATAGAAGCTGGGCGTGGTGGCTCACGCCTGTAATCCCAGCACTTGGGGAGGCCAAGGCAGGTGCATCACCTGAGGTCAGGAGTTCGAGACCAGCCTGGCCAATATGGTAAAACCCCGTCTATACTAAAAATACAAAAATTAGCCGGGCATGGTGGTGAGCACCTGTAATCCCAGCTACTTAGGAGGCTGAGGCCCAGAGAATTGCTTTAACCGGGGAGGCGGAGGTTGCAGTGAGCTGAGATTGCACCACTGCCCTCCAACCTGGGCAACAGAGTCAGATGCCACCTCTAAATAAATAAATAAATAGGACATGGAAGGAGAGGTGATTGAAGTAGAAATTCACAGTGAAAAGTAAGACTTCCCTTACCCCCTCAAATAGCCTCCAGCCTTCCAATCTGCCTCCCCAGAGATAACCACTGTTACCAGTTCTTTCTAACACTTTCCAGAAACATCTCTAATATAAAAGTATATATTCTTTTTCTACAAATTTTTTTTTAATTCAACAGTGTATCTTAAAGCTGAGTTCAAATCAACATGCATAGAAATACTCCATTCTTTTTCAGGACTGCATAATATTCAATTGAACTATAATTTATTTAAACTGTACTACTCATTAACAGAGTCAGATTACAGTGACCATCAGTCATTTCATTATCCTGCCCTTAATATCTAATTCTTATAATAGGAGGTTATTTGCACATTAACTGCTACTTTTTAAAGTCCCCAAAAATACCTTTTTAAAATTATTTTATCCTGAGCAAAGAGTAGTGTTTGATTGCTAAGTAACTGTCTCTCTGACAATTGTTCTTGTTTCTTTCCTAATATTGTTTTAAATACCTACAGAGTCCTTCTAGATATGCACAGTGAAAGAAAAGTAGCTAAAAGACGTTTATGTCTATCAAGGCTGCCTAATAGCCACCATTGCCTAAAGAATCAGTTCTAGAGTTCTTTCCATGGCTCACATATTTTACAATGACTCCCACCAATGCAGCCCCATCTCCCTTCTCATTCCCCTCAAACAGCCTGCAGACTACACACGTCGGATAATTTACTCTACCCCAACAATCCTGCATGCTTTTAACACACTGCCTTTGTGGTATTTCCTCAAACTGGTAAAAACCTGGCTTCCACTCAGTCTGGTGAACTGCTTCATCTTTAAGGCAGAAAATTTCACACTTGGGCATGCATACCAACTGGGTACTGGGCAAGAGCAGTTTTAGAATAATCCATTTCCAGATCCTCAAATTCAGTTGTACACGTACCTAAAATAGATCTGCCCCATTCCCATCTACCCTTCTCTCACTGAAAAACAAAAAGTAGGCATCTCACCCCAGAATCCCATTAAGGCAAGGTGCCTCCTGGTGAAAAAGACTCCAAAATGCCCAACAAGAGGACAATCGGAAACACTGGTGTAAATTTGAATGTAAATGAATGACTCTGATGACTGGATGACAAATTATTTTTGAACATCAAGTAGTTTTCAATTCTTTTATTTTCAACAAAATTGAATGAAGAGCTAATTCAGATGTCAGCGGGTTGATTCTTAAAATTATTTTGGACCAATTATAAAACACACATGCATGGTATTGTGAGTTTAATTGTCCCTCACTCCCAAAAATATATGTTGAAGTCCTATTTCCCAGTACTTTGGAATGTGATCTTATTTGGAAAATAGAGTCTTTATAGAAGTAATCAAGTTAAAATGTTGTCATTAGGAAGAGCCCTAATCCAATATGACTGATATATTTCTGAAAAGGAGAACTGTGAACGCAGAGGCAGACACCTACAGAGGCAGAAAACCTGAGAAAGTTGGCGAGAAGACGGCCATTTGACCGGAATGTTGCATATACAAGCCAAGGAACTCCAAGGATTGCCAGCAAAAAAACAAAAGCTAGAAGAGCAGGAAGCAGTTCCCCTCTAGAGCTGCCGGAGAGTTTGGCGAAGCTAACACCTTGACTTCAGACCGCGCTAACCTCCAGAGCAGTAGAACAATAAATCTGTGCTGTTTTAAGCCACCCAGTTTGCAGTATTTTGTGATGGCAGCCGTGCGAACCTAATTTCAATATAGCTTTCAGCATGTAATTCCCCCCAAGAGTTCAAAATAATTGAGAGATGGCATTACACAAAATTTCCATTTTTGTCTACTTATTTGCTAACCAGTTTTCTCTTTTTTTCTTTTTATTTATTTATTTTTAATTTTTTCTTTTTGAGACAGAGTCTCACTCCGTCACCAGGCGCCAGGCTGGAGTGCAGTGGCGCGACCTCGGTTCACTGCAACCTCCACCGCCCGGATTCAAGTAATTCTCCTGCCTCAGCCTCCCGAGTAGCTGGGACTACAGGCGCGCGCCACCACACCCAGCTAATTTTTTTGTATTTTTAGTAGAGACGGGGTTTCACCATGTTGACCAGGATGGTCTCGATCTCTTGACCTCGTGATCCACCCGCCTCGGCCTCCCAAAGTGCGGGGATTACAGGCGTGAGCCACCGCGCCCGGCCACCAGTTTTCTCATCACATACATCCATAAAACTCAAAAGGGGGTAATAAAACCTGTCCCATCTTAGCAAAAAGAAAAATTTATTTTAAAAATTGTGAACTATTTCAAAATTTACTTTTTTTTTTTTTTTTTTTTTGGACAGAGTCTGGCATTGCCGCCCTGGCTGGGATGCAATGGTGCGATCTTGGCTCACTCCCAGGTTCAAGCGATTCTCCCGCCTCAGCCTCCCGAGTAGCTGGGATTACAGGCGGTTGCCACCACGCCCAGCTAATTTTTTGTATTTTTAGTAGAGACAGGTTTTATTGTCTTAGTTTGATCTCTCTTACAGAAACCCTAACTCTATGTTGGCCAGGCTGGTCTCAAACTTCTGACCTTGTGATTTGCCTGCCTCAGCCTTTCTAAGTGCTGGGATTTCAGCGTGAGCAACTGCACCTGGCCTAAAAATTACTTTTTTATTGACTGATTGATTTTTTTTTGAGACAAGATCTCTTCCTGTAGCTCAGGCTGGGATGCAGTGGCAGGATTATGGCCCACTGCAGCTTCAAACTTCCAGGCTCAAGCAATCCTCCCACCTCAGCCTCCCAAGTAGCTGAAACTACAGGTGTACGCCACCACACCTGGCTAATTTTTTTTTTTTTTTTTTTTTTTTGTAGATACAGAATCTCCCTATGTTACCCAGGCTGATCTCAAACTCCTGGACTCAAGTGATCCTCCGACCTCAGTAAAAGTACTTTATTGATTTGGTATTTACAATCATTTCCTTAAAAAGTACACAGAGGATAAATTCTTTAGTAGCAGGACATTTTATGTGGTTCCTTTTTCTCATTCTCACTTGTATTTCCATTTCACTTCCCACAGAATTGTATCCTACAATTCTGTAATATATATTTATTTTAAAAAGTTGTAGTGATCATCCTACTATATTACTCTGCAGTAAAAACATGTAATACATTAAAATTCAAAATATGTAAGTTTCCAGACCATAAAGCTAAGTGTTGAAAATTTCTTACACACGAAGCTATTATTTATGTTAAATATTTGATTAAATTAACATAATACATTGTATACTTGGTTTGGTAATTACGAAAAGTAGAATTTTATAGAAATACCTCACTTGATGATATGGAAAGTAGTTTTTGGCCAGGTTCAGGGGCTCATGCCTGTAATCCACCACTTTGGGAGGCTGAAGCAGAAGGATCGCTTGAGCTCAAGAGACTGAGACCAGCCTGGGCAACATGGCAAGACCCCGTCTCTACACAAAATAAACAAATTAGCCAGGTGTTGTGATGCACACCTGTAGTCCCAACCACTCAGAAGGCTGAAGTGGGAGGATCAGCTGAGCCCAGGTGAACACTGCAATGAGCAGTTAGTTATGGTACCACCACATGGCAGCTTGGTTAACAGAGTGAGATCCTCTCCCTGCCTCCCCCAACCCCCCACCCTCTGCCCTCTGCCAAAAAAAAAAAAAAAAAAGAAAGAGCAGAAAGCCATTTGCCTGGAGTTGTTTCTGTACCCAGAACCCTTATACAAGCAAATCATAACTTGGAAGCATTCCTTGTTATCTGATTAATTTTGAATTGAGCTTTAACCAATCACAGAAAGCCAAGTAGTCAATTGGGTATAAAACTAGGGACCTCAGACTATACCCAAATAAGGAAAACACTTAGCTATAGCCAATCAAGTAATGTCTTTGCTGTGCTTCCATCTTCAGCCTATAAGAACTCTCTACTCACACTACTAGGGTAGAGCTCTCTGAATCTCTTCCAGTTTTGAGTGTTGGGTAATTCATGAATCTTTTAATGCTCAAATAAACTCTGTTAACTTTATTTTGCCTAAAGTTTTTCTTTTCTTTCTTTTTTTTCTCCCCTGCTCTGTTGCCCAGGCTAGAGTGCAGTGGCACAATCTCCACTCACTGCAACCTCCACCTCCTGGGTTTAAGCAATTCTCTGCATCACCCTCCCAAGTAGCTGGGATTACAGGTGCAAACCACAACACCCAGCTAAATACAAAAAAATAATTTTTGTATTTTTTGTAGAGACGGGGTTTCACCATGTTAACCAGGCTAGTCTTGAACTCCTGGCCTCAAGTGATCCCCCCTGCCTCAGCCTCCCAAAATGCTGGATTACAGGCATGAGCCACAATGCCCTGTCAAGTTTTTCTCTTAAATACTACAGCATGTAAAATACTGTAATATAGGCTTAAATAATACAAGTTTAGTTGTTTACAACTCTCTCTAGTCTCTTGGAGGACAGGAATAATGTGTTATTTACCTTTGCATTCCCATGCCTGGCATAACTAGGTGTACAGCATATACTTAACTAATTTATTTTTGTTACATAGTTTACACAATTTTTCTGATTTACCTCCTGTCCTAGAGTTTACAGTAGGAATAAGTTATACATTTCCCTAGAGAACTATACATTTTCATCCCATAGTGCACTGAGAAAATGTCTGGTTCCACCTAGAGAAATTGAATTGAAGTCAAGGAAATGGCTGAAAGCCATTTGAAATAGAGTCTAATGGGTTTGGCTTGATCTCTCTTACAGAAACTCTAGGAAAGGAAATGAAAGACTTTAGAGAGTTATTTGAGACTAGTTGACTTAAGAAACAAAATTTTCCATTGCTGTTGTTTTCAGGACAAAAAACCTGGAGGCTAATATAACAATCTCTGAAAGTAGAGAATGGAAAAGAAGTTGTGTGGTAGTTATCAATTTGTAGTGTAGTAAATATCAGATCACATAATAACAAATTTGGGGAAAACATAGTGATTTTGTTTAAATAGACTCTGAATTAATTGTAAACTATGGGAAAGAATTTGCACTGAATGCTTCCAAATTCCAAACAGATTAAGAACCCTTTTGTCCTCCATCACTGGGTGGAAGAAAAGAACTACTTAATGTATTCCCCAGCCCCAAAGTTTGCCTCACCGTTAAGGAGGAACTCTATTTCATTTCTTTTTTCTACCACTTTCTTTTCATGCCTCCTTTCGTTTAAAATTAGGTATTAGACATCAATGGGAGCCTTCCTCATAACGTTTCCAATTCCAAACTATCAATAAAACACCATTCTGTATTTGATTCTATACTTAGATATGTTTCCAGAAACATATTTTAAAAACATAAAATTGAATAGTATTGTGTTATTCTCACATTTTATTTCTCAGGTAATAATATGTATAGACATTGTTCCAGACCAGTACAACTAGGGCCACCTGATTCCTTTTCATTATTGTATAGTAGTCCACAGGGGTGACATATCATGCTGCCTTGATTCCTTTATTTGCAAGATAGATATAAACAATAGTACCTACCACATAGTACTGTAATGAAAATAAAATGTGTTAAAATGTGTAAAGTGCTTACTATGGCTCTGGTACATAGGAAACACTATATAAGTGCTTGGGGAAATATATATCCTCACTTCATTCCTTTTCATGGCTAATAATACATGTTCCACAATAAATATATTTCTAACTTGTAATTATTTGTATATTTATTAATGTTTAGAGTATTTTCAATTCTTTGCTATCACAAATTGAGCTACATAAGTATCCTAAAACAAAAATCAAAATGTGTTACACTTATTAAATAGCCAAAAAAGGAAAAGTTGTTAGCAACCAGTGGATATGAAACATGAAATAAAAGTTACTTTCATTTATTGACAGTTGGAGTATAAATTAGTAAAATTATCTATTAAAATATAAATTTAAATTGTATACTGTGGCCTGTTATTTTAACATTAGGACTCTAATATACAGAAACATATACATATATATAACATAATATTTTATTAATTTTTTAAAATTTAAGTAAGTATTAGATCTTATGAACTGTCGAAAGACAAAATTACAGCCCGGTGTGGCTCACACATGTAATCCCAGCACTTTGGGAAGCCTAGGTGGGTGGATCACCTGAGGTAAGGAGTTCAAGACCAGCCTGGGCAACATGGTGAAGCCCTGTCTCTACTACAAATACAAAAAGTAGCCGGGCGTGATGGTGCACACCTGTAATCCCACTTACACAGGAGGCCGAGGCACAAGAATTGCTTGAACCCAGGAGGCAGAGGTTGCAATGAGCTGAGATCATGCCATTGCATTCCAGCCTGGGTGACAGAGTGAGACTCTATCTCAAAAAAAGAGACAATAATTACAACAAAGTTAGTTACAGACCTAATTAGCTTTTTTGAGATCGAATTGGCTTTTATTCATAATTCTTGAATTGGGGCAGTTTCTATTGTACAAAAGAGAATGAGAGTTCCCACTGGGCCATGGTAAAACAGTGGGTTTTGTAAGGTAGGAAAAAGGAAACAAAACGATACAAAAAAATTGATTGATTAACATCAGGTAACTCCAGGTTATCTTTTTGTAAGGATTAAAGCAAAGGGAACTCCCATATTAAGCTGACTCAGATAGACTGGAATCTCCTGTTTTCAGAAAGAAAAAAATAGGGTCTGTTTTGGGATCTCTCTGCTTCCCTAACATTTCAGTTTGATCATGTGACATTTAGCGTGAGTGACTCTGTTTTGGTTGGTCTGGTCTATCAGCTCAGTCCAAAATAATGGCCCCCTCCATAATTTTATTTAACACCACTAAGTTAAAAAAATATGAGAAAACTGGCTGGGTGCAGTGGCTCACACCTGTAATCCCAGCACTCTGGGAGGCCGAGGTGGGTGGATCACCTGAGGCCGGGAGTTCGAGACCAGCCTGACCAATACGGAGAAACCTCGTCTCTCCTGAAAATTAGCCAGGCATGGTGGTGCATGCCTGTAATCCCAGCTACTTGGGAGGCTGAGACAGGAGAATCACTTGAACCTGGAAGGTGGAGGTTGTGGTGAGCCAAAATCCCACCATTGCCCTACAGCCTGGGCAACAAGAGCAAAACTCCGTCTCAAAAAAAAATAATATATATATATATATATATATATATATATATGAGAAAACTTTTCAAAGTGAATCCAAATCTAGCTACATACCAGCTACAAAAAAAAAAAGAAAAAAATCCAAATCAATTCTTTCTTTCTTCCTTTCTTTTTCTTTCTTTCCTTCCTTCTTTCTTTCTGCTTTTTGGGTTTTTTTTTTTTGAGACAGAGTCTTGCTCTGTTGCAGGCTGGAGTGCATTTTCGGGAACCTCCTGCTCACTGACTCCCCCGCGCTTCCTAGGTTCACCACGCCTGGCTAACTTGTTTGTATTTTTAGTAGAAAGGTTTCACCATGTTGGCCAGGCTGGTCTCAAACTCCTGACGTCAGGTGATCTGCCCACCATGGCCTCCCAATGTAAACCACCATGCCCAGCTATCTTTATTTCTTTAAAAGCGGAATACAGGAGAATCACTTGAACTTCAGGAGGCAGAAGCTGCAGTGAGCCGAGATCACACCACTGCACACTCCAGCTTAGGTGGCAGAACAATACTGAGACTCAGTCTCAAAAAAAAAGGAATACTAGACATTAGGCTGGGCGAGGATCCCAGCGCTTTGGGAAGATGAGGCGGGCAGATCACCTGAGGTCAGGAGTTCGAGACCAGCCTGGCCAACATGGTAAAACCCTGTCTCTACTAAAAATACAAAATTAGCCCAGTGTGGTGGCATGCACCTGTAATTTCAGCTACTGAGACACAAGGATCACTTAAGCCCAGGAGTCGGAGGTTGTAGTGAGCCAGCACTCCAGCCTGGGCGACAAGAGCGAAACTGTCTCAAAAAAAAAAAAAAAAGTGGAATACTAACAGGTCATTCGGAATCTTATATTTTTAAAAGTTTTTTAAATGGTTGATTTTTAAATTTTAATTATAGTTAATATTACTGAAGCTGCATACTAATTTAAAATATAGCAACTTATGAAAATAGTTGCAAAATTATTTAAATTAGAAAATCTTAACAACGTTAATAACATTCTCTGAATGAAAATCAAATTTTAAGTCAGTTCACTTGTAATCTAGTATAGTGTGAAAACTAAAATCCAGAATTAGTCTACTTTCTAACAGGACATCCATAAACTCATTTGATGTATTTTAGTAAATCTATGCAATTGTAGAAATTAGTAGTTAGTAGGAAAGAAACTGAAGGAAAACCTTCCTAATTGGCTACTTGATTCTTTAAGTGTTGTTCTTATTTATTTATTTATTTATTTGAGACGGAATTTTGCTCTCGCCCACGCTGGAGTGCAGTGGTGCGATCTTAGCGCACTGCAGCCTCCGCCTCCCAGGTTCAAGCAATTATCTTGCCTCAGCCTCCCAGTAGCTGGGATTACAGGCACCCACACCAGGCCAGGCTCATTTTTGTATTTTTACTGGAGACGGGGTTTCGCCATGTTGGCCAGGCTAGTCTCAAACTCGTGACCTCAAGTGATTCGCCTGCCTCAGCATCCCATAGTGCTGGGATTACAGGCAAGAGCCACAGTGGCTGGCCTGTTCTCTTTTTCTGAAAAAATTATGTACCTCTTCCTAATCTCTAAAAACAAACTCCCTCATCTTTAAAAATATGTTTACAAATAATGCCACCCATGGTTAAGCGAGCAGACGAGTAAAATAGTTTATGTAGCAAAGCCTCAAAATGGGCCATGCTATGAGATTATTTTATAAGAAAAATCACAGTATAACACAGACCGTTAATTCTGGAAAAGTCTGAAATGAACCCTCCTCATGACAAAATCTACTCTTTGGAAAATAGTATTACAGAAGAAATTCTTATATTCACATATTATACCATTTTACACATGCTGAACTTTGAAAATTAATTACAAGGCCTAAGAGAGACTAAGATTTTCAAAAATTTTATCATTGCTAGTTGGATATTCCCTGATTCCAACTAACAAGTACAAGTCATGCTTAGAATTTTAAAGACTCTCTTGAAAAACTCCTCATAATGTTTTCCGATTACTACCATAGAAGCTGAAAAGGCTTACAGAGGGGTTAAAACTCTTGCAGTTCACACAGCTCATTGGTTTTTGCTCATCCACTTAAGAGTCATTATTTCCAGAAAAAGAAAACCTAGAACAGATCATTGAGACTTGCGGCTTAGTTGATAACCCTTCCAAGGATGTTACTCTGTATCCTATAAGGGGAAAACGTAGGAGAATTGATTGAGCCTGGGAGGAGGAGGTTGCAATGAGTGGAGATCTTGCCACTGCACCCCACCCTGGGTGACAGAGTGGAATCCCATCTAAAAGGAAAATGCAAATTAATCCACAGTGAAATTCTACCTCAGACCCATTAGGATAGCTACTATTCAAAAAAAAAACAAGACAATTGACATCAAGTATGTGGGAAAATTGTAATGCTTTGCACTGTTGGTGTGATTGTAAAATGGTGCAACCACTTGGAAAGTAGCACGGTGTTTCCTCAACAAATTAAAAATGAATTACCAGCTGTGCGAGGTGGCTCATGCCTGTAATCCCAGCACTTTGGGAGGCCGAGGCAGGTGGATCACTTGAGGTCAGGAATTCGAGACCAGCCTGGCCAATATGGTGAAACCCCTGTCTCTACTAAAAATCCAAAAAATCAGCCGGGTGTGGTGGCATGTGCCTGTAGTCCCAGTCATTCAAAAGGCTAAGGCAGGAGAATCTCTTGAACCCGGAAGGTGGGTGTTGCAGTGAGCTAAGATAGCGCCACTGCACTCCAGCCTGGGCGACAGAGTGGAACTGTCTCAAAAATAAATAAATTAATAAAAATAAAATTAAAATACATAAAATAATATCAGACATACAAGTTTTAAAATGTTACCAAACATAAAATCACATTGAAAATGCTCTTTGGGCCAGTGTGGTGGTTCACGCCTGTGATCCCAGCGCTTTGGGAAGCAGAGGTGGGTGGTTCAGTAAGGTCAGGAATTCAAGACCAGCCTGGCCAATATGGTGAAACCTCCTCTCTACTAAAAATACAAAAGTTAGCTGGGCATGGTATTACATCCCTGTAATCTCAGCTACTCCCAAGGGAGGCTTGACTTTGGGAGGCAGAGATTGCAGTGAGCCAAGATGGTGCCATTGGACTTCAGCATGGGCAACAGAGCAAGACTCCAGCTCAAAAAAAAAAAAAAAAAAAGATGCCGGGCGAGGTGGCCCACGCCTGTAATCCCAGCACTTTGGGAGGCCGAGGCGGACGGATCATGAGGTCAGGAGATCTAGACCATCCTGGCCAACATGGTGAAACCCCGTCTCTACTAAAAATACAAAAATTAGCCGAGTGTCGTGGCGCGCGCCTATAGTCCCAGCTACTCGGGAGGCTGAGGCAGGAGAATTGCTTGAACCCGGGAGGCAGAGGTTGCAGTGAGCCAAGATTGTGCCATTGCACTCCAACCTGGCACCTGGCGACGGAACGAGACTCTGTCTCACCAAAAAAAGAAAATGCTTTTTGAAGGAGTTATTCAAATAAAAAGAGAAGTAAATATTGTAAGAATTCTAGTAAGAGTCATTTGACACCTTAGTAAACCTTATTGGGTAAAAGAAGAGCTGGCACCAAGGGAAGGAAAAAGAGAAAATATATCCATAAAACTCAAAACTAAAACTATAGATAATGATGAAAATTTTGAAGGACAGAGCTAGGGCTAGAAATAAAGAGACATGCTAACCAGCTTGTATTATTGTGGGGAATACAGATATAATATCGACGAATTTAGGAAATGGAAATTATTTAAAACAAAATATGAGTATGAATTCTAAAGACAACCACCATAAAAAATTAAAATGTATTTCATTTAAATCTCTCTAATTAAAAAAGCAGGAAAAGTGGGGTGGGGAAGAAAATTCAATAAATATAAAAAATAAAATGCAGTGATAGAGAAAAAAGTCCTAATATGAAAGTAATTACAATAATTAATTATAAACGGTTTAAATGCACTGATAAAGATTTTTAGTATAGTGGATGCTGAGATACACTGATCAGAACAGAAGCACTGACACTCCCAGATGCCAGGAATTTGGAGACCAAAAGTTCTCCAGAAACTGACTCTGTTTGAAGAGAGTCAACTTTTCCAATGTCACAACTCCTTACTCCTTCCATAATGTGTGGCCCACATCTAACAACTGTCACTGAGGGACTATCAAGGCCCAGTGCCCTCATTCCAATTTTTTTTTTTTTTTTGAGATGGAGTCTTGCTCTTCTGGCCCATGCTGGAGTGCAATGGCACAATCTCGGCTCACTGCAACCTCCGCCTCCTGGGTTCAAGCCATTCTCCTGCCTCAGCCTCCTGAGTAGCTGGGATTACAGGAGCCTGCCACCATGCCTGGCTAATTTTTTGTATTTTTTTGTAGAGCTGGGTTTCACCACGTTGGCCAGACTAGTCTCGAACTCCTGATGTTGTGGTCCACCCACCTTCGCCTCCCAAAGCGCTGGGATTACAGGCATGAGCCACCTTGCTCAGTGCCCTCATCCCAATTAAGGACAACTCTGAAAGACCAGGACAGCTCCAGATTTCTACCTGGGATCATCTGAAGTCTCTGTTTATTGTTTGGCAATGCAGTATTTCCTTCTGATCACTCTTGCTTCCTTTTAACAGGTGTTGATCCCCGAAACACTAATACATTTTCTGCATGCCAATCTGTATCTCAGGCAACAACTGAGCAAATACGAACCAAAATAAATCAGACTAGAAACCTTATTATCTGATCAAAAAACTTAAAGTAAAATTTTAAAAAATTATAAGGGGTGGAAAGCTGTGATATAATAATAGAATAATAAACATAAGACATATAGTTACTCTACAGGTATATGTACCTAATAACATAGTCTTGAAATAAAACAACAACACTGATAGCACTGTAAGGAGAAATAACCAAAAAATCGTATTTAAAAATTTCTGGACCTTCCTCCCAGAAGCTGATTGATAGATCAAAGAAGACAGGCTGAGCGCTTTGGTTCTCACCTGTAATCCCAGCACTTTTGGAGGCCAGCGTGGTAGGATCCCTTGAGCTCAGGAGTTTGAGAACAGCATGGGTAACATAGTGAGACCCCATCTCTAGAATAAATAAAAAATAAATCAGCTGGGAGTGGTGGCGCATGCCTGTAGTCCCAGTTATTCGGGAGTCTGAGGCAGGAGGATCACTTGAGCCCAGGAGTTCAAGGCTCCAGTGAACTGTAATTGCACCACTGGACTCCAGCCTGGGTGACAGAATGAGACCTGTCTCTAAAAATGTAAATTTAAATTAAAAAAAAAAGAAAAAGAAAAAAGCCAGGCGCGGTGGCTCACGCCTGTAATCCCAGCACTTTGGGAGGCTGAGGCGGGCGGATCACCTGAGGTCAGAAGTTCGAGACCAGCCTGACCAATATGGTGAAACCCCATCTTTAAAAAAAAAAAAAAAGAAAGAAAAAGAAAAAAGAAGCTGAGTGTCTTAGCTCAGACTGCCATAAAAAAAACTAAACACCATGACTGGTGGTTTAAACAACAGAAATTAATTTTCTTACAGTTCCAGAGGATATAACTTCAAGATACGACGCCAGCATGGTCAGTTTCTGGTGAAAGCTCTTTTCCTGGGTTATACATAACCACCTTCTTGCTGGGTTCTCACATGGCAGGGAATAAGAGCGAGCAAGCTCTCTGGTATCTATTCTTTTTTTTTTTTTTTTTGAAATGAAGTCTCACTCTGTCACCCAGGCTGGAGTACAGTGGTGCAATCTTGGCTCACTGTAACTTCCGCCTTCCAGGCTCGAGCGATTCTCCTGCCTCAGCCTCCAGAGTAGCTGGGATTACAGGCACATGCCTCCACCATCGAGCTAATTTGTGTATTTTTAGTAGAGACAAAGTTTCATATTGTCCAGGCTGGGCTTGAACTCCTGAACTCAAAGGATCCACCCGCTTCAGCCTCCCAAAGTGCTGGGATTACAGGCATGAGCCACCATGCTAGGACTCTGGTGTCTATTCTTATAAGTGCACTAATTGCATCATGGCCTTCCCACACTCCTGACTTCATCTAAACCTAATTAACCTCCCAAAAGCCCAATCTTCAAATACCGTCACATTGGGGCTAGGGCTTTAACATAGGAAGTCTCAGAAGACCACACAGAGTATCATAACTATTTGAGAATTCAAAAGGTAATAAAAGTAAGCAATCAGCTGGACGCAGTGGCTCATGCCTGTAATCCCAACACTTTGGGAGGTCAAGGAGGGTGAATCACCTGAGGTTGGGAGTTTGAGACCACCTGGCCAACATGGAGAAACATCATCTCTACTAAAAATACAAAATTAGCTGGGCATGGTGCTGGGCACCTGTAATCCCAGCTACTCTGAGGCTGAGGCAGGAGAATGGCTTGAACCCGGGAGGCGGAGACTGCTGTGAGCCGAGATCATGCCACTGCACTCCAACCGGGCAACAAGAGCTAAACTCCATCTCAAAAAAAAAAAAAAAAAAGGTAAGCAACCAATTACATGTGTGTTTGTGTTGTCTCTGTGATAAAAGTGCATTTGTTAAGATTTCAAGATAATGGCTACCTCTAGTGGGCAAATTGGGATATGAGACAAGGAACGTAAGTAACTACAGGTAAATGCACATTATTGGCAATGGTCTAGATCTTGATTTGAGAGGATTTGTTATGTTATGATTTTTTAAATAACAAATACATATGTTATCAAGGAAGAGATAAACTAAATAAATAGATGAAAAAGAAATATAAGGCCAGGCACAGTGACTCACACCTGTAATCCCAACACTTTGGGAGGTTGAGTCTGGTGAATCACCTGAGGTTGGGAGTTCAAGACCAGCCTGACCAATATGGAGGAACCCCGTCTCTATTAAAAATACAAAAAATTAGCCAGCGTGGTAGTGCATGCCTGTAATCCCATCTACTTGGGAGGCTGAGGCAGGAGAATTGTTTAAACCCAGGATGCAGAGGTTGCAGTGAGCCGAGATCACGCCATTGCTCTCTAGCCTGAACAACAGAGCGAGACTCTGACTCAAAAAAAAAAAAAAAGAGAGAGATAACTACTAATATAGTAGAAGTCTTAGGAAAGAGAGTATCACTTATGCCAATGGATTTGAAATTTAGACAACATAAACTGCCCAGAGAATAGAAGTTATCAAAACTAGTTTAAGAAGAAATAGAAAATTTTAGTAGTATAATAAAGAAATAGAATAAGTAGTCCTGGCTGGGTGTGGTGGCTCATGCCTGTAATCCAACCACTTTGGGAGGCCGAGGCAGGCAAACCACTTGAGCGCAGGAGTTTAAAACCAGACTTGGCCGGGCCTGGTGGCTCATGCCTGTAATCCAAGCACTTTGGAGGGCAAGGCGGGTAGATCACCTGAGGTCAGGAGTTCAAGACCAGCCTGACCAACACGGTGAAACCCCGTCTTAAAAAATAAATAAATAAATAAACCCAGACTAGACAATATGGTGAAACCCTGTCTCTACAAAAAATACAAAAATTAGCCAGGCATACCAATGCACACCTGTGGTCCCAGATATTTGGGAGGCTGAGCTGGGAGGATCACTTGAGTACAGAAGGCCAAGATATTGTACCACTGCACTCCAGCCTAGGCAACAGCGAGAATCTCACTAAAAAAATAAATCAAAAATAGGCAGGGACTTCATGACTAAAACACCAAAAACATTGGCAACAAAAGCCAAAATAGACAAATGGGATCTAATGAAACTCTAGAGCTTCTGCACAGCAAATGAAACAATCATTAGAGTGAACTGGCAATCAATAGAATGGGAAAAACATTTTGCAATCTACCCATCTGACAAAGGGCTGATATCCAGAATCTACAAAGAACTAAAACAGATTTACCAGAAAAAGAAACAAATAAACCCATTCAAAAGTGGATGAAGGATACGAACAGACACTTTTCAAAAGAAGACATATATGAGGCCAACAAACATATGAAAAAATGCTCATCATCACTGGTCATTAGAGAAACGCAAATCAAAACTACATTGAGATACCATCTCACGCCAGTTAGAATGGCAATCGTTAAAAAATCTGGAGACAACAGATGCTGGAGAGGATGTGGAGAAATGGGAACACTTTTACACTGTTGATGGGAGTGTAAATTAGTTCAATATTGTGGAAGACAGTGTGGCGATTCCTCAAGGACCTAGAAATAGAAATTCCATTTGACCCAGCAATCCCGTTACTGGGTAATATACAAAGGATTATAAATTGCTCTATTATAAAGACACATGTACACGTATGTTCATTGTGGCACTGTTTACAATAGCAAAGACTTGGAACAAACCCAAATGCCCATCGATCACAGACTGGACAAGGAAAATGTGGCACATACACACCCTGGAATACTATGCAGCCATAAAGAACGATGAGTTTGTGTCCTTTGTAGGGACATGGATGAATCTGGAAACCATCATTCTCAGCAAACTGACAAAAGAACAGAAAATCAAACACTGCATGTTCTCACTCATAGATGGATGCTGAACAATGAGAACACGTGGACACAGGGAGGGGAGCATCACACACTGGGGTCTGTTGCGGGGAACTAGGGGAGGGACAGCGGGGTGTAGGGAGGTTGGGGAGGAATAACATGGGGAGAAATGCCAGATATAGGTGACAGGGGGATGGAGGCAGCAAACCACATTGCCATGTATGTACCTATGCAGCAATCCTGCATGCTCTGCACATGTACTCCAGAACCTAAAGTGCAATAAAATATAAATAAATAAATAAATAAAAGTAGTGGTGTTAACTCCACCCACTCACCCCTCAAAAAGCAATATATTCTTTATTGTTTGAAGTGAGTTGGAGAAGTCCTTTTAAAAAATGACAATCTTTGTCTTACACATATTTGTGCAGAAAATAGACAAAAATAAAATCCCCCAGTCCCTGTTATGAGGGCATCATAACTTTTTATTTTATTTTATTTTATTTTTTGTCGCCCAGGCTGGAATGCAGTGGCACTATCTCGGCTCACTGAAACCTCTGCCTCCCCAGTTCAAGCAATTCTCCCACCTCAGCCTCCTGAGTAACTGGGAATACAGGAGGACGCTACCACACCCAGCTAATTTTTGTATTTTAGTATAGATGGGGTTTCACCACGTTGGCCAGGCTGGTCTGGAATGCCTGATCCATCCGCCTTGGCCTCCCAAAGTGCTGGGATTACAGGCGTGAGCCACCATGCCTGGCCGGTATTTTAACTTTGATACCAAAATGGGACAAGAAGGATGTAAAAAAAGAAAGTACTTCAAATACAGCAACATTTTAAAAAACACACACATATATCATAACTGCTTGAGATTACTTCAGAAATTCAAAAATATTTAATATTTAAAATCTGTTGATATACTTAACCCCTGTAAACTCAGCACTCTGGGAGGCTGAGGTGGGCAGATCACAAGGATTGAGACCATCCTGCTACCATGGTGAAACCCTATCTCTACTAAAAATTCAAAAAATTAGCCAGGTGTGGTGGCACATGCCTGTAGTCCCAGCTACTCGGGAGGCTGAGGCAGGAAAATCGCTTGAACCCGGGAGGCAGAGGTTGCAGTGAGCCAAGATTGCACCACTGTACTCCAGCCTGGGCGACAGAGTGAGACTCCGTGTCAAAAAAAAAAAAAAAAAAAAAAAAAAATATATATATATATACACACACACACACGTATATAATTAAATACATAATACATTTAAGGGAAAAAAGCATATTATAATCTATAATCTCAATAAATATGGAAGAAGCATTTGATAACATTTAAGACATATTCCAAATAAAGAAAAGATTAGGAACTAAGCTATAAAAGAAGTCATTTAAATAAAGGGAATTTACTAAAAATCTATAGCAAATAGTACTGTTGGTGGAAATAGTATGAAAGTTCCTCAATAAATTAAAAATAGAATTACCATATGATCCAGCAATTCCAAGTGGAATCCAGAAGAATTGAAACCCAGTTATCACAGAGATATCTGCACACTCATGTTCATAGAAGCATTATTCACAACAGCCAAGAGGTGGACACAACTCAAATGTCCATCCACAGATGAACAGATAAAGAAAATGTAGGATCTATATACAATGGAATGGTGTTCAGCCTTGCAAGGGAAGGAAATTCTGTAACATTCTACAACACAGAGCAGACTCGAGGACATTCTGCTAAGTGAAATAAGGCAGTCACAAAAAGATAAATACTTGTTTTGGAGGGGGAGGGGCTGGAGTGCAGTGGTGCTGTCTCTGCTCACTGCAGCCTCTGCCTCCTGTGCTCAAGCGATCCTCCCACCTCAGCCTCCCAAGTAGCTGAGACTACAGGATCACGCCACCACATCCAGCTAATTTGTAAGATTTTTTTGTGAAGATGAGGCCTTGCTATGTTGTCCAACGGTGGTCTCGAACTCCTGGGCTCCAGCGATCCACCTGCCTCAGCCTCCCAAAGTGCTGGGATTACAGGCGTGAGCCACCATGCCTGGCAGGAAAAGACAAATACTATGATTCCACTTATATGAAGAATTTAATGTCATCAAAATCATAAAGTGAAAGTGGAGTGGTGGTAACCAGCGGCTGAAGAGAGGGGAAAATGTGAGTTGTTCAAAGAACATAGAGTTTAGTTTTGCAAGATTAAAAAGTTCTAAAGATCTGCTATACGACAATATAAATACAGTTAACCTTACAGAACACCTGAAAATGGTTCTGATAGTTACAGAGAGAGAGAGAGATGATTAAGACCCTGTGTTGGGCACAGGGATAGGTCAATGGCACACCACAGAAATGTCCCATGGCCAGGCACAATGGCTCACGCCTGTAATCCCATCACTTTGTGAGGCCGAGGTGGATGGATCACCTGAGGTCAGGAGTTTGAGACCAGCCTGGCCAACATGGCGAAACTCTGTCTCTACTAAAAATACAAAAATTAGCGGGCTGGGCATGGTGGCGCATGCCTGTAATCCTGGCTACTCGGGAGGCTGAGGCAGGAGAATCGCTTGAACCTGGGAAGCAGAGGTTGCAGTGAGCCAAGATCATGCCACTGCACTCCAGCCTGGGCAATAGAGCAAGACTCCATCTCAAAAAAAAAAAAAAAAAGTCCCAAACAGGATATGGTGATTCACTCTTGTAATCCCGGCTACTTAGGAAGTTGAGATGGAAGGATCAGTTGAGCACAGGAATCTGAGACCAGCCTGGGTCAGACAGGGAAACCCCTGTCTCTTAAAAAAGAAAAAGACCCTAAACAGATCCAAATATATATAGATATAGATATGCAACTCTGATACATCGTAGAAAAGGAATTACAAATCAATGAAGAAAGGATAAGCAATTCACTGAAAAGCACTGAGACCACTGGCTTTTCTTTTCTTTCATTTTCTTGAAACAGAGTTTCGCTCCTGTTGCCCAGGCTGGAGTGCAGTGGCTCAGTCTTGGCTTATTGCAACCTCCAACTCCCGGATTCAAGTGATTCTCCCACCTCAGCCTCCCGAGTAACTAGGATGACAGGTATTTGCCACCTTACCCAGCTAATTTTGTATTTTTAGTAGAGACGGGAGTTTCTCCGTGTTGATCAGGCTGGTCTCGAACTCCCAACCTCAGGTGATCCCCCTCCCCCCAATGCTGCCTCGACCTCCCAAAGTGCTGAGATTACAGGCTTGAGCCATCACTGGCTTTTCATATGGAGGAAAAAAAATTCAAAACTGATTGAGAAAAGAAAAGAGCTCTTATCTGAGGAATGTGAATCCTAAAGAGACATGAAAATGAGACAGCGATCACATTCTACTTCCCCCCTGGAGGTATGTAAGACGTCTTTTGAAACTGCTTGCTATTGCCACAGCAGCTATAAATTAATCTAATAATGCCAGGCAGGAAACTATAACTCTCACCCTATAGCTTAATGACGTACAGCCAATCACTAATAAATGTCATTTCTGTAAACCAATGAGAATTCCTGACAGGCAACTTTGTATCAGCCCACTCCCTACCCCCTTTAAAAATCCACTGCGGCCAGGTGTGGTGGCTCACACCTGTAATCCCAGCACTTTGGGAGGCAGAGGCAGGTGGATCACCTGAGGTCAGGAGTTTGAGACCAGCCTAGCCAGCATGGTGAAACCTCATCTCTCCTAAAAACACAAAAAATTCGCTGAGCGTGGTGGTGCGTGCCTGTAATCCCAGCTACTCGGGAGGCTGAGGCAGGAGAATTGCTTGAACCCGGGAGGCGGAGGTTGCAGTGAGCTGAGATCACACCACTGCACTCCAGCCTGGGCGACAGAGTGAGACTCCATCTCAAAAAAGAGAAAAAAAATCCACTTGTAAGTGCTGCTCATCAGAGTGTGTGTCCAGGACAATTTGAATCTATGCTCCCGGGTTGCAGTCCTCAAGCTGGGCCCAAATAAACTCTCTATATTAATTTTGCCCCAGCTTATTTCCTGTAGGTCAACAAGATTAACTCTCTATTACATACCACACATAAAATCTGGTCAAGTTCTATTAAAGACCTAAATCTGAAAAGAAAAACATTAAAGTTATTTGAAAATAGTGAGATATTGAAGAATCTCACTAGAAGACAAAATGAAGATATTGAAGAATATGTTTATAACTTCAAGGTGGGAACAATTTCTTTTAAAAAATGTATATATATGGCTGGGCGCAGTGGCTCACACCTGTAATCCCAGAACTTTGGGATGCCGAGGCAGGCGGATCACTTTAGGTCAAAAGTTGGAGACCAGCCTGGCCAACATGGTGAAATCCTGTCTCTACTGAAAAAAAAATCAGCTGGGCGTGGTGGTGAGCGCCTGTAGTCCCAGCTACTTGGGAGGCTGAGGCAGCAGAATCGTTTGAACCCGGGCGGCGAAGGTTTCAGTGAGCCAAGGTCGTGCCACTGCACTCCAGCCTGGGCGACAGAGCAAGACTCCATATTTATTTATTTATTTATTTATTTTATTTTTTTAGATGGAGTCTCTTTCTGTTGCCCAGGCTAGACTGCAGTGGCGCGATCTCGGCTCACTTCAACCTCCACCTCTCGAGGATCAAGCGATTCTCCTGCCTCAGACTCTCGAGTAGCTGGGACCACAAGCACACGAAACCACACCCAGCTAATGTTTAGTAGAGATAGGGTTTCACCATTATTGGTCAGTCTAGTCGTGAACTCCTGACCTTGTGATCTGCCCTCCTTGGCCTCCCAGAGTGCTGGGATTACAGGCATAAGCCACTGTGCCTGGCCTGAAATATATATATATATATATATATATATCCGCCCTCCTAATATGGATATATATGTATCCACTGGCAAGCACAGTGGCTTATGCCTGTAATCCCAGCACTTTGGGGAGGCCGAGGAGGGCGGATTACAAGGTCAGGAGTTCACGATCACAAGGCAGGAGAATTGCTTGAACCCGGAGGCGGAGGTTGCAGTGAGCCAAGATTGCACCACTGTACTCCAGCCTGGGCGACAGAGTGAGACTTTGGGAGGCCAAGGAGGGCGGATAGCAAATGTCACAGATGAATGACAACATTTAAAAAACATAAGAAGTAAATTCACCAGTAATGATTCGAATCAATGTTGTACTGGAATGGCTAGCCAACGCAAAAGCAAAGCAAAACAAAACAAAAAGAAAAACAGGTTTGGGCACAGCGGCTCACGCTTGTAATTCTAGCATTTTGAAAGGCCAAGGCAGGCAGATCACTTGAAGTCAGGGGTTCAAGACCAGCCTAGCCAACATGGTAAAACACAGTCTTTACCAAAAATACAAAAATCAGCCAGGTTTGGTGGCTTATGCCTGTAACCCCAGCTACTCCAGGGGCCAAGTCAGGAGAATCGCTTGAACCTGGGAGGCGGAGGTCTCAATGAGCAGATATTGTGCCACTGAACTCCAGCCTGGACGATAGGCAAGACTCTGTCTCAAAAAAAAAAAAAAAAAAAAAAAAAATCTAACCTAAGAGCACATCTCAGATGGTTGACAGTATTTTTACTAAAGTAAGGAAAACGGATATACTAGTTTCTCAATGAAGTCCCCCTCCTCAGGCCCCTCCTCTTCTCCCAGGCCTGTGGTCTTCATCTTTTCTCTTTGCTCCCCTCCCCTCTCTCTCTTCCCTCTCCTTATGTCCTTGTCCTCCTTCCCCCTTATTCATTCCTCCTGCACAGTCTCCCCTCCCCATCCTCTCCTTCCCATCTCTTTCTCCCCCTCCCCGTTCCCACGTCCCCCCCTTCCTCCCGCTTACCCTTGCTTTGAATTGAGCGATACAAAACTCTACCTGCTTACACCCGCCTTCCCTTGGAAAAATAGCACCAATCTTTCCGTAGAGCAAGAGATGACAAACTAATGTTCACAAGCCAAATCGAGTCTGAGACTTGTTTTTGTACTGCCTTAGAGCTAAAAATGGTTTTTACATTTTTAGAGAGGCTGTTTTAAAAAAAAAAATAGAAGAATATTTGACAGAGACCATATGTGGCCTGCAACTCTACAATATTTACTATCTGCTCCTTTACAGAAAAAGTTTGTCCATCACTATCCTAGAAGATTCGTACTTGAAAAGGTTAGTTTAGGGATTATAAATACATCATGCCTACATAAATACATAACGTTAAAAATGTATGTTGGCCAGATTCACTGGCTCACACTGGTAATCCCAGCACGTTGGGAGACCGAGGCTGGAGGATTGCTTGAGCCCAAGAGTTCAAGACCAGCCTGGACAACATAGCAGGATCCAGTCCCCCACAAAGAATTAAAACTTTTGGCCAGGTACAGTGGCTCTTGCCTGTAATCCCAGCACTTTGGGAGGCCGAGGAGGGCGGATCATGAGGTCAGGAGTTCAAAACCAGCCTGGCCAACATGGTAAAACTCCATCTCTACTAAAAATACAAGAATTGGCCAGGTGTGGTGAATGCCTGTAATCCCAGCTACTCAGGAGGCTGAGGCAGGAGAATTGCTTGAACCCAGGAGGTGGAGGTTGCAGTGAGCTGAGATCGTGCCATTACACTCCAGCCTGGGCAACAAGAGCAAAACTCCGTTAAAAAAAAAAGAAAATGAGTAAAAGATATAAAGAGACATTTCACCCAAGAAAATACATGGATGGGGCCAGGCATGGTGGCTCACGCCTGTAATCCCAGCACTTTGGGAGACCGAGGCAGGTGGATCACGAGGTCAGGAGTTCGAGACCAGCCTGGCCAACATGATGAAACCCCATCTCTACTAAAGATACAAAAAATTAGCCGGGTGTGGTGGTGGATGCCTGTAATCCCAGCTACTTGGGAGGCTGAGGCAGGAGAATTGCTTGAACCTGGGAAGTGGAGGTTGCAGGAGCCAAGATCGCGCCATTGTACTCCAGCCCAGGTGACAGGGTGAGACTCTGTCTGAAAAAAAAGAAAATACATGGATGGCAATAACCACATGAAAAGTGTTCAACATCAGTAGCTATCAGAGAAATGCAGATTAAAACCACAATGAGATATCAATACACATACATTAGAACTGCTAAAAAAAATAGTAAAAATATCGTATGCTGGTGAGAATGCAGAGAAAATAGATCTCTCATTTATGGCTGGTGGGAATGTAAAAGGGTACAGCCACTCTGGAAAATAGTTTGGCAGCTTCTTAAAAAACTAAATATACATACAACTTAACAATTGTACCCCGGGCATGTATCCCAGAAAAATTAAAACTTACATCTACACAAAAACCTGTAGAAGTGGTCCATATAATATCTTTGTTTTAAAAGCCAAAAGCTGAAAGCAATGAAAATGGTCTTCAATAGGGGAATGGTTAAAGAAGCTGGAGCACCCAAAAATGAAATTCAGCAATGGAAAGGAACAAATTCTTCATACACATGACTTGGATGGATCGCAAAGGCATATGCTAAGTGAAAAAAAAAAGCCAATCTCGAAAGGTTACAGACTGTATTATTCCATTTATATAGAATTCTCAAAATGACAAAATTATAGAGGTGGAAAACAGATTCGCCAGGAGTTAGGGAAACGGGATAGAGAGGCGTGAGTGTGACTATAAAGAGGAAACACAAGGGACATCTTTTTGGTGATAGAACAGTTCAATGTTTCAATTGCTGCACTGGTTACATTAATCTGCAGATACGACAAAATAACACAGAACTAAGCAGGCACAATGTACTGATGTCAATTTTCTGGTCAGCAGCAAAATTGGAAAAAATACTTCCTTTAGTTCTACACCTATTTGAAAATAAAAGTTTTTGGCTGGGCACAGTGGCTCTCGCCTGTAATCCCTGCACTTTGGGAGCTGAAGGCAGGTGGATCACCTGAGGTCAGGAGTTCGAGAGCAGCCTGGCCAACATGATGAAACCTGGTCTCTACTAAAAATACAAAAAATTAGCTGGGCATGGTGGTGCTCGGCTGTAATCCCAGCTACTCCGGAGGCTGAGGCAGAATTGCTTGAACATGGGAGGCGGGGGTTGCAGTGAGCCAAGATCGCACCTCGGCACTCCAGTCTGGGTGAGGGGAGGCGGGGAGGGGAGGAGAGGGGAGGGGAGGAGAGAGGAGGGGAGGAGAGGGGGAGGGGGAGGAGAGGTTTTTGTTTGTTTGTTTGTTTTTTGTTTGTTTTTTTGAGACAGAGTATCGCTCTGTCATCCAGGCTGGAATGCCGTGGTGTGATCTCGGTGCACTGCAGCCTCTGCCTCCCGGGCTCAAGCAATTCTCCTGCCTCAGCCTCCCAAGTATCTTGGACTACAGGTGCCCATCACCATGCCCAGCTAATTTTTGTATTTTTAGTAGAGATGGGGTTTCACCATGTTGGCCAGGCTGGTCTTGAACTCCTGACCTCAGGTGATCCACCCACCTTGGCCTCCCAAAGTGCTGGGATTACAGCCATGAGCCACCATACCCAAACAATGAAAAGGTTTTAAATTTTATTAATAAAAATATAAATTTCTAGGGTGTAGAGGTATTATCACCTTTATATTTAGAATGTTATTTTTCTTTTTGTTTTGTTTTTTGAGGCAGGGTCTCCCTCTGTTACACAGGCTGGAGTACAGTGCCTAATGAGAAAGAGGCTGGAAGGTGGGAGGGTCGCAGAAATATCCTGACTTATTTCTTCTCCTACCTTTATTCTCCTGCCAGTGCCTTTCACTGCATGAACCTGTAGTTAGAAGGCAGCTGACACCAGAAGCTGAACAAACCAGGCTAGAGCAGTCACAGATGCCCACTCCCACCCACTACACAGAGCAGGGCAGGAAAAGGGCAAGAACTTTATCTGGGAGGAAAAAGATGCAGGCCCAGGATAGTGTTGAACCTCTTGATTAAATACGTAAACTGATATCCAAACTACCAAAGAATAGAAGTAACTCCTCTACAAATTAGGGAGACAATTTAGAGTAGTATTTCTCAGACTTAATGCGCATGCAAATCACCTGGGGATCTTGTTAAAATGAAGATTCTGGGCCGGGGGCAGTGGCTTATGCCTGTAATCCCAGGACTTTGGGAGGCCGAGGCGGCTGGATCACCTGAGGTCAGGAGTTCAAGACCAGCCTGGCGAACATGGTAAAACCCCATCTCTACTAAAAATACAAAAATTGGCTGGGTATGTTGGTGTGTGCCTGTAATCCCAGATACTCGGGAGGCTGAGGCAGGGAGAATTGCTTGAACCTGGGAGGTGGAAGGTGCAGTGAGCTGAGATCATGCCACTATACTCCAACCTGGGCAACAGAGCAAGACTCCGTCTCAAAAAAATAAATAAATAAAAGAAAAAAAAATCAGTAGTTGTATTAGTCAGAGTTCACTAAAGAAACAGAGTCAACAGACTATGTATCTATATCTTTATATAGACAGATTTATTTTAAAGAATTGGCTCACATGATTGTGGAGTTTTGGTAAATCCAAAGTTTGCAAGGTGGGCCAGTAGACTGGAGACCCATGGAAGACCTACAGTTCAAATCCAAGAACAATTTGGTGGCAGAACTTTTTCCTCTTCCAGGGAGGTCAATCTTTGTTCTACCAAGGCCTTTAATTGAATGAGACCTACCCACATTATGATGGGTTATTTGCTTTGCTCAAAGTCTATTGATTGGCCGGGCACAGTGGCTCATGCCTGTAATCCCAGCCCTCTGGGAGGCAGATGAATCACTTGAGGTCAGGAGTTCGAGACTAGCCTGGCCAACTTGGTGAAACCCCGTCTCTACTAAAAATACAAAAATTAGCCTGGCGTGGTGGCAGGCACCTGTAATCCCACCTACTCGGGAGGCTGAGGCAGGAGAATCACTTGAACCCAAGAGGCAGAGGTTTCAGTGAGCTGAGATCATACCCCTGTGCTCTAACCTGGGCAACAGAGCAAGACTCAGTCTCAAAAAAAAAAAAAAAATGTATATTGATTTAAATGTTAATTTCATCCAAAAAAAACCCTTTACACAAAACATACAGTGTTTCCTAAATATATGGGCACAGTGGCCCAAGCAAGTTGACACGTAAAATTATGCCCTAAGGGATCTCTTGTATTCCAGGGTATGTCTCTTTCTTGCCTCCATTGTGGAGGAATAGTGCAAGTTCCCTTTGGTAGTCAGGATCATCCCTGCAGTCAGCACAGTAATAGGCTTACTTTTTAGCCTATTGAGTCAGAGGCATGGAGAGCTCAAAGTAGCCAGATGGCCATCTTAGCTTCCAGCTCAATGGAATCAATGACTCCTAGTGGAAGCATTCCTCCCCCCTGGAACTGAGATCCCTAGACCAGCAGAGCATAAAGTCTCAGGAACAGGAAACTAAGGTTTCGGTGGTAGATCACAAGGGGTAATAATGGTGCCATTCCCATTTCCACCCTTTGTTGCTTGAACCCAGGAATCCTGGCTAGGGGGAGAAATAGCACCCTATATTTGGACACTGATTCAGAGTATCTACAACCTCTTGGGGAACCTTGCCCTAGCCTGGAAAGTATCGCCACTTAGCTGACACTGTAACTGAGACTGCAAAAGGCCATTCCACAGTTCTATCAAGTCACCTGCTTCAGGATGGTGGAGAACACCATTAAGACCAGTGAATTCCCTGATCACGGGCCCACTGCAACTCTTCATCTGCTGTAAATTGAGTTCCTTCATCGGAAGCAACGCTTTGTGGAATACCATCATGGTGAATAAGACATTATGTAAATGGACAGATGGTAGTTTTGGCAAAGGCACTGCTTGCAAGGAAGAGAAATTTGTACCCAGAGTAAGTGTCTATTCCAGTAAGAACAAAACGATGCTGCTTCCATGATGGAAGGAATCCACTGGGTAGTTGGGTGATCACTGGTTAATGGTGCTGTATCAGGGACTTAGTGTTGGTCTCTGCTGCTGGCAGGTTGGGCACTCGGTGGTGGCCCTAGCCAAGTCAGCCTTGGAGAATGAAAGTTCATATTGCTAAGCCCATGCCTAAACGCCATCCCTGCCACCATGACCGCTAAGTTCATGAGCCTGGTAAAACACAACAGCAGTAGCTTAAGAAAGAGGCAAACTTGTGTCCACAGAACGAGTAATCTTATCCACTTTATTATTAAAAAACTTCTCTACTGGGAGGTCACTCTTTAGTGAGCATTCACATGAGACATGAGTATCTTCACATCTTTTTGCCCATTCAAAGTTTCATTCACGTGCCTCTTCCCCAGACTTCCTTGTCACCAATTTTCCAATCATGTTCCTTCCAAGTCCCTGACCATCCAGCCAAACCACCGGCCATAGCCCAGGAATTGGTACATAATTACACATCTGGCCATTTCTCCTTCTAAGCAAAATGAACAACACATTCCTTGCCCCAAGTTCTGCCCACTGGGAATTCTTTACTGCTGTCCTTCAGGGGTGTCCCAGAAAGGACTGCAGTACTGCAACTGTTCACTTCCAGGCAGTGTCTGCATATCATGGACCTGAGCCTTCCCTTCCTCTGTCAACACAGAGGCAGGCAGGGAGAGAGACGCAATGTAGCAGGAGTGGGAATCATGGGCATTCAGGCCCATGTTGTTGCTTTTGTTTTTGAGACAGAGTCTCATTCTGTCACCCAGGCCCCAGGCTGGCGTGCAGTGTGGTGCCATCTCAGCTCACTGCAACCTCTGCCTCCCAGGTCCAGGTGATTCTCCTGCCTCAGCCTCCTGAGTAGCTGGGATCACAGGCACCCACCACCATGCCCAGCTAGGTTTTGTATTTTTAGTAGAGATGGAGTCTCACCATGTTGGCCAGGCTGGTCTCGAACTTCTGGCCTCAAGTGATCCACGCACCTTGGCCTCCCAAAGTACTGGGATTACAGGTGTGAGCCCCTGTGCCTGGCCAATGTAAGTTACTTGTGCTTCAGGGCCTGCTGAGGCCTAATCTAGTAAGCACCGTTTCCATTTGACGATGGAATGCTCTGTGCACGCCCAACTTTATGGGTTGAGGGGGGGTCAGAGAACACCTAGTTTATAATGGGCAGCTCAGGTCAAATGTTAACTTGGTGGCCTCTGGTTAAACATTCAGTTTCAAGTAAGGCCCAGTAGCAGGTCAAAAGGTCCTTCTCAAAAAGAGAGTAGTTATCTGTAGAGCATGGCAGAGCTTTCCTCCAAAATCCTATGAGCCTGTGCTGGGTTTCACCTATAGGGGCCTGCCAAAGGCTCCAAATAACATCCCTGTCTGCCGCTGACACTTCAGGCAGCATTGGATCTGCTGAGTCATACAGTCCAGTGGCAGCCTTGACCTGTTACAGAGCCTTCTCTTGCTCTAGGGCCCACTCAATACTAACAGCTTTTTGGTTCACTTGACTTACGGTCTGGAGTAGCACACCCAAGTGAAAAAGACGTTACCTCCAAAATCCAAACAGACCCACTGGGTGTCATGCCTCTATTTTGGTTATAGTCGGGGGCAGGTGTAACAACCTATCCTTCACGTAGAAGAGGTATCTCCACATACCTCACATAACTAGAAATTACACTGAGATAAGGCCGGGCGCGGTGGCTCACGCCTGTAATCCTAGCACTTTGGGAGGCCGAGGTGGGTGGATCACCTAGGGTCAGGAGTTCAAGACCAGCCTGGCCATCATGGTGAAACCCCATCTTTAAAAAAAAAAAAAAAGAAAGAAATTGCACTGAGATACAGGCCCCTGAATTTTTATCATATTTATTTTCCATTCTCTAATAGGTAAATGTCTTACCAGTAACTCTAAACTAGTTTCACCTTCTTGCTCTCTAGTTCCAATTGGCATGATACCATCATGCAATGGACCAATATGATATCATGTTGTAAGGAAAAAATGGTCAAGACCCCTGTGACGGGCCAGGCACAGTGGCTCATGCCTGTAATCCCAGCACTTTGGGAGGCCGAGGTGGGCAGATCACTTAAGCCCAGGAGTTCAATACCAGCCTGGACAACTTAGTGAGACCCCATGCCTACAAAAAATACAAAAAAGTAGCTGGATGTGGTGGTGCACACCTATAGTCCCAGTTACTCTTGAGGCTGAGGCGGGAGGATCACCTGAGCTCACAATGTCGAGGCTGCAGTGAGTGACCTGTGATTGGGCCACTGCACTCCTGGGCAACAAAGTGAGACTATGTCTCAAAAAAAAAAAAAAAAAAAAAAAACCCAAACCCAAAACCAAACAAACAAAAAACCAGACCCCTGTGAAAATTATAACATAGAACTGTAAGGTTGCTGTGTCTCTGAAGCAGGACAGTGAGAGTGTATTACTGGCCTTGCCAGCTAGAAACAAACTGCTTCTGGTGGGCCTTATGGACGGTATGGAGAGAAACGCATTTTCCAGCTCAATAGCTACAAACCAGGTACCAGGAGACGTGTTCATTTGCTCAATGAAACCACATCTGGTACAACAGTTGCAATTGGAGTCATCACCTGGTTAAGCTTGTGACAACCCACGGTCATTCTCCAAGATCCTCTGTCTTCTGGCATAGGGGCCAAATAGGTGAGCTGAACGCAGGTGTGGTAATCACCATCCTGCATCTTTCAAGGTCTTAACAGTGATATTAATCCCTGCAGTCCCTCCAGAAATGTGTTATTGCTTTTGCTTTATAATTTTTCTAGCTTGAGGCAGGGCTACTGGCTTCTACTTGGCCTTTCCCACATGATAGCCCTAATTTTGCAGGTCAGAGAACCAACACGGGCCTTCTGCCAGTATGCTGAGTATGTCTATTGCAATCACACATGCTGGAACTAGGGGAATAACCATCCGATGTGTTTGGGCACACTCTATGCCCACTGTGAGATGATGGACTTCAGCTAAAACTCTATTGATTAAATGCCCATAATTTGACTGGCACGCCACAGTGACTTTTTGGGTCTTCTAGAATTTGACAGTCAGTGTCCAGTAATCCAAAAAAGGCTGATTATTTCCTTTTCCCCAATACACAGTTACCCTGATAAAAAGCTAAATGTCCCTCTGGGAAAGGCTGAAAGAAAGTGTAACCATTGTATAAATTTTTGGCAGTGTACCAAGGTTCTTCCTCAAGATGACACAACCTTCCCTTCATTCATAGGGTTCTAGGTTTGTAAATTGTGTCAAGACTGAGAATTGGGGCTGAGTGTGGTGGGTCACACCTGTAATCCCAGCACTTTGGGAGGCTGAGGCTGGTGGATCATTTGAAGTCAGGAGTTCGAGACCAGCCTGGCCAATATGGTGAGATCTCATCTCTACTAAAAATACAGAAGATTAGCCAGGCATGGTGGTGCGTTCCTGTATTTCTAGCTACTTGGCAGGCTGAGGCACAAGAATTGCTTGAATCTGGGAGGTGGAGGTTGCAGTGAGCTGAGATTCCACCACTGCACTCCAGCCTGGCAACACAGCGAGACTCTGTCTCACAAAAACAAACAAACAAACAAAAAAAAGATGGAACTGACTGAAGGGCTAGATTCTGTTTTCATGATTCAGGTTAGGCTCCTCCGTTTGTCTGACTTAGAACTCTTCTGTATCTACGGATCACGTGAGAATTTGGTAAACATCCTATCTTTTCGATCCTAGAACACTGTGGATAACTTGCTGACACCGCAGGTCTCCCCAAGTTAGACTACTCAGATTGCTGCTTTGACTCTGCTGTCCATGGCAATAACCACATCCACCTTGCCCCTGCCACCCTGGGGTTCAACTGTTCCCATTGTATTTAGGTTTCCCAATTCAGTGAGAGTAATTTCCCACTGTAATTTCTGGCCTAAAGAGAAGAGGGATCGCAGGGTTGGGGCTCCCCTCAGATACTTGTTTCTCAGAGTCATGACAAAAGGTGTGTCCTAGGCTCACGCCCAGGAGGCGGAGGTTGCAGTGAGCCGAGATCGCACCACTGCACTCCAGCCTGCGACAGAGCGAGAATTCGTATCAAAAAAAAAAAGGTGTGTCTACAGGGCACTCCCAGGATGGATGAGTAAGTCTTGAATGACGAATCTACTCCAACATTCCAATCTTTCTAAGCGTTTGAATCCCTTCCCTTCAGTAAACCGAGATAGGTCTGGTATTTCAAGTTCATTTACTGTGGGCCACCTTACGATCCGTGTGTCACCCAACCAACCTAACTGACTGTTAGAAAGCTTTCTAACTCCCAAAGCTGCAACACCAAATGCAGAATCTCTGCTTAGTGGGTTCATATCAATAAATTTGGCCTAATACAACTTTATGTTTTCTTCCACACTCATCTCAGGCCCTTAATATTTATTCCGACACATGTTCCCCAGATTTTTGTCTGTATAAATCAGAAATACAGGAAGTTATTTTGAAGTGTAGTGCACCTCCTTCTGGGTTGCTCTTTAGAGGTCTCTGAGTCTAGAAACAGCAAGGTCTGAAAAAGGCAGAGAAATGACTGAGCACGGTGGTTCATGCCTGTAATTCCAGCACTCTGGGAGGACAAGGCAGGCGGATGACCTGAGATCAAGAGTTTGAGACCAGCCTGGGCAGAGTGGTGAAACCTTGTCTCTACAAAAAATACAAAAATTAGCCAGGCTTAGTTGTCTGTGCCTATAATTCCAGCTACTTGGGAGGCTGAAGCAGGAGAATCGCTTGAACCTGGGAGACGAAGGTTGCAGTGAACTGCGATCGTGCCACTGCACTTCAGCCTGGGCAACAAGAGGAAAACTCCATCTCGAAAACAAAGAAAGAGAAAAAGACAGAGAAGAAAGAGAAAATGAGGAGGGGGTAGGCAACCAGACAACAACCAGAAAGAAAGTTACTGGTTTTCTTTATTTGTAATACCTACAATTAAACAAAATCATGAAAAAGCCATCACTAAATTCCAGCAGCAGGTCTTTTCCAACGATTGTAAAGATTTTAAAGTAATTAACATAGATTGAGCATCTCCAATGCATATATTTTCATGCATATAAAACAAACATAGTGTAAATTTTCAGACAGAAACATTAAGCAATTACAATGTAGGAAGGCTGGACGCGGTGGCTCATGCCTGTGATCCCAGCACTTTGGGCAGCCGAGGCAGGTAGATCATGAGGTCAAGAGATCGAGACCAACCTGGCCAACATGGTAAAACCCCTGTCTCTACTAAAAATACAAAAATTAGCTGGGCATGGGGGCACACGCCTGTAGTCCTAGCTATTTTGGGAGGCTGAATCAAGAGAATCAGTTGAACCTGGGAGGTGGAGGTTGCAGTGAACTGAGACAGCTGCACTCCAGCTTAGTGACAGAGCAAGAGTCCATCAAAAAAAAAAACAAAAAGTTAGGAAAAGAAATTATATAAACATAAAATCCAGAAATGATAACACTGATCATGAAGTTTGCTATATTAAAAACAAACATTAAAATTCATCATTATTACCAGTAAACATTTACTGAGTCTTTACATGAGATACCACTGTCTGGAATAGTACTAGAGTCTACTTTATGAATTAAGACCTGTGCCTTTCTAGTTCTCACAGTGTGCTCTGGGATCCCCTGAGAATCTCCTTCCATTGGGGGTCCTCGAGGTCAAAGCTTTTTATAATAACAATAAGACTTTATTTGCATTTTCACTGACATTCTCTCTGGGTAGTCAGTGCCACAGTTACCCAGAGGCTACATGACATGCAATATCACAAAATGTTTAATGCAGAAATAGACATGAAATGTAGCTTTCTTCTATCGAGCCAGAGCTAAAGAGAGTTGCAAAAATGTAAATTAATGCCACTCTTCTCACTAATTGTTTTTGTTTGGGGAAATACAGCATTTAGTGAAATAACAAATCAAGGGAATAAACACTTAGTGAAATAATAAATCAAGGCAATGATCAGTAACTATTAGGTAATAGAAGCCAAAAAAGCAGATGCGGAACTTTACAGCGGATGAAGCAGGCATGGCTTTGTCTGTGATATTAAGATCGATCACTGTATCACCTAAACGCAGTGATCGATCTTAATATCACAGACAAAGTATCACCTGAACATGATGTACCTCTTGTACAAAATACCACGATCCAGGTAATCTTTATTTATTTTAGAGACAGAGTACCTTTATGTTGCCCAGGCTGGTCTCAAACTTTTGAGCTCAAGTGATCCACCGGCTTCTGCCTCACATAGTGTTGGGATTACAGGCGTGAGCCACCGTGACTGGCTGCAAAATTCTTAAGAGAAAGAGAGAAATATTTATAGCAAAATGTCCTGTTTTCTCTAACAAACCAAGTGTGAAGAAAAAGAGGGAGAAGTTTACCCACTAAACAAGCAAATGCAACGTGTAAACTTCTCAGCCCTATTAGATCTAATGTTCTCTTTTCCTATACACTTTTAAAAATAGACTTTATTTATTTATTTATATTTTCTGAGACAGAATCTCACTCTGTCACCCAGGCTGGAGTGCAGTGATACAACTTCGGCTCACTGCAACCTCTGATTCCTGGGTTCAAGTGATTCTCCCTGCCTCAGCCTCCCGAGTAGCTGGGATTACAGGTGCCTGCCACCACGCCTGGCTAATTTTTTTGTATTTTTAGTAGAGAGAGGGTTTTGCCATGTTGGCCAGGTTGGTTTCGAACTCCTGACCTCAACTCCACCCACCTTGGCCTCCCAGAGTGCTAAAATTACAGGCGTGAGCCACTGCACCCAGCCTAGACTTTACTTTATAGAGCAGTTTTTGGTTCCCAGTAAATTTGACTGAAAAGTACAGATGGTTCTCATATACCCCCTGCTCTGACACAACCTTCTCAATATCAATATCACCCATCAAAGTGGCACATTTGTTACAACTTATGAGCTCACACTGCCACATCATCTCATACAAACATTTTGACATTTCCTTTATTGTCCTGATAGAAAATTCATAGAATTTATGATTGATCCAGAATCATGGTTTTAAAAAACAAGCAATATAATTCCATGACTAGAATAAAAAGACAAAATTAAAGTCATTTATAAGTTTTTAAATGCTACTCAGCATGCAAGTAATCAAGGAATACTACTTTGGGAGATAATAAAGTTGATAGATGTTGTACCCACTTAAAATGATTAAGTGGGTATTTAAAATTAATAAGAAGATAAGCCATTATGAACAAGAGGTAAAATAAACAAAATCACAGGCCAGGTGTGGTGGCGCATGCCTGTAATCCCAGCATTTTGGGATACCAAGGCAGGAAGATTGTTTCAGACCAGGAGTTTGAGACCAGCCTGAGCAACATAGTAGGACCCCGTCCCTTAAAAACAAACATACAAAATGCAGAGAAACAGATAAAAACTAGAGTTAGGGCTGTTCACAGTGGCTCAAGCCTGTAATCCCAACACTGGGAGGGGAAGGTGAGAGGATTGCTTGAGCCTGTAAGTTCGAGTACAGCCCTGGCAACATAGTGAGACCCCATCTCTACAAAAAAATTAAAAATTAGCTAGGCATGGTGGTGTGTGCCCGTAGTCCCAGCTACTTGGAAGACTGAAGCAGAAGAATGGCTTCAGCCCAGAGGCCAAGGCTGTAAGGCTGTAGTGAGCTGTGATCATGCCACTGCACCACAGTCGGGCAACAGAATTGAGTGGCATGATTTCTTAAGCAAATCTTAGTTCCTGTCTAAGAAAAAATATATACATATATGTGTGTGTGTATGTGTGTGTGATATATAGAAAACAAATAGCAAAATGGGAGAAGTTAGTCCTTCATGGTCAGTAATTCTTTCAAATGTAAATAGTTTAAATTCTCCAATTAAAAGACAGCTGGCAAACTGCATATCTATATTAAGACAGGGTTTCACAGTTGTTGCCCAGGCTGGAGTGCAATGGCGAGATCTCAGCTCACTGCAACCTCCGCCTCCCAGGTTCAAGTGATTCTCCTGCCTCAGCCTCCCGAGTACCTGGGATTACAGGCATGTGCCACCACGCCCGGCTAATTTTTGTATTTAGTAGAGACAGGGTTTCCACCATATAAATCAGGTTGGTCTCAAACTCCTGACCTCAGGTAATCCACCCACCTTGGCCTCCCAAAGTGCTGGGATTACAAGTGTGCACCACCACACCCAGCCTATTTTTTTTAATATTAAAAAATAGAAAGAACGGGTGTGGTGGCTCACACCTGTAGTCCCAGCTCTTTGGGAAGCCAAGCGGGCAGATCCCCTGAGGTCAGGAGTTCGAGACCAGCCTGCCCAACAAGGTGAAACCCTGTCTCTACTAAAAATACAAAATTAGCTGGGCGTGGTGGTGCATGCCTGTAATCCCAGCTACTCAAGAGGCTGAGGCAGGAGAATCGCTTGCACCCGGGAGGCGAAGGTTGCAGTGAGCCAAGATTGCGCCATTGTACTCCAGCCTGGGCAACAAGAGCAAAACTTCATTAAAAAAAAAAAAAAAAAAAAGAGAGGAGAGAGAGAGAGACAGATGGGGTCTTGCCATGTTGCCCAGGCTGGTCTTAAATTCCTGGGTTCAGGCAATCCTTCCACTGCTGCCTCCCAAAGTGCTGGGATTAGAGGCGTGAGCCAAGATGCCCAGCCAAAAACTGTATTTAAAAAAAATAAAGGCGGGTGCAGAGGCTTACACCTGTAATCCCAGTACTTGGGAGGCTGAATCTGGTGGATCGCTTGAGGCCAGGAGTTGGAGACCAGCCTGCCCAACATGACGAAACCGGTCTCTACTAAAAATACAAAAAATGAGGTGGGTGTGGTGACACGCACCTGTGGTCGCAGCTACTCGGAAGGCTGAGGGAGGCGGGAGAATCACCTGAACCTGGGAGGCACAGGTTGCAGTGAGACAAGATTGAGCCACTGCACTCCAGCCAGGGCGACAGAGCAAGACTCCATCTCAAAAAAATAAATACATAAAAATTGGACTACACACTTTTATTTTTTTTTAAGAGATGAGGTCTTGCCACGTTGCCCAGGCTAGTCTCGAGCTCCTGGGCTCAAGCAATCCGCCCACCTCGGCCTCCCAAAGTGCTGGGATTACAGACATGCGCCACCAAGCCCTTACATAAAAATTTTAAAACTTCTTTATATCAAAGGACACAAGTAACCTAGTGAAAGGCAACCAACAGAATGGGGAAAAAATATTTGTAAATCATCTATCTGATATGTGGTAAGGGATGAATATCCAGACTATATTACTTCTAAAACGCGGCTGGGTGCAGTGACTGAAGCCTGTAATCCCAGCACTTTGGGAGGCTGAAGCGGGTGGATCACCTGAGATCGGGAGTTCAAGACCAGCCTAACCAACATGGAGAAACCCTGTCTCTACTAAAAAATACAAAATTAGCCGGGCTTGGTGGTGCATGCCTGTAATCCCAGCTACTCAATAGGCTGAGGCAGGAGAATCACTTCAACCTGGGAGGCGGAGGCTGTGGTAAGCTGAGATCGGGCCATTTTTCATTGCACTCTAGCCTGGGCAACAAGAGGGAAACTCTCTCTCTCAAAAAAAAAAAGAACTTTTAAAACTTTCTAAAACTCAACAATAACAAAAACACAAACAACCTAGCTGGGCACAGTGTCTCACACCTGTAATCTCAGCACTTTGGGAGGTCGAGGTGTGGATCACCTGAGGTCAGGAGATCAAGACCAGCCTGACCAATGTGGTGAAACCCGGTCTCTACTAAAAATACAAAAATCAGCAGGGTGTGGTGGCGCATGCCTGTAATCCCAGCTAGTCAGGAGGCTGAGGCAGGAGAATCGCTTGAGCCTGGGAGGCAGAGGTTGCAGTGAACATTTGCAGTGAACTGAGATCGTGTCACTGCACTCCAGCCTGGGCAGCAGAATGAGACTCCATCTCAAAAGAAAAAAATTTTAAAGGTGTGAGGGGCGGTGGGAAGGAGTTGAATAGACTGTTCTCAGATAAATAAATAAATAACAAATGGCTACCAAGCAAGCATATGAAACAATGCTCACAGTTCTAATCTTTGGGGGAAATACACATGAAAACCACAAGGATGTATCAGCTCACACATATTAGTATGACTACTCTAAAACAAAACAAAACAAAAAATAACAAGTGTTGGCAAGGATGAGGAGAAACTGGAATCCTTGTCCACTGTTGTTGGGAATGGAAGATGGTACAGCAGCTATGGAAAACTCTATGGCAGTGTTTTAAAATACAGGGGTTTTTTGTTTTTGTTTTTTGAGGCAGAGTCTTGCTCTGTAGCCCAGGCTATAGTACAATGGCATGATCTCGGCTCACTGCAGTCTCCGCTTCCTGGGTTCAAGTGATTCTCCTGCCTCAGCCTCCCAAGTAGCTGGGATTACAGACATGTGCCTCCATGCCCAGCTAATTTTTGTATTTTTAGTAGAGACAGGGTTTCACCACATTGCCCAGGCTGATCTTGAACTCCTGACCTCAGGTGATCTGCCTGCCTCAGCCTCCCAGAGTGCTGGGATTACAGGTGTGAGCCACGATGCCCGACCCAAGTTTTATTCTTATTCAGGTACATGAGGCCAATGGATCAAGAGACAATTGCCATAAAAAAGATAGTTTGTTACTCAGAGTCCCAAAGGGGCAGAGCTCACAATGCCACACCACACAGGGGAAATGGCAGGGGTAGGTCAGGAGGCAGAGGAAAGGAGGGGGAAAACATGGGTGAGAACCTCCACTGTGGCTTCCACGGGAAGGAACAGGCAAGGCAGGGTGAGCAGGTTTAGGGTTGGCTAGCTAGGATAATTTCAGCAGGCTCTCTGGGGCATAAGAGTTGTCTCTCCTGCTCTGGTATCTGGCCCTGGAGTGAGTAAGACAAGGGAAGAGCAGTGAGAAGGAAGTATGAGAGTCTGATAATTAAGGTAGTTGGGGTGTGGGATCTGGATTGGTTGGTTTCCACATATAAGGCACTTTCAGGTAAGTTTTTCACTATCTCTAGGCGTTGGCTAACCTAGGGATGGTAGGCCCTCCAGGATTAGGAAGGAACCAATGGCAAAGCCTCAGAAATGCAAAAAAATAGGCCTGGCACAGTGGCTCATGCCTGTAATCCCAGCAGTTTGGGAGGCCAAGGTGGGCAGATCACTTGAGGTCAGGAGTTCCACACCAGCCTGGGCAACATGGTGAAACCCCATCTCTACTAAAACTACAAAAATTAGCTGGGTCGTCGTGGTTCATGATTGTAGTCTTAGCTACTTGGGGGGCTGAGACAGGAGAATCGCTTGAACCTGGGAGGCGGAGGTTGCAGTGAGCCGAGATTGCACCACTGCACTCCAGGCTGGGAGATAGAGTGAGTCTTACTCTCAAAAAAAAAGCAAAGAAAGCAAGGACTCAAGTGGATATTTGTTCATAACTGCATTATTCACTATGTCCAAAAGCTGGACCCAACCCAAGTGTCCACTGATGGATGAATGGGTAAACAAATTGTGGTGGATATTATTCTGCTTAAAAGGAATTAAATTCTGATGCATGCTACAACGTGGGTGAGACTTGAAAACACTGCATTTAGTGAAACAAGCCAGGCGCAAAAGGACAAGTATTTTATGGTATCACTTTGTGTAATATGAGGTAATTTATGTAGAAGAGTGTATATAAAGAGATATCCAGGAAAAGAGAGATATCCAGAAGGTTGTTTGCCAAAATGTTGACAATGCTCATATCTGATTGGTTGAATAACAGGTAATTTTTTGTTTTTTTTTAGGATGGAGTCTCCCTCTGTTGCCCAGGCTGGAGTGTGGCCTGGCTCACTGCAACCTCCGCCTCCTGGGTTCAAGTGATTCTCCTGCCTTAGCCTCCCCAATTAGCAGGGACTACAGGCAGGTGACACCACACCCAGCTATTTTTTTTTCTATTTTTAGTAGAAATGAGGTTTCACCATGTTGGCAAGACTGGTCTCGAACTCTTGACCTCAAGTAATCCACCCACCTCACCCTCCCAAAGTGCTGGGATTACAGGTGTGAGTCACTGTGCCCAGTCTGGTGGAATGACCAGACTTTTGGATTGCTCAATTTGTTAATAAAAGAATATTCTTATTATTATTATTTTAAGAGATGGGGTTTCATCATATTGGCCAGGCTGGTCGTGAACTCCTGACAGGTGATCCACCTGCCTCGGCCTCCCAAATTGCTGGGATTACAGGCGTGAGCCACTGCGCCCAGCCATTAAAAGAATATTATTATTTTCTTAATTTTTTTTTTGAGACAAAGTTTCACTCTTGTTGCCCAGGCTGGGGTGCAATGGTGTGATCTCGGCTCACTGCAACCTCGACCTCCCAGGTTCAAGCGATTCTCCTACCTCAGCCTCCCGAGTAGCTGAAATAACAGGCACCTGCAACCATGCCCGGCCAATTTTTTATATTTTTAGTAAAGGAGGGTTTCCCGTGTTGGCCAGGCTGCTCACGCACTTTTGACCTCAGGTGATGCATCCGCCTCGGCCCCTCAAAGTACTGGGATTATAGGCGTCAACCACCGTGCCTGGCCAACAATATTATTTTTTAAAAGAAGAGTGACAGCCAGGCTACTCAGGAATTTGAGGCAGGAGAATCACTTGAGCCCGGGAGGGGGGAGGTTGCAGTGAGCTGATATCATGCCACTGCACTCCAGCCAGGGCGACAGAGTAAGATTCTATCTCAATAAATAAATAAATAAAACACCAGTGACATGGGTTTGATATTCACTTGGCAGTACAGTGTCATAAAGATGATTCAAATAAAATTTGTTGAATTACACGAATCCATCTCTGAGATAAATTCCATGATTCTATAAATTCCAATCTCTTATCCTCAAATAGGAGTTTCTGGCCTCATCCTCTTTAATGGAAAGGCAAAGTGTGGCCGGGTGTGGTGGCTCATGCTTGTAATCCCAGCACTTTGGGAGGCCGAGGCGGGCGGATCACTTGAGATCAGGAGTTCAGGACCATCCTGGCCAACATGGAGAAACTCCATCTCTGAAAAAAAAAAAAGAAAGAAAGAAAGGCAAAGTATTCAGGGATCTGTTAAAAACACGTTCCTCTCTTGGTCCACTAGGGTGTTCTCTAGGCTTCCAGAACCTAAGGAATGATTCCACCAGCAGGTAAGACTCACATACAAAGAGGCCAAAAGTTCCTAGAGCCCTGAAAGTTCAACACCCCCATCCCAAAAAAACCTCCCCTAAACACTGTTCTTTTTTGTTTTTATCATTTTTTAATTTTCTTCATTTTTTTTTTTTTTTTTTTTTGAGATAGGGTCTCACTCTGTCACTCAGGCTGAAATGCAGTGGCATGATCATGGTTCACTGCAGCCTCAACTTCCTGGGCTCAAGTGATTCTCCCACCTCAGCCTCCCAAGTAACTGGGAACACAGGTGTGAGCCACCATGCCTGGATAACACGGTTTCGCCAGGATGCCCAGGCTGGTCTTGAACTCCTGAGCTCAAGTGAGCCACGTTGGCCTCAGCCTCCCAAAATGCTGGGATTATAGGCGTGAGCCGCCACACTTGGCCTCTTTTTTGTTTTTAATTGGGTTAAAATATACATAACATAAAATTTACCATTGGAAGCTTTTTCATTATTCTTAAATTTTTTTATTTTTATTTATTTATTTATTTATTTAGAGACAGGGTCTCATTCTGTCACCAAGGCTGGAGTGCAGTGTTGCAATCATGGCTCACTGCAGCCTTGACCTCCTTGGCTCAGGTAATCCTCCTACCTCAGCCTCCTGAGCTGCTGGGACCATAAGTGCATGCCCCCACACCTGGCTAATTTATTTGTTTGTTTGTTTATTATTATTATTATTTGAGATGAAGTTTTGCTCTTATTGCCCAGGCTAGAGTGCAATGGTGTGATCTCGGCTCACTGCAACCTCTGCCTTTCAAGTTCATGCTATTCTCCTGCCTCAGCCTCTCCACCACCTGGGATTATAGAGGTGCACCACCATATCCAGCTTTTTGTATGTTTACTAGAGACAGGGTTCCACCAATGTTGGCCAGGCTGGTCTTGAACTCCTGACCTCAAGTGATCTGCCTGCCTCGGCCTCCCAAAGTGCTGGGATTGCAAGCGTGAGCCACCACACCCAGACTCATTTTAGTTTTTGTCTATGGTGTGAGGAAAGGGTTGAGTTTCATTCTTTTACATATGAATATATAGTTTTCACAACACTACTTATTGAAATACTATCCTTCTTCCTCTAAGTGGTCTTGGCACCCTTGTAAAGATCATTTCAGTGGGGCACAGTGGTTTACACCTGTAATCCCTGTACTTTGGGAGGCTGAGGTGGGCGGATCGCCTGAGGTCAGGACTTCGAGACCAGGCTGACCGACCACGGTGAAACCCTGTCTCTACTAAAAATACAAAAATTAGCCAGGCATAGTGGCAGGTGCCTGTAATCCCAACTACTCGGGAGGCTGAGGGAGAATTGCTTGAACCCGAGAGGCAAAGGTTGCAGTCAGCCGAGATGGCACCATTGCACTCCAGCCTGGGCAACAGAGTGAGACTCCATCTCAAAAACAAAAAAGATCATTTCACCATATATGTGTGGTGAAATAATATATTTCTGGGGTCTCAATTCTATCCCATTGGTCTACATGTCTGTCTTTATGCCAGAACTAAACTGTTGTGATTACTGTAACTTTGTAATAAGCTTTCAGATTAGGAAGTGGGAGACTTGTAGCTTTGTTAATCATTTTCTCAAGATTTTTTTTTTTTGTTGTTGTTGTTGTTAAGAAGGGGTCTTGCTCTGTCGCCCAGGTTGGAGTGCAGTGGTGTGAGCTCAGCTCACTGCAACCTCAGCCTCCTGGGTTCAAGCAGCTCTCCTGCCTCAGCCTCCCGAGTAGCTGGGATTACAGGCGCGCACCACCATACCTGGCCAATTATTTGTATTTTTAGTAGAGATGGGTTTTCACCATGTTGGCCAGGCTGGTCTCAAACTCCTGACCTCGTGATCTGCCTGCCTCAGCTTCCCAAAGTTCTGCAATTACAGGCATGAGCTACCATGCCTGGCTTTTTCTTTTTTTTTTCTTTTTTTTTTTTTTTTTTTGAGACAGAGTCTCATTTTGCTGCTCAGGCTGGAGTGCAGTGGCACAATCTTGGCTCACTGCAATCTCCGCCTCCCATGTTCAAGCAGTTCTCCTGCCTCAGCCTCCCAAATAACTGGAATTACAGGCGCATGCCACCATGGCTGGCTAATTCTGTATTTTTAGTAGAGATGGGTTTTCTTCATGTTGATCGGTCTCAAACTGCCAACCTCAGGTGATCCACCCACCTCGGCCTCCCAAAGTGCTGGGATTACAGACATGAGCCACCGCACCTAGCAACTGTAGGTTACTTACTTACTTACTTACTTATTTATTTATTCTTATTTTTTATAAAGTCGGGGTTTCACCATGTTGGCTAGGCTGGTCTTGAACTCGCGACCTCAGGTAATCCATCTGCCTCGGCCTCCCAAAGTGCTGGGATTACAGGAATGAGCCACTGTGTCCGGCGCCATCTGTAGGTTACTTTAAGTTATACTGACATCTTAGCAATATTTAGTTTTTCAATTCATGAATATGGACTGTCTTTTTCCCTGAATTTGTGTCTGTCCTTTAATACAAGTCTTCTTTAATTTCTTTCTACAGCAGTTTATAGTTTTCAGTGTATAATCCTTTAGCCTATTTGGTTAAATGTATTCCTAAGTATTTTATTTTTTTATGCAATTGTGAAAGGAATTGTCTTCTTAATTTCCCTTTCAGATTGCTCATTGTTAGTGCATGGAAATGCAAGTGACTTTTTCATGTTGACTTTGTATTCTGATACTTCCCTGAATTTATTAGTTGCAACAGAACTTTTTTTTTTTTCTGTAAATAGGTTTTTATTTTTTTTATTTTTTATTTTTTTTATTTTTATTTTTTTTATTGCATTTTAGGTTTGGGGGTACATGTGAAGAACATGGAAGACTGTTGCATAGGTACACACATAGCAGTGTGATTTGCTGCCTTCCTCCCCATCACCTATATCTGGCATTTCTCCCCATGCTATTTTTTTTTGAGACAGAGTCTCACTCCGTCGCCAGGCGCCAGACTGGAGTGCAGTAGCGCGATCTTGGCTCACTGCAACCTCCGCCTCCTGGGTTCAAGCAATTCTCCTGCCTCAGCCTCCTGAGTAGCTGGGATTACAGGTGCGCACCACCATGCCCAGCTAATTTTTGTATTTTTAGTACAGACGGGGTTTCACCATGTTGGCCAGGATGGTCTCGATCTCCTGACCTTGTGATCCGCCCGCCTCGGCCTCCCAAAGTGCTGGGATTACAGGCGTGAGCCATTGCACCTGGCAAGGGTTTTTTATAAATTATGAAAGGCCACTGAATTTTGTCAGTTGCTTTTTCTGCATCAATTGAGATGATCATATGGGTTTTTTGTCTAAATTTTGTTATTATGATGTATTAATGTATGGATTTTCATATGTTGAATGATCCCTTGCATTTCAGGAATAAATCCACTTGGTCATAGTATATAGTGCTTTTAATGTGCTGTTGAATTCTGTTTTGTAATACTTTGTTGATGATTTTATTATTATTATTATTTACCAAGCACAATAACAGTACATCAAGTTGAAAATTTTTGTATCAATATTCATCAGGCATATTGATCTATAATTTTCTCGTATTGCCTTTGTCTGTCTGATATCAGAGTAATGCTGGTCCCATGCAATCAGTGCAGAAGTGCTCCCTCCACTTTCATTCTTTGGAGGAGTTTATGGAGTATTGGTGTTTGTTAATTCTCCTATAAATGTAATGTTTGGTAGAATTCACCAGTGAATCCATCTAGTACTAGGCTTTTTTTGTTTGTTTGTTTTTGGTCTCCCAAAGTGCTGGGATTACACACGTGAGCCACAGCGCCCAGCCCAGATATGCTATTTGTTATGATTCTTTCTTGGTAGGTTTTGTGTTTCTAGTAATTTATCCATTTTATATAGGTTATCTATTTTGTTGTACAATTGTTTTGTTTTTGAGATGAAGTCTCAGTGGCTCTGTCACCCAGGCTGGAGTACAGTGGTGCCATCTTGGCTCACGGCAACCTCTGCCTCCTGGGTTCAAGCAATTCTCACACCTCAGCCTCCTGAGCAGCTGGGATTACAGGAGCACCACCTCACCCCACTAATTTTTGTATTTTCAGTAGATGGGATTTTGCCATGTTGGCCAGGCTGGTCTGGAACTCCTGGCCTCAAGCCATCTGCCCACCTCGGCCTCCCAAAATGCTGGGATTACAGGTGTGAGCCACCTCACCTGGCCTGTACAATAGTTAATAATATTATCTTATAATTATTTTTGGCTGTAATGTCCTCTCTTTTATTTCTAAGTTTAGTTATTTGAGTCTTCTTTTTTCCTGAGTCAGTGTACTTAAAGATTAATCAATTTTGTTGATCTTTTCAAAGAACCAATTCTTGGTTTTATTGAATTTGTTTACCGTTTTTCTATTCTTTATTTGGTTTATCTCTATGCCAATCCTTATTTCCTTTCTTTTCCTAGCTTTGGTTTTTCTAGTTGTTCCTTTTCTAGTTCCTTAATGCATAAAGTTTAGTTATTGGTTTGAGATCTTTCTTCTCTTTAATTGTAAAAAAGGAGATTTTACAGCTATAAATTTCTCTTTTAGCACTGCTTTCACTGAATTTCCTAAGTTTTACAAAATTATTTAGCTATTTATTTATTTTAGAAGTGTGGTCTTGCTGTGTCACCCAGGCTGCAGTGCAGTGGAGTGATCATGGCTCACTGTAGCCTCAAATTACTGGGATCAAGCAATCCTCCTGCCTCAGCATCCTGAACGGCTGGGACTACAGGTACGCACCATTGCACCTGGCTAATTTTTTTTATTTTTGTAGAGAGAGCGTCTTGCCCTGTTGCCCAGACTGGTTTCAAACAATCCTCCCACGCTGGCCTCCCAAAGTTCTGGGATTACAGGCGTGAACCACCACACCTGGCCCGAGTCCCATACATTTTGGCATGGTGTGCTTTCATCTAATTTGTTCCAATATATTTTATAATATCCCTGTGCTTTTTGCAAGAGTATATTCTTTAATTCCATATCTTTTTGACTTTTCTCCTTTTCTTTCTTCTAGTTCCGTTTCCGTTCCATTGTGATTGGAAGAAAAATACTTTGTATGATTTCTATCTCTTAAAATGGATTAAGACATGTTTTGTGAACTAATATGTTATCTATCCTTGGAGACTTTCCCATGTGTACCTGAGAAAAATGTAAATTCTGCTGTTGTTGAGTAGAGTGTTCTGTAAGTATCTGTTAGGTGTGATTGTTCTGTACTGTTGCTTCAGTTTCTCTCTCCCTAATGATTTTCATTCATTGTTCTATCCATTGTTGAAAGGGGAGTATTGAAGTTTCCTACAATTACTGTTGAGCTTTTTCTCACTTGAATTCCGTCAAGTTTACTTCATATAAGCTCTGATGTTCCGGGCATACATATTTATAATTGGTATAATTTTGTTGGTAAATTGATGATTTTATGTGGTCAATTACATACATAATATATACATACATCATAAATTTTTTATACATTTTATACATTTATACATTTTATACATTTATATATAATGTTCTTTTTTCTCTCCTGTAACAGTTTTTCACTTAAACTCTATTTTGTCCGATATTAGTATAGCCACCCTTGCTCTCTTTTTATTCTTATTTGCATGAAATATCTTTTTTCATCCTTCCACGTTTTTTCCTTTCTTTCTTTTTTTTTTAAATATTGTGCAACCTGGGCCTCTGCCCTGACTGTAGACCACAGCATCTGCCCACTTGCCTGCCTATCTCTGCCTGCTCCTGGCCGGCTCAGGGGCCCAGCAGGCACCTGGGACCTCCTTTCACTTTTATCTTCTGCATGTTCTTATATCAAAAGCGAGTCTCCTGTAATCAGCATGTATTTGGATCCTCTTTATTTTTTGTGCATTCTGCCAATCTCTCTCTTTTCAGAAGTGGGGGTGTAAATTAAAGACTATGGACTTTATTTATATTTAAAGCAATTACTAATAGATAAGGATATATTATTGCCTTTTGTTGTTGTCTGTGTGTTTTATAACTTTCTGTTTTGTCTCTAATTTCTTCCCATTCCTACTTTTGTGTTTAGTTGATTTTTTCATATTTACGCCTACCCTCAACCCCTAGCAACCATCATTCTACTTTCTGTCTCTATGAATATGACTACTCTAAGTATTTCTTATAAGAATGGAATCAGCTGGGTGGTGGTGGCTCACGCCTATAGTCCCAGCACTTTGGGAGGCCAAGCAGGTGGATCACCTGAGGTCAGGAGACCCAGACCAGCCTGGTCAACATGGTGAAACCCTGTCTCTGCTAAAAACACAAAAATTAGCCGGGCGTGGTGGTGTGTGACTGTAGTTCCAGCTACTGAGAAGGCTGAGACTGGAGAATCGCTTGAGCCAGGAGGCAGAGGTTGCAGTGAGCCAAGACTGAGCCACTGCACTCCAGCCTGGGCAACAGAACGAGACTCCATCTCAAAAAAAAAAAAAATGGAATCGTAAGAGTATTTTTCCTTTTGTGACTGGCTGATTTCACTTAATATAACATCTTCAAGGTTCATTCATGTTGTAGCATTGGGCAGAATTTTTCCTCCTTTTAAGGCTGAATAAAAATTTTTATTGTGCATTAATTTATAATATTTAATTTATTAATTTACACTTGGGTTATTCCCATATTTTAGCTATTGAATAATAATGTGCAATAAACATGACTATAAAAATATTTTTGTGTCCTTGCTTTTAATTCTTTGGAGTAGGCTGAGGTTTGAACGTACCCTCCGAAATTTATGTTGAAATTTAATCCCTAATGTGGTAGTATTGAGAGGTGGGGCCTTTAAGAGGTAATTGGATCATGTAGGCTCTGCCCTTATGAATGGATTCATCTATTTATGGATTACTGGATTAAGGGGTTATCATGGGAAGGGAACTGGCAGCTTTATAAGTAGAGAAAGAGACCAGAGCTAGTCCCCTCATCATATAATCCCCTGCACCACCCTGGGACACTTCAGAGAGTCCCCACCACAGGAAGGTGCTCATCAGATGCCCCTGCCTCTACCTTGGACTTCTCAACTTCCATAATTATGAGAAATAAATTCCTTTTCTTTGTAAATCACCATAAATTCCTTTTCTTTACAAATTACCCAGTTTAAGATATTCTGTTATAAGCAACAGACAACAGATTAAGACAGGGAATACATCCAGAACTGGAATTACTGGATGATACGGTAATTTTATTTGTAAGTTTTTGAGAAACTAGCAAACTGTTTTCCACAGCTGCTGCATCATTCTACTTTCCTACCATCAAGGCCCAAGAGTTCCAGTTTCTCCACATCCACATCAACATTTGTTATTTTCTGTTTTATATATACAGATGGTCCCCTATTTTTAGAATATGTTAGATTTTATTATTATTGCTATTATTTTGAGATGGAGTTTTACTCTTTGGCCCAGGCTGGAGTGAAATGGTGCGATCTCAGCTCACTGCAACCTCTGCCCCCGGGTTCAACCCATTCTCCTGCCTCAGCCTCCCAAGTAGCTGGGATTATAGGCGCCCACCACTACGCCCGGAAATTTTTGTATTTTTTAGTAGAGATGGAGTTTTTCGTTTGTTTGTTTGTTTTTTAGAGAGGGAGATTCACTCTTATTGCCCAGGCTGGAGTGCAATGGCTTGATCTCGGCTCACAGCAACCTCTGCCTCCTGGGTTCAAGCAGTTATCCTGCCTCAGCCTCCCAAGTAGCTGGAATTACAGGCATGTGCCACAACGCCAGGCTAATTTTGTATTTTTAGGGAGGGGGGTTTCTCTATATTGGTCAGGCTGGTCTCGAGCTCCCAATAGGTGATGAACCCACCTTGGCCTCCCAAAGTGCTGGGATTACAGGCGTGAACCACCGTGCCTGGTGAGAGGGAGTTTTACCATGTTGACGAGGCTGGTCTCAAGCTCCTGACCTCAAGTGATCCACCCAACACAGCCTCCCAAAGTGTTAAGATTACAGGCGTGAGCCACCAAGTCCATCCTAAAATGTTTAATACAATTAAAAATTATACTATAATTTGTCAACTTTATCATGCTGCAAAGGCAACACACATTCAATAGAAACCATACTTTGAACACCCATACAACCATTCTGTCTTTTACTTTCAGTACAGTAATCAATACATTATATTACATATCCAGTACTTTGGCCGGGTGCAGTGGCTCACAACTGTAATCCCAACACTTTGGGAGGCCGAGGAAGGTGGATCCATTGAGGTCAAGAGTCCGAGACCAGCCTGACCAACATGGTGAAATCCTGTGTCTAACGAGAATACAAAATTAGCTGGGTGTGGTGGCGCATGCCTGTAATCCCAGCTACTCCGGAGGCTGAAGCAGGAGAATCATTTGAACCCAGGAGGCAGAGGTTACAGTGAGCTGAGATCATACCATTGCACTCCAGCCTTGGCAACAAGAGGGAAACTTTATCTCAAAAAAAAAAAAAGATATTCAGTACTTTATTATAAAATAGGCCTTGCAGTAGATGACTTTGCCCAACTTCAGGCTAATATAAACCTGAGCACATTTAAAGTAGGCTAGATGAAGCTATGATGTTAAGTAGGTTAAGTGTATTGGTGTAGTAAATGCATTTTCAGCTTACAACATTTTTATCTCATGATGGGTTTATCAAGAAGTAACCCCATGGTACGTTGAGAAGCATTTCTGTGTGTGTGTGTGTGGGGGGTGTGTGTGTGTGTGTGTGTGTGTGTGTGTGTGTGTGTATTGCATCCTAATGAGCAGGAGGTGATATCTTATTGTGGTTTTGATTTACAACAATCTATTTTAATCTGAAACAATTTAACTTTACTCACATATAGAAACTCTACTCCGGCCGGACATGGTGGTTCATGCCTGTAATCCCAGCACTTTGGGAGGCAGAGGCAAGTTAATCATGAGGTTAGGAGTTCAAGACCAGCCTGACCAACCTGATGAAACCCCGTCTCTACTAAAAATACAAAAATTAGCTGGGCATGGTGGTGGGCGCCTGTAGTCCCAGCTACTGGGGAGGCTGAGGCAGGAGATTCGCTTAAACCTGGAAGGCAGAGGTTGCAGTGAGCTGAGATCACGCCACCACACTCTAGCCTGGGCGACAGAGCGAGACTCCATCTCAAAAAATAAAAAAAAAAAAAAAAAGAGGACGATGCAAACAATATGGCGGTGGAAAGTGGTAGCGATTTGCAACGAAGACAGAGAAGGCGCCGGGACCCGGAGGACCGGAAAAACAGAACTCAGCGAAGAGAGCTGGCAGTGGCAGTGGCGGTGTCCCAAGAGAAGGATGAGTAGTAGAACGAAGAGAGCTGGGTTAGGCCCTTACCTGTGGAGGCAACACCGGCCACGAAGAGGAAAGTCTTAACGTTTGAAAAAGTCTGTCTTGATAATCTCCCTAGTGCATCCATGTATGAGCCGGTTACATGCATAGAGATGTTACCACCCACGTGGTATGCACCAAAACAGATTTTATTGTTACTGTTGGTCATGATGGACATATCAAGTTCTGGAAAAAAATAGAAGAGGGATGAATTTGTTAAACATTTTCATAGTCCCTGGGAGTTATTGAGAGTGTTGCAGTTAGCTCTGAGGGAGCGTTGTCTGTTCCACCGGTAATGATAAAGCAATGAAGTTTGAGGTAGTGAACGTTGACATGATCAACATGCTGAAACTTGGCTATTTTCCTGGACAGTGTGAGTGGATCTATTGCCCAGGGGGATACAATTTCTTCAGTTGCTCCTTCTGAAAAGAGTACAGGAAAAATTTCCTTTTATGATTGGCCGAGGAGATAACCAGCTACTTCATATTTTACAAACTCCATATATCACCTCTTACTCAGATACAGCTAAACTCAGTTTACAAAGCAGTAGTGTCTTCTGACAAATCTAGGATGACTGAATACTGGACTGGGCCTCCTCATAAATATAAATTCCCCAAAACTGTGAACTGGGAATATAAAACTGACAGTGATTTATTTGAATTTGCCAAGTGTAAGGCTTATCCAACCAGCATATGTTTTTCACCGGATGGGAAGAAAATAGCTACTATTGGTTCTGATAGAAAAGTTAGAATTTTCAGGTTTTTATATGGAAAACACATGAGAGTCTTTGAGGAATCGCTGAACATGTTTACTGAACTGCAACAGATGAGGCAACAGTTACTAGATATGGAATTTGGCCAACAAATGGCTGTGGAGCATGAGTTGGAGAAGGTTGATGCTGTAAGATTAATTAGTATAGTTTTTGATGAAACTGGACACTTTGTGCTGTATGGAACAATGCAGGGCATTGAAGCTGTAAACATAGAAGGCCAGGCGCGGTGGTTCACACCTGTAATCCCAGCACTTTGGAAGGCCAAGGTGGGCGGATCATGAGGTCAAGAGATCGAGACCGTCCTGGCCAACATGGTGAAACCCCCGTCTCTACATAAAAAATACAAAAATTAGCTGGGCATGGTGGCGCGTGCCTGTAGTCCCAGCTACTCGGGAGGCTGAGGCAGGAGAATTGCTTGAACCCGGGAGGCGGAGGTTGCAGTGAGCCAAGATTGCGCCACTGCACTCCAGCCTGGCGCCTGGCGACAGAGCGAGACTCTATCTCAAAAAAAAAAAAAAAGCTATAAACATAGAGACAAACTGGTGTGTGCCGATTTTAGGCAAAGAAGAAAATATTAGAGAGATGTAATTGGCTTTGTTCCAGGGAATAGCCAAAAAGCATCGTGCTGCAACTACTATAGAGATGAAAGCTTCTGAAAAGTTTGTTCTTCAGAATATTCAAGCTGACCCAACAACAGTCTGTACATCATTCAAAAAGAATAGATTTTATATGTTTACCAAAGGAGAACCAGAAGATACGAAAAGTGCAGGTTCTGATGGAGATGTTTTTAATGAGAAACCCTCTAAAGAACTCATGGCAGCTACTCAAGCTGAAGGACCTAAACGAGTTTCAGATAGTGCCATTATCCACACAGGCATGGGAGACATTCACATCAAACTCTTTCCTGTTGAGTGCCCTAAGACAGTGGAAAACTTCTGTTTCACAGCAGAAATGGTTATTATAATGGGCATGCATTTCACCGTATAATTAAGGGCTTTATGATTCAGACAGGAGATCCAACAGGTACTGGTATGGGAGGAGAAAGCATCCGGAGAAGAGAATTTGAAGATGAATTTCATTCAGCATTACGACAAGACAGACCGTACACACTCAGCATGGCTAACGCAGGATCAAATATTAATGGATCCCAGTTTTTCATAACAGTAGTACAACGCCTTGGCTTGATAATAAGCACATGGTATTTGGACAAGGGACTGAAGGAATGCAAGTTGTGCAGAGGATCTCCAACGGCAAAGTCAATCCCGAAACAGATGAGCCCTATGGGGGATGTCAGCATCATAAATATTACTGTGAAGTAAATTAAATTTGTTTTAATGGACTTGCAAATAAAAATGCAATATTAAACAGGAGATTATTTTACATTAGGAAGCTTAGTGCTTGCTGAATATACAGATCGTGTTTCAAAGATACAATATTATATTTTTGTATTTTCCATTAAAGGCTATTTTTTTAAAAAATTTTAAAAAGAGAAAAGAAAGAAACTCTACTCCACTATAGCGCCACCACTCCCTACATTATATTAGTCAATTCAAAAATTACATCTTAGAGCCAAATGTGGTGGTGTGTGCCTGTAGGCCCAGCTACTTGGGAGGCTGAGGAAGGAGGAACGCTTGAGCCCAGAAGTTTGAGTCCAGTGTGGGCAGCATAGCCGGACCTCATCTCTTTTAAAAAGATATATTTTTATCGTGTATTTATTAGCATAGATTTATAATTATGTTTATACTTTTGTGTTTATTTATTTATTTATTTATTTATTTTTATTTTTTGAGATGGAGTCTCACTCTGTCACCCAGGCTGGACTGCAGTGGTACAATCTTGACTCACTGCAACCTCCACCTCCCGGGTCCAAGCAATTCTCCTTCCTCAGCCTCCCAAGCAGCTGGGATTACAGGCACCCGCCATCATGCCCGGCTAATGTTTTTGTATTTTTAGTTGAGACGCGGTTTCACCATGCTGGCCAGGCTGTTTACAAACTCCTGACCTCAAATGATCCACCTGCCTTGGCCTCCCAAAGTGCTAGGATTACAGGCATGAGCCATCACGCCCGGCCTACTTTTGTCTTTTAAATGCTATAAAAGAATTTAAAGTTATGAACCCAAATTACAGTAATACATGTTTTTATGTTTGTCCATATATTTAACTCTACCAGATAACTTTATATTTTCATATGTCTTCAAATTACTAACACTTTTTTTTTTAGTTTATGTTTCTTATTAGTCTACTGATATGAGCTATCAAAAATAGGCAAATTCAGAGGCAGAAATTAGAAGTTACCGAGAGCTGGGGGAAGAAAAAAATAGGGAGTTTTTTTTTGGTTTTTGTTTTTGAGACTGGGTCTGGCTTTATCCTCCAGGTTGGAGTGCAATGGTGCAATCTCGATCTCGGCTCGCTGCAATCTCTGCCCCCCCCAGGTTCAAACGATTCTCGTGCCTCAGCCAGGAGTTATTTTTAAATGATAATTTTTTGTGTGGGATAATAGAAATATTTATAGTTGTATAGTGGTTGTTTCTACATAATAATGCAGATGTGATGAATGCCACTGAACTGTATACTTAAAAATTGTTAAAATAAAATTTTTTTTTTATCTTTTTTTTTTTTTTTTAAAGACGGGGTTTCACCGTGTTGGTCAGGCTGGTCTTGAACTCCCGACCTCAGGTGATCCGCCCGCCTTGGCCTCCAAAGTGCTTGGATTACAGGCGTGAGCCACCACGCCCGGCCTAAAATAAAAATTTTTATGTTAAATATATTTTACTCTGATTCCTTAAAGGGCAAAAATCCCTCTACTTCTCAAATTGGCAGAAATGTAATTTCCACACAAATAGTCCAGAACACATGTCAAAATTTTATTTAAATATTTAACAAAGGCTGAGAGTAGTGGCTCACACCTGTAATCCCAGCACTTTGGGAGACCAAGGTGGGAGGATCACTTGAGCCCAGGAGTTTGAGACCAGCCTGGGAAACATAGGGAGACTCCATTTCTACAAAAAAATTAAAAATTAGCTGTGTGTGGTGGTGCGTGCCTGTGGTCTCAGCTACTCAGGAGGCTAAGGTGGGAGAATTGCTTGAGCCTGGGAGGTCAAGGCTGCAGTGAGCCATGATCATGCCACTGCACTCCAGCCTGAGTGACAGAGCGAGACCCTGCCTTAATGAGGAAACCAGCAGAATGACAACAGTGATTCAGTAGGATATATGAGAAACCTGGATTTATATAAAGTGATAAACACAGTAATTAGCCTGATATTTTAAATATAAAATCAGTCACTGTCCTACAGGGAAATAAAATCATAAACTTGGCCGAGCACAGTAGCTCACACCTGTAATCCCAGCACTTTGGGAGACTGAGGTGGGCAGATCGTGAGGTCAGGAGTTTGAAATAGCCTGACCAACATAGTAAAACCCCGTATCTGCTAAAAGTACAAAAAAATTAGCCGGGCGTGGTGACGTGTGCCTGTAATCCCAGCTACTCAAGAGGCTGAGGCAGGAGAATCGCTTGAACCTGGGAGGCAGAGGTTGCAGCGAGCCGGGATTGCACCACTGTACTCCAGCCTGGGCGACAGAGTGAGACTCCATCTCAAAAAAAGCAAAAATCATAACCTTAAAGGTTATATTATTTTATTTATTTATTTTTAGAGAGAAGATCTTGTGCTGTTGCCCAGGCTGGAGTACAGTGGTGCAGTCACAGCTCACTACAGCCTCAAACACCTGAGCTCAAGTGATCCTCCACTTTAGCGTCTCCAGTAGTGAGGAGTACAGGCGCATGCCACCATGCCTAGCTAAATTTTTTATTTTTTGTAAAGGTGATACTGCTTTGTTGCCCAGGCTAATCTCAAACTCCTGGGCTCAAATGATCCTCCTTCCTTGGTCTCCCAAACTGCTAGGATTACAGGCATGCGCCACTACACCTGGCTGGGGTTATATCCTTTCCTAAACAGAAAAAAATAAAATAAACTATCACACTGTATATTACTCAGCTCTGGCTGGCTAATACCACAGATTAGGTGGCTTTAACAACAGAAATTTGTTTTCTCATAACTCTGGAAGCTGGAAGGTTTAAGGTCAAGGTGCCATCAAGTTGGTGTCTGGTGAGGCCACTTTTCGTGGCTTACAGATGGTCACATTCTCACTGTGTCTTCACGTGGCCTCTTCTCCTTGTGCATGCAAAGAAAGGGAAAGCTCTCTCATATCTCTTCTATTACTAGGACACCAGTCGTAGTCTAGTCCTATTAGAGTGAAGCCCCACCCTTATGACTTCATTTAACCTTGATTACCTCCTTATGTAAGTCCTATCCCCATATACAGTCAGATTGCGCGTTAGGGCTTCAACTTAAGTATTCTGGGGGGAGACAGATACAAACCATAAATGTACACCTTACATGTTTTCTACAATTCAATCTCCAACTTTACAAAGTTGTAAAATGCCTAGGCTCTAACCACTTATAAACAGTAAATCAAGTTATAGTCCCAAGAAAACCAGAAGACCTTTAGCCTAATTCGTTAGAAAATGCTGTAGCAGAATATTAAGATCTTATAATAATCCTTGTTGCCTTACTTCTAAGTTTTTTTAAATTCCTAAACAAAAAGGATTATGAATATTCCTCCAGGATAATTGATATAGCTCTAATTCATTTTATTTTTATTTTTGAGACAGACTCCTGCTCTGTCACCGAGGCTGGAGTGCAGTGGTGCAATCTCGGCTCACTGCCATCTCCGCCTCCTGGGTTGAAGTGATTCTCTTGCCTCAGCCTCCCGAGTAGCTGGGATTACAGTAACACACCACCATGCCAAGATAGTTTTTTTGTATTTTTAGTAGAGATGGAGTTTCTCCATGTTGGCCAGGCTGGTCTCATACTCCTGACCTCAAGTGATCCACCCACCTTGGCCTCCCAAAGTGCTGGGATTATAGGTGTGAGCCACTGCTCCCGGCCTCTAATTCATTTTAATAACTACATAATCAACCCAAAGATACCCGTTCTATAGATAATGTAATCATTCCTCAATTATGAACAGACAGGGTTTTTTTCTAGCTTTTTTTTTTTTTTTTTTTACAAAAGCACTACAGATAATGTTGCTTTAATATCTTTAGGCTGGGCACCGTGGCTCATGCCTGTAATCCTAGCGCTTTAGGAGGCCGAGGCAGGAGGATTGCTTGAGCCCAGGAGTTCAAAACCAGCCTGGGCAACATAATGAGACCCTGTCTCTACAAAAAACAAACAAAAAAAATAGCCAGGCTAATTTGGTCTCAAGTAGTCCCAGCTACTCAAGAGGTTGACGTGTGGAACACTTGAGCCTGGGAGGTGGAGACTGCAGTGAGTTGAGATCATACCACTGCACTCCAGCCTGGGTGACAGAGCAAGACCTTGTCTCAAAAACAAACAAAACAAAACAAAAACATTCTTTGGATACATGTTTCTTGATACAAATGTTTCTATTCCTATAAGATGGAGTCTCAAAAATGGGGATATCTAAATTAAAGGAAAGAGATGTTCAAATCTAGCATGCCCTTTTATCAGTTTTGACAGTTTGAGGTGTAGTCCTGTGTATATTTCTAGTCCTATTAGGTCAAAACAATCTTACCGAGATTGAAAATACTAATATCCTGCATCCCAAAATATGCAGCATCCCAAAAGAAGATGACAAGTGTATTTTATGCCAGAAACTTAGTGAGAATGACTGCTCAAGAGCTAACTATAAAAAAAAAAAATCTTTATTAGTTCAAAAATGTTATTTTTCGGTTAAAAAACAAAACTGACACAGAACAGTTAGGATGGAAAAAAACAAAAATCCTTGAATGATATCTACAACCAAACTAGATGGTACAGCGATCCCATGGAACCCCAAAACACTGGCAGGTAGCGCCAAAGCACCAAAAGGCACACGAGATAAATGATATAAGCATCTGTGCAGGAGGAAGCAGAGGGAAGAAACGGGGCACCAGACATGTAAAAATTCCGAAACAGGCGGGGCATAGTGTCTCATGCCTGTAAGCCCAACACTTTGGGAGGCTGAGGCAGGTGGATCACCTGAAGTCAGGAGTTCGAGACAATCCTGGCCAACGTGGTAAAACTCTGTCTCTACTAAAAACACAAAGATTAGCCAGGTGTAGTGGCGGGCACCTGTAACCCCAGCTACTTGGGAGGCTGAGGCAGGAGAATTGCTTGAGCCCAGGAAGCAAAAGTTGCAGTGAGCCAAGATTGCACCATTGCACTCCAGCCTGGGTGACAGGAACAAAACTTTCTCAAAAAAACAAAAACAAAAAAAATCTTCCAAAACAACCAATAGGCACTCAGATGGCCAATTTGAAAATAATACCGATGGGCACGGTGACTCACGCCTGTAATCTCAGCACTTTGGGAGGCCCAGGCGGGCAGATTGCCTGAAGTAAGGAATTCAAGACCAGCCTGGCTAACATGGTGAAACCCCATCTCTACGAAAAATACAAAAATTAGCCAGGCATGATGGCAGGTGCCTGTAATTCCAGCTACTCAGGAGGCTGAGGCACGAGAATCACTTGAACCTAGGAGGCCGAGGTTGCAGTGAGCCGAGATCGTGCCATTGCACTGCAGCCTGGGCGACAAGAGTGAGACTTCATCTTAAAAAAAGAAAGAAAGAAAGAAAGAAAATAATATTGGAAACCCCAAGGGTTTTGGCACAAGGCATCCTCAGTAAGATATGAATAGGCTGGGAGAGATCTCCCCATAAGCTCTCAAAACTAACCAGCTAAATCTCTTCCCAGGAGTGTTGAGGATTTAAGCAGTTCTTGAACAAAAGGCACAAAGGAAAGATGAGGGCTCCAGTAAAACAGAGGGGCCAACAGAGATGCGGTCACATCTCAGAAAGTAGGATGCCCTACAATTAAACTTCTCATAAAAACAACAGAAGGTGGCACCATAGAGCTGCGAAATTAGAAAGGCAATAGTAAATTACACCTTCCTTCTTACAGTTTGGGGAATCGAATTTAAAGTCAAAATAAATAACAGGCTGGGCTCAGTGGCTCATGCCTGTAATCCCAGCACTTTGCGGGGCCATGACAGGTGGATCTCGAGGTCGGGAGTTCAAGACCAGCCTGATCAACATGGCGAAATCCCATCTTTACTAAAAATACAAAATTAGCCAGATGTGGTGTCATGCGCCTGTAATCCCAGGGACTCAGGAGGCTAAAGAATAGGCAGAAGAATCTCTTGAAATCAGGAGGCAGACGTTGCAGTGAGCCAAAATCGCACCATTGCGCTCCAGCCTGGGCAACAAGAGGCAAACTTCATCCCCAAAATAAATAAATAAATAAATAAACAAACAGGATCCACATTAAATCTCATACAAAGTTAATATTTTTTAAAAGGAAAAAGAAAATTTAAAAAACAGGTAAGTTACCGGAGGTGGATCCAAGATGGCCGATTAGGAGCAGCTGAGGATTGCAGCTCCCAGTGAAAGCGCGGAGGGTGAGTGGACGCCGCATTGCCAGACAGATTTTTTATTGCCCACAGACCAGGAGATTCCCAGGGGGAGAAGCCCCACGGGTCGCCAGCGCGGGCTGGTTTGGCCGGCGCAGCTGTTTTGCCGGCGCGACTGTTTTCGCCGGCGCTGCTGTTTGGGTGGCGTCCCGGCGCAAGCGGTTCCCCCATACAAAATACGTGGGTCCGGGTGCCAAGTTTTAGCTGGCAATTGGAGCTCCGGGAAGGCAGAGCCGCCCATTCATCTGATTAAAAAAGGGAGTCAACAGGCAGCCAGGCCGGGAGATTTCCCGGGCAAAAAAACGCCACGAATCTCCGCGCCCGCGGTTTCAGCCGGCGCAGTGGGTCCGGCACCGGTGAGAATCAACAGATTGCCTTTCAACACCCCCTGAACACCTGGGAGACTCTTGAGGCAGGGAGCCAGGTGATAGGCTCGGCTGGTCCCACCCCCCACAAAAAAAACAGCCATCGGAAACGCTCTGGATCGAGAGTTTCACAGCAAGCACAGCTGAGCCCAGGACGGCCCAGCTCTGTGGGGGGAGGGGCGTCCGCCATTACTAGAGGCAGTCTGCCGCTACAGAGGGGAGTTTGCCATTGCCCGAGGCAGTTCTCACTACACCGGTATAAACAGGACTGCAGGGAAGTTCATAGGGCAGCTGGGCGGAGCCCACAGCAGCTCAGCAAAGACTCTGTAGGCAAACAGTGACTTAGGCTGCCTCATCGCTGGGCAAGGCAGCCCTGAGAAAAAGGCAGCAGCACCAGGGAAACTCATAAATAAAGCCCTAACTCCCCCGGGGACAGAGCACCTGGGGAAAAAAGAGGGGTTTATAAGTTCTGCTGCAGCAGACTTAAACGTACCTGCCCAGCAACTCTGAATGAACAACGGAGCTCACAGCTCAGCACTTGAGCTCCTATAAAGGAAACTCTGTCTCCTCAAGCAGCTCCCTGATCCCCGTATATCCAACGAGTCACCTCACAAAGGATTGCTCAGACGGACATCTGGCGGGTATTCTTCTGGGACAAAGATAGCAGAAGAAGAGACTGGCAGCAACCGTTACTGTTCTGCAGCTGCTGCAGGTGATCCCCCCAGGCAAGCAGGGCCGGGAGTGGACCTCAGCAGTCCTACAGCAGAGGGGCCAGACTGTTAGAAGGAAAACTAAGAAAACAGAAATAAATAACTTCATCATCAACAAACGGGACGTCCACTGGAGACACCCCATCTGAAAATCACCAACCACAAAGACCACACATAGATAAATCCACACAAGATGGGAAAGAAACCAGCGCAAAAAGGAGGTAAACACCACGAAACCAGAACGCCTCTCCTCCTACAAGGGATCACAACTCCTCACCAGCAAGGGAACAAGGCTGGATGGACAATGAGTGTGATGAAATGACTAGAATCAAGCTTCAGAAGGTGGGTAGTAAGAAACTTCTGTGAGCTAAAAGAACATGTTCTAACCCAATGCAAACAAACTAACAACCTTGAAAAAAGATTTGACGAAATGCTAATGAGAATAACCAACTTAGAGAGGAATGTAAGTGAATTGATGGAGCTAAAAAACACAACACAAGAACTTTGCGAAGCATACACAAGTTTCAACAGCCGAATTGACCAAGCAGAAGAAAGGATATCAGAGGTCGAAGATCAACTCAATGAAATAAAAAAACGAGAAGGAAAGAGTAAGAGAAAAAAGGGTAAAAAGGAATGAACAAAGTCTCCAAGAAATATGGGACTATGTGAAAAAGACCTAATCTACAGTTTGATAGGTGTACCTGAATGTGAAGGAGAGAATGAATCCAAGCTGGAAAATACTCTTCAGGATATTATCCAGGAGAACTTCCCCAACATAGGAAAGCAGGCCAATATTCAAGTCCAGGAAATACAGAGAACACCACAAAGATATTCCTCAAGAGAGCAACCCCCAAGGCACATAATCGTCAGATTCACCAGGGTTGAAATGAAGGAGAAAATGCTAAGGGCAGCCAGAGAGAAAGGTAGGGTTACCCACAAAGGGAAGCCCATCAGACTCACAGCAGATCTCTCAGCAGAAACCCTACAAGCCAGAAGAGAGTGGGGGGCCAATATTCAACATCCTTAAAGAAAAGAACTTTCAACCCAAGAATTTCATATCCAGCCCAAACTGAGCTTCATAAGTGAAGGAAAAATAAAATCCTTTGCGAACAAGCAAGTACTCAGAGATTTCATCACCAGCCAGGCCTGCTTTACAAGAGCTCCTGAAAGAGGCACTAAACATAGAAAGGAACAACCAGTACCAGCCACTCCAAAAACATACCAAACAGTAAAGACCATCAACACAATGAAGAAACTGCATCAACTAAAACGGAAGACCGGGCCAGCCTAGCATCAAAATGGCAGGATCAAATTCACACATAACAATATTAACCCTAAATGTAAATGGACTAAATGCCCCAATTAAAAGACATAGACTGGCAAACTGGATAAAAAGCCAAAACCCGTCTGTGTGCTGTATCCAGGAAACCCATCTCACATGCAGAGATACACAAAGGCTCAAAATAAAGGGATGGGGAGGAAGATTTACCAAGCAAATGGAGAGCAAAAAAAAGCAGGAGTTGCAATTCTCATCTCTGATAAAATAGACTTTAAACCAACAAAGATCAAAAGAGACAAAGAAGGACATTACATAATGGTAAAAGGATCAATGCAACAAGAAGAGCTAACGATCCTAAATATATACGCACCCAATACAGGAGCACCCAGATACATAAGGCAAGTTCTCAATGACTTACAAAAGAGACTTAGATTCCCACACAATAATAGTGGGAGAACTTGAACACCCCGTTGTCAATGTTAGACAGATCAACAAGACAGAAAATTAACAAGGATATCCAGGACTTGAACTCACACCTGGATCAAGCAAACCTAATAGACATTTACAGAACTCTCCACCCCAAATCCACAGAATATACATTCTTCTCAGCACCACATCACACCTACTCTAAAATTGACCACATAATTGGAAGTAAATCACTCCTCAGCAAATGCAAAAGAACAGAAATCATAACAAACAGTCTCTCAGACCACAGTGCAATCAAGTTAGAACTCAGAATTTAGAAACTAACTCAGAACCACACAGCTTCATGGAAACTGAACAACTGGCTCTTGAATATTGACTGGATAAACAATGAAATGAAGGCAGAGATGAAGATGTTCTTTGAAACCACAACGAGAACGAAGACACAACATACCAGAATCTCTGGGACACATTTAAAGCAGTCTCTAGAGGAAAGTATATAGCAATAAATGCCCACATGAGAAGCAAGGAGAGATCTAAAATTGACACCCTATCATCAAAATTGAAAGAGCTAGAGGAGCAAGGATCAAAAAAACTCAAAACCTAGGAGAAGAGCAAGAAATAACTAAGATATAGAGCAGAACTGAAGGAGATAGAGACACGAAAAACTCTTCAAAAAATCAACAAATCCAGGAGCTGGTTTTTTGAAAAGGTCAACAAAATAGACAGACCACTAGCCAGATTAATAAAAAAGAAAAGAGAAAATAATCAAATAAATGCAATAAAAAACGATAAAGGGGGATATCACCACAGATTCACAGAAATTCAAACCATCATCAGAGATTATTACAAACAACTCTATGCACATAAACTAGTAAACCTGGAAGAAATGGATAAATTCCTGGACACATGCATCCTCCCAAGCCTAAACCAGGAAGAAGTGGAAACCCTGAATAGACCAATAACAAGGTCTGAAGTTGAGGCAGCAATTAAGAGCCTACCACCCAAAAAGAGCCCAGGTCCAGATGGGTTCACAGCCGAATTCTACCAGACATACAAAGAGGAGCTGGTACCATTTCCTTCTGGAAAACTATTCCAAACAATCCAAAGAGAGGGGAATCCTTCCTAAATGATTTTATGAGACCAACATCATCCTGATACCAAAACCTGGCAGAGACTCAGCAAGAAAAGAAAACTTCAGGCCAATATCCATGATGAACATAGATGCAAAAATCTTCAATAAAATACTGGCAAACCGATTGCAACAGCACATCAAAAAGCTTATCCACCATGATCAAGTAGGCTCATCCCGGGGGATGCAAGGCTAGTTCAGCATACGCAAATCTATAAACATAATCCACCACATAAACAGAACCAAAGACAAAAACCACATGATAATCTCAATTGATGCAGAGAGAAGGCCTTTGACAAAATTCAACAGCCCTTTATGCTAAAAACTCTCAATAAACTAGGTATTGATGGAACGTATCTCAAAATGATAAAAGCTATTTACGACCCAAACCAACAGCCAATATCATACTGAATGGGCAAAAACTAGAAGCATTCCCTTTGAAATCTGGCACTAGACAAGGATGTCCTCTCTCACCACTCCTATTCAATATAGTACTGGAAGTTCTAGCCAGAGCAATAAGGCAAGAGAAAAGAAATAAAGGGTATTCAAATAGGAAAGGGGGAAGTCAAATTGTCTCTATTTGCAGACGATATGATTGTATATCTAGAAGACCCCATCGTCTCAGCCCAAAATCTCCTGAAACTGATAAGCAACTTCAGCAAAGTCTAGGATATAAAATCAATGTGCAAAGATCACAAGCATTCCTATACACCAATAACAGACTTAAAGACAGCCAAATCGAGAACCAACTGCCATTCACAATTGCTACAAAGAGAATAAAATACCTAGGAATACAACTAACAAGGAACGTAAAGGACCTCTTCAAGGAGAACTACAAACCACTGCTCAATGAAATAAGAGAGGACACAAACAGATGGAGAAATATTCCATGTTCATGGCTAGGAAGAATCAATATTGTCGAAAATGGCCATACTGCCCAAAGTAATTTACAGATTCAACGCTATCCCTATCAAGCTACCAATGACCTTCTTTGAAGAACTGGAAAAAACCACCTTAAACTTCATATGGAACCAAAAGAGAGCCCGCATAGCCAAGTCAATTCTAGAGCAAAAAGAACAAAGCTGGAGGCATCACACTCCCGGACTTCAAATTATACTACAAAGCTACAGTAATCAAAACAGCATGGTACTGGTACCAAAACAGAGGATATAGACCAATGGAACAGGACAGAGACCTCCGACGCAACACAACACATCTACAACCACCTGATCTTTGACAAACCTGACAAAAACAAACAATGTGGAAGCGAGTCCCTGTTTAATAAATGGTGTTGGGAAAACTGGCTAGTCATGTGCAGAGAGCAGAAGCTTGGACCCCTTCCTGACACCTTACACTAAAATTAACTCCAGATGGATTAAAGACTTAAACATAAGACCTAACACCATAAAAACCCTAGAAGAAAATCTAGGCAAAACCATCAGGACATAGGTGTAGGCAAGGACTTCATGACCAAAACACCAAAAGCAGTGGCAACAAAAGCCAAAATAGACAAATGGGACCTAATCAAACTCCATAGCTTCTGCACAGCAAAAGAAACAGTCATTAGAGTGAATCGGCAACCAACAGAATGGGAAAAAATTTTGCAGTCTACCCATCTGACAAAGGGCTGATAACCAGAATCTACAAAGAACTGAAACACATTTACAAGAAAAAAACAAACAAGCCCATTCAAAAGTGGGCGAAGGATATGAACAGACACTTTACAAAAGAAGACATACATGAAGCCAACAAACATATGAAAAAATGCTCATCATCACTGGTCATTAGAGAAATGCAAATCAAAACTACATTGAGATACCATCTCACGCCAGTTAGAATGGCGATGATTAAAAAATCTGGAGACAACAGATGCTGGAGAGGATGTGGAGAAATAGGAACGCTTTTACACTGTTGGTGGGAGTGTAAATTAGTTCAACCATTGTGGAAGACGGTGTGGCGATTCCTCAAGGACCTAGAAATAGAAATTCCATTTGATCCAGCAATCCCATTACTGGGTATATATCCAAAAGACTATAAATCGTTCTACTATAAGGACACATGCACACGAATGTTCATTGCAGCACAGTTTACAATAGCAAAGACCTGGAACCAACCCAAATGCCCATCGATGATAGACTGGACAGGGAAAATGTGGCACATATACACCATGGAATATTATGCAGCCATCAAAAACGATGAGTTCGTGTCCTTTGTAGGGACATGGATGAACCTGGAAACCATCATTCTCAGCAAACTGACACAAGAACAGAAAATCAAACACCGCATGTTCTCACTCATAGGCGGGTGTTGAACAATGGGAACACATGGACACAGGGAGGGGGAGTATCACACACTGGGGTCTGTGGGGGGGGGAGAAAGGGGGAGGGGATAGTGGGGGGGGTGGGGGAGTTGGGGGAGGGGATAGCATGGGGAGGAGATGCCAGATATAGGTGATGGGGGAGGAAGGCAGCAAATCACACTGCCATGTGTGTACCTATGCAACAATCTTCCATGTTCTTCACATGTACCCCCAAACCTAAAATGCAATAAAAAAATAAAAATAAAAAAAATAAAATAAAATAAAAAAACAGGTAAGTTACCTATAGAAAATAAATGAACAGCTGAGCAAGGTGGCTCATACCTGTAATCCCAGCACTTTGGGACGCCAAGGTGGGAGGATCACTTGAGCCTAGGAGTTTGAGACCAGCCTGGGCAACATGGTGAGACCATCTTTATCAAAAATTTTAAAAGTTAGCCCGATATGGCGGTGCATACCTATAGTCCTAGCTTCTTGAGAGGCTGACGTGGGGAAGGTTGCGTGAGCCCAGGAGGTCGAGACTGTAGTGAGCAGTGATCATTCCACCGCACTCCAGCCTGGGCAACAGAGCAAGACACCATCTAAAACAAACAAACAAACAAAACAAAACAAAAAAACTATAGCCAGGCGCAACGGTGCATGCCTGTAATCTCAGCACTTTTGGAGGTCAAGACAGGAGGATCACTAGAGCCCAGGTGTTCAGGACCAAGCTGGGAAACATGTCAAAATTCTGTCTCTACATAAATGATAAAAATTAGCTGAGTATGGTGGCACACCATAGCCTCTCAGGAGGCTGAGGTTGCAGTGAGCTGAGATCGCACCACTGCACTCCAGCCAGAATGACAGAGTGAGACTCCATATTAAAAAAAAAAAAATTACTTGAAGGCCATTGAAGAGTCTCCTACTAAATAAAGATGAGGCAGTTTGAGCAAGAAATAAAGAAAATAATTGCATTAGACTAAAACACATCAGATATGTTTAAAATCATGAACTCATAAATAATGTTTCTTGCAAAAAGAATTGTTCACCTTTGGTGAAAACAAGAAAATAATCTCTTCATTTCAATAACTTAAATAAAGGGAAAAACATGTGTATTTATCTTGCCTTTCCTAATAACTCTACCACTGAGTACCCAGTTCAAAAATTAAGAAGTTTCTTATTAAATAAGTATTCCAACAAATATATGAAGGAAACAGTGATATAATTTTTTTTCCCCATGAGACGGAGTCTTGCTCTGTTGCTCTGTCGCCCAGGCTGGAGTGCAGTGGTGCGATCTCAGCTCACTGCACACCTTCTGGGTTGGAGTGATTCTCATGCCTCAGCCCCCCAAGTAGCTGGGATTACAAGTGCCCGCCACCAAGCCCAGCTGATTTTTGTATTTTTAGCAGAGATTGGATTTCACCATGTTGGCCGGGCTAGATGATCCTGACCTTAGGTGATCCACCCGCCTCAGCCTCCCAAAGTGCTGGGATTACATACCTGAGCCACTGTGCCCAGCAATGATATAATTTGCATATTACCATTCTGGAACCTCTAATGAAAAAGAATCTAAGCATTGAGTGTCAACGGCTACTAATAATGGAAAAACAACAGAAGACAATTTGATGTTATATGCCACCTAATGAAAAACAGGCCACCACTCCTTAAGTACTCTTCCCCCTCAAATTACATCTTTTTTTTTTTTTTTGAGTCGGAGTCTCGCTCTTGTTGCCCAGGCTGGAGTGCAATGGCACGATCTCGGCTCACTGCAACCTCCACCTCCTGGGTTCAAGCAATTCTCCTGCCTCAGCCTCCCGAGTAGCTGGGACTACAGGCGTGTGCCACCATGCCCAGCTAATTTTTGTATTTTTAGTAGAGACGGGGTTTCACCACGTTGACCAGGATGGTTTCAATCTCTTGACCTCGTGATCCACCCGCCTCGGCCTCCCAAAGTGCTGGGATTATAGGCGTGAGCCACTGCGCCCGGCCTTTCAAATTACATCTTAATATGATTAAACCTCTAGATGCAATTACCAATTTGCAGGAAATTCAGAGGACAGAGGAAAATTTCAACCTACACCAGGGGAGTGTAGTCAGGCAAAATTAAAACAGTGAAATTTTGGCCAGGCAAGGTGGCTCATGTTTGTAATCCCATCAGTTTGGGAGGTCAAGGCAGGCAGATCACATGAGGCCAGGAGTTCGAGACCAGCCATGGTCAACATAGTGAAAACCTGTCTCTGCTAAAAATACAAAAAATAAATAAATAAAAATTAGCCAGGCTTGGTGGTGAATGTCTATAATCCCAGCTACTCAAGAGGCTGAGGCAGGAGAATCACTTGAACCTAGGAGGCAGAGGTTGCGGTGAGCCGAGATCTCACCTGGGGACTCCAGCCTGGGCGACAAAATGAGACCCTGTCTCAAACAAACTAACAAAAAAAAAAACTGAGTGAAATACTGTAGACAAATTGTCCAGCTTCTTTAATAAATCGTGAAAAGCAAGGCTGGCTTCATGGATGTACGACAGGGCAGTAGTACAGGGCTCCACGCTTAGAAGACTTGTACTACGATTAATGCTCTGCTGTCACTGTCTTGAAAATATTAATAGTTTTTGAACAGGGTCATAAATTATGTAGCTTCTTTTGGCAAAGGTGGATAAAAGATGGATACAGAACCTAGAGATTCCTATAAAATACCAGGCTCGTCCCTTTTAAATCTAAAACACATTTTTTTTTTGGGGATAGCAACTGATGTTTATTTTCCATCAACCTTATTTCCATGTTGTTTAAGAGCCTATGCAAGAACAGCTTAAGACCATTCAGTGGTTGCTCCTACACATTCAGTGGCCTGAGCAGTGGGAGCTGCAGACCAGTCTTCCGTGGCAGGCTGACGCTCCAGTCTTCGGCAGGGGAACTGCTGAATAGGCACGGAGGGCACCCCGCATGCCTTCAGACCAGTCTGCAACCTCAGGCTGAGCAGCAGTGAACTCAGGAGCTGGAGCAGTCCATTCGCCCTGAAATTCCTCCTTGGTCCCAGCCTTGTCAGCAGCAGCCTGCTCTTTTTTTTTTACAATCTCTTCAGGATCTCTGTAGAAGCAGAGATCAGGCATGACCTCCCACGGGTGTTCACGGGAGATGGTGCCACGCATGCTCAGAACTTCCCGAGCCAGCATCCACCACATCAAACCCACTGAGTGAGCTCCCTTGTTGTTGCATGGGATGGCAATGTCCACATAGTGCAGAGGAGAATCTGTGTTACTCAGAGCGATGGTAGATAGGTTAACATAAGACGCCTCCATGAGAGGCTGGTGGTCAGCCCTGGGGTCAGTAACCACAAGAAGCCCGGGCTCCCGGAAGGCTGCCTGGATCTGGTTAGTGAAGCTTCCAGGAGTGAAGCAGCAGCAATTGGAGTGGCTCCAGTAGCAGCAGCAAACCGTAGCACAGCCCTCTGGCCAGTATTCCTGTAAGATATAACACTGACATCAGCAGGGTTTTCAATGGCAGCAATGGCATGAGCTGCCAGCAGAAGCTTCTCCCAGGTCCTCTTCAGATTTATGACGCGATGCCAACACTTTTCCTTTTAGCGATGTACTGTTCCATCTGGAAGTGAAGATTGCTGCCACCTAAGTGGGTTTCTGCTGCAAGGAACATAAGGACATCCTTCTTTGGCTGAAGAGTTCTGATTTAAAAAGAAGAAGAAGAAAAAAAAAGAGGACATCCTTCTTCATTTGCAGGACATCAAGGGCTCCAGACATTGTGAAAATTTCCCTTTAAGTTACGATGAGAATCCGGAAAAACACCATATGGACACCTCTGTGGGTAGCGCGGAAAGGCTTTTTTTTTTTTTAACAGAGTTTCGCTCTTGTTCTCCAGGCTGGAGTGCAGTAGCGTGATCTCAACTCACTGCAACCTCCAGCTGCCCGGTTCAAGCAATTCTCCTGCCTCATCATCCTGAGTAGCTGGGATTACAGGCAAGCACCACCATGCCTAGCTAATTTTTGTATTTTTAGTAGAGACAGGGTTTGACCACGTTGACCAGGCTTATTTCGAACTCCTGACCTCAAGTGATCCACCGGCCTCAGCCTCCCAAAGTTCTGGGACTACAGGCGTGAGCCACTGCGCCCAGCCTAAAACACATATTTTTAAGATAAATAAAGTAAACAGTACTCACAGCCCACTTTCTGTAGACATTGTTGTAATCCTGAATGGCAATTAGGCAGCTAAGTTCCTGATCCCAGTAATGAAGAGAAAAACGATGCAAACTAGAACCAATCTGCAGTCATGAAAGATGGGACAGTGAACAATCCTCCAGCATCAATCCTTTTATCCTAGCTTAAGAAACCCAAACAAGAAACACTGCTTAAGTCCTTTCAGGCATCAGATAAAGACCTGTTCCTTTAAACTCGCTTTTTTTTAAGACAGGGTCTCACTCTGTGGCCCAGGCTAGAATGCAGTGGTACAATCATGGCTCACTGCAGCCTTGACCTCCTGGGCTCCAGTGATTCTCCCATGTCAGCCTCCTGAGTTTCTGGGACTACAGGCACACACCACAGTGCTTAGCTGATTTTTCAATTTTTTGTACAGATGGGGATCTCGATATGTTGCCCAGGTTGGTCTCAAACTCCTAAGCTCAAGCTATCCTCCTGCCTTGGCCTCCCAAAGTGCTAGGATTACAGGCTTGAGCCACCTCTCCTTGCCTAAACTGACTTAAAAAAAAAAAAAAAAAACCTTATATACTGGCCAGGTGTGGTGGCTCACGCCTGTAATCCCAGCACTTTCAGAGGCTGAGGTGGGAGGCTCACTTGAGGTCAGGAGTTTGAGACCAGCCTGGCCAACATGGTGAAACCCTGTCTCTACTAAAAATACAAAAATTAGCCAGGTTTGGTGGTGGGCACCTGTAATCCCAGCTACTCAGGAGGCTGAGGCAGGAGAATCACTTGAACCCGGGGGGCGGAGGTTCCAAAAGAAAATCCAGTACCCATTAAACAGTCAATACCTGTTCTTCACTTTTACAGCCTCAGGAAACCACCTATCTGTTCACTGTCTCTATAGATTTACTTATTCTAGATATTTCATATAAATGAGGCCATACAGTACATGATCTATTGTGTCTGGGTTCTTTCACGCACTGTATTTTTGAGGTCCATTCAAGTTCTAGCATACATAAATACTTCATTGTTTTTTAACAATAATATCCCATTGTATGTATAGACCACATTTTGTTTATCCTTCACTCCATTAATGGATATTTGGGTTGTTTCCATCTTTCGTCTACTGTGAATAGTACTGTGTGAAAATTCATGGCTGGCTGTGGTGGCTCACGCCTGTAATCCCAGCACTTTGGGAGGCTGAGGTGGGTGGATCACCTGAGGTCAGGAGTTCGAGACCAGCCTGACCAATGTAATGAAACCCTGTCTCTACTAAATACAAAAAATTAGCAAGGTGTGGTGGTGCATACCTGTAGTCCCAGCTACTTGGGAGGCTGAGGCAGGATAATCACTTGAACCCGAGAGGAGGAGGTTGCAGTGAGCCAAGATTGTGCCATTGCACTCCAGCCTGGGCAACAAGAGGAAAACTCTGGAGGAAACTGGAGTGAACCAAGAGCTTAGTGACCAACATGAGCCTCCTCAACAAGCCCAAGAGTGAGATGACCCCGGAGGAGCTGCAGAAGCGAGAGGAGGAGGAATTTAACATTGGTCCACTCTCTGTGCTCACTCAGTCCATGAAGAATAACATCCAAGTGCTCATCAACTGCCGCAACAATAAGAAACTCCTAGGCTGTGTGAAAGGCTTCGATAGGCACTGCAACATGGTGCTGGAGAACGTGAAGGAGATGTGGACGGAGGTACCCAAGAGCGGCAAGGGCAAGAAGAAGTCCAAGCCGGTCAACAAAGACCGCTACATCTCCAAGATGTTCCTGCGTGGGGACTCAGTCATCGTGGTCCTGTGGAACCCGCTCATCGCCGGCAAGTAGGAGCCACCTATCCCTATCAGTCAACAGAACTCACTCCCCTGTCCTACAGAGACCGCTGCCACTGCTGTTGAGAATAATAAAGCTCCGTGTTTTTTTCTAAAAAAAAAAAAAACAAGAGGAAAACTCTGTCTCAAAGAAGAAAAAAGAGAATTCATGTATAAGAAACTTCCTTTATTTGAACATCTGTTTTCAATTATTTTGAGCATAAACCCAGGAATGAATGGCTGGATCAAACGATAATTAATGTTTATTTTTTTGAAGAACCACTGGTTTACCACAGTAGCTGGTCCCTTTCATATTCCCACTGGCAATTTGGACCTGAAGTGGCACCTCATTACGGTTTTTATGTTCTTTTTTTTTTTTTTTTTTTAAAGACGGGGTTTCACCATGTTGGTCAGGCTGGTCTTGAACTCCCAGCCTCAGGTGATCCGCCTGCCTTGGCCTCCAAAGTGCTTGGATTACAGGCATGAGCCACCGCGCCCGGCCGGTTTTTGTGTTGTTTTGTTTTTGTTTTTGTTTATAAGACAGGGTCTCACCTAGTCGCTTAGGCTGGAGTGCAATAATGCCATCACAGCCCACTACAGTTTTGACCTGCTGGACTCAGGTGATTCTCCCACCTCAGCCTCCTGAGTAGTTGGGTTGACAGGTGCATGCCACCATATCCTGCTAATTTTTGTATTTTTGGTAGAGACTGGGTGTCACCATGTTGCCCAGGCTGGTCTCAAACACCTGGGCTCAAGTGATCCGCCCACCTCAGCCTCCCAAAGTGCTAGGATTACAGGTGTGAGCTAGTATGCCCAGACAATTGTGGTTTTAATACACATTTTCCTAATGCTAATGACATTGAACATCTTTTCATGTGCTAGTTGGCCATGTTTTGGAGACATGTCTATTCAAGTTTTTAATCCATTTTTAATTGAGTTGTTTGCCTTTTTGTCATTGAGTTGTAAGAATTCTTTATACATTCTGGATATTAAACCTTATCAGATACATTATTTGCAAATATATTCTTTCATTATGAAGGTTGTCGTTTCACTTTCTTAATAATTCCCTGGGATGCAGCTGGGCATGATGGCTCACACCTGTAATCCCAGCACTTTGGGAGGCTGAGGCGGGTGGATTACCTGAGGTCAGGAGTTCGAGACCAGCCTGACTAACATGGAGAAACCCATCTCTACTAAAAATACAAAAAATAAATAAAATAAAATAGCCAGGCAGATGGTATATGCCTATAGCCCCAACTACTCAGGAGGCTGAGGCAGGAAAATAATTTGAACCCCAGAGGCAGAGGTGTAGGTGATCTGAGATTGAGCCATTGCACTCCAGCCTGGGCAACAAAAGCGAAACTCTGTCTCAAAAAAACTGATAATAAATAAAAAATAATTCCCGCCTGTAGTCCCAGGTATTTGGGAGGCTGAGGCAGGAGAATGGCTTGAACCTGGGAAGTGGAGGTTGCAGTGAGCTGAGATCAGGCCACTGCACTCCAGCCTGGGCAACAGAGTGAGACTCTGTCTAAAAAAAGATAGATAAGTAAATAAAATTCCTGGGATGCACAAAAGTTTTTAATATTGATGAAGTCTGATTTATTAATATTTCACTGCTCAGCTTTTGTGTTATAGTTAAAAAAAAATAGGCATATCCAGGTCATGAAGATTTATTTCTATGTTTTCATCTAAGAATTCTGATTTTAGCTCTTATGTCTAAGTCCTTAATCAACTTTGAGTTCATTTTTGTATATATACAAATTTCATTTTTTTCTGTGTAGAAATTCATTGTTTTATTTTTATTTCTATTTATTTATTTAGAGACAGAGTCTCACTCTGTCACTCAGGCTGCAGTGCACTGGTGCAATCTCACTGCACTGCATTCACTTTTACTGCAACCTCCACTTCCTGGTTTTAAGCGATTCTCCTGCCTCAGCCTCCCAAGTAGCTGTGACTATAGACACGTGCTACTATTAAAAAATTAGCCGGCTAATTTTTTCTATATTTAGTAGGGATGGAGTCTTACCATGTTAGCCCAGACAATCTTGATCTCCTGATCTCGTGATCCACTCGAGTCAGCCTCCCAAAGTGCTGGGATTACAGGCGTAAGCCAATGTGCCTGGCCTATTTTTTTTATTTTTTATTGAATCAGAGTCTCAGTCTGTCGCCCAGGCTGCAGGTAGTGGCTCCATCTCAGCTCACTGCAACCTCGGTCTCCTGAGTTCAAGCAATTCTGCCACCTCAGTCTCCCGAGTAGCTGGGATTACAGGCACGTGCCACTACACCAGCTAATTTTTTTATTTAGATGGGGTTTCGCCATGTTGACCAAGCTGGTCTCAAACTCCTGACCTCAAGTGATCCACCCGCCTAGGCCTTCCAGTGTGCTGGGATTACAGGTGTGAGCCACCGAGCCTGGCCCCTACCCCCATTTGTTGAAGATACTTTTCTTTTCCCCAATTTGCCAGAGCAATTAAGCAGGAAAAAGTAACAAAGGGCATTCAAGTTGTAAAGGTACAAGCAAATTATCCTTTTCCATAGATGACAATTCATATATATAAAACTTTAAGAGTTCTTGAAAAACTGTTTGAACTCATAAATAAATTCAGCAAAGAAGCAGGAAAAAAATCAACATGCAAAAGTCAGTTGCATTTCTATATGCTAACAATGAACAGTCTGAAAAGAAAATTAAGAAAACAATTCCAGTTACAAGAGCATCACAAAGAATAAATATATGGGAATTAAATTAACCAAGAAGGTGGAAAATTTGTACAATCAAAACTACAAAAACCTTGCTGAAAGAAATGAAAGAAAACACAAATGAACGGAAAGATTTTCTGTGTTCATAAACTGCAAGACTTAATATTGCAAGATGTCTGTATTAGCCAGAGAAATAGAACCAATAGGCTATGCATAGATATATGAGTATCTTTATTATAGAAATTAGCTTACCTGCTTATGGGGGTCAAGAAGTCCCACAATATGCTGTAGTTCTTGGTTCCTGGGCCTTTTAAATCTTTAAAAGGAACAAAATTGAAAGACTCGCTTCCTGCTTTCAAACTTACTACAGAGCTACAACAATCAAAAAAGTATGGTACTGGCATAACAGACACACAGATCAATGGAACAGAATAGAGAACCCACAAGTAAACTTTTGTGCCTGTGGTCAATGATTTTCTTTTTTTCTTAAATTTTGTATTTTTTATAGAAAAATGCAAAAATAGCTTTGCCATGTTGCCCATGTTGGTCTCAAATCCCTGAGTTTAAGCAATCTGCCCACCTCAGCCTCCAAAAGTGTTGGGATCACAGGCATGAGCCACCATGCCCACCTTCAGATAATTTTCAACAAGGGTACAATAACCATTCAAAGGGGAAAGGACAATCTTTTCAACAAATGATGCTGGGAAAACTGGATATTCACATGCAGAAGAATGAAGTTGGGAACCTTACCTTAATTAACTCAAAATGAATCAAAGATCTAAACATAAGTGCTAAGCTATAAAACTCTTATAAGAAAACGAAAGAAAATCTTCATGACATTGGATTTAGCAATGATTTATTAGATCTGACAGTAAAGGTACTGTCAACAGGAGAAAAAATTGACAAATTGGACTTTGCAAAATTTTTTTAAAAATTTTGCATGAAAAGATGCTATCAACAGAGTAAAAAGGCAAACCACAGAATAGGAGAAAATATTTTAAAACACATATCTGATAAGAGATTGATTTCCAGACTATTTATATAACTCCCAAAATTCAACAACAAAGAAACAAATAATCCGATTCAAAAATGGGCAACGGCCGGGCGCAGTACTTATGCCTGTAATTCTAGCACTTTGGGAGGCTGAGGTGGGTGGATCACCTGAGATCGGGAGTTCAAGACCAGCCTAGCCAACATGGTGAAACCCCATCTCTATTAAAAATACAAAAAATTAGCTGGGCATGGTGGCAGGTGCCTGCAATCCCAACTACTCAGGAGGCTGAGGGAGGAGAATCATTTGAACCCAGGAGGTGGAGGTTACAGTGAGCCGAGGTCGCACCATTGCACTCTAGCCTGGGCAACAAGAGACTCCGTCTCAAATTTTTAAAAATAATAGTAATAAAAAACAAAAAAATTAGCCGGTCATGGTGGTGAGTGCCTGTAATCTCAGCTACTTGGGAGGCTGATGCAGGAGAATCACTTGAACCTGGGAGGTGGAGGTTGTAGTGGGCCAAGATGGTGCCACTGTACTCCAGCCTGAGTGACAACAGTGAAATTCCATCTCAAAAAAAAAAAACCGAAAACCAAAAATGGGCAAAGGAGTTGAATGGACATTTCTCCAGACAAGACATACAAATGCCAATAAACACATGAAAAGATGCTGGACATCTCTAATAATCAGAGAAATGCACATCAAAACCACAAATGGATACCACCTCATATCAATTAGAGTAACTACTGTCAGTACTGGGCACAGTGGCTCACGCCTGTAATTCCAGAACTTGGGAGGCCGAGGCGGGCGGATCACCTGAGATTGGGAGTTCGAGACCAGCCTGACCAACATGGAGAAACTCCGTCTCTACTAAAAATACAAAAACTTAGCCAGATGTTGTGGCACATGCCTGTGATCAATCCCAGCTATTCAGGAGGCTGAGGCAGGAGAACCGCTTGAACCCAGGAGACAGAGGTTGTGGTGAGTGGAGATTGGCCATTGCACTCCAGCCTAGGCAACAAGAGTGAAACTCCATCTCAAAAAAAAAAAAAAAGAATAACTACTAACGAAAAACTACTATTGGCTGGGTGTGGTGGCTCACACCTATAATCCCAGCACTTGAAAATATGTTTAAAAAAATGCACTTGAAAATATGAAATTAGGCTGGGTTGGAAGGCGGAGGTGGGCGGATTACCTGAGGTCAGGAGTTCAAGGCCAGCCTGACCAACATGGAGAAAACCTGTCTCTACAAAAAGTACAAAATTAGCCAGGCATGGTGGCACATGCCTGTGATCCCAGCTATTCAGGAGACTGAGGCAGAAGGATCACTTGAACCTGGGAGGCAGAGATTGCAGTGTGCTGACATCATGCCATTGCACTCCAGCCTGGGCAACAAAAGCTAAACTTTGTCTCAAAAGAAAAAGTGAAAGAAAACAGAAAATATGAAATGAAAGATACGTAATATTTCACTTACATAGTGCTATGATTTGGATATTGTTTGTCTCCACCAAAACTCATGTTGAAATCTGTTCCCCAATGTAGTTAGTGGTGGTAAAAGGTAGACCCTAGTGGGAAGTGTTTGGGTCATGGAGATAAATCCCTCATGAATAGCTGAATCCTTTCCAAGGGTTCTTCCTCTCACAGGAATGGATTGATTTCCATGAGAGCAGACAGTTAAAAGGAGTCTGGCTTCTGCTGGTCGAGGTGGCTCAGGCTTGTAATCTCAGCACTTTGGGAGGCCGAGGCGGGTGGATCACAAGGTCAAGAGATCGAGAGACTATCCTAGCCAACATGGTGAAACCCGTCTCTACTAAAAATACAAAAATTAGCTGGGCGTGGTGGTGGGCGTGGTGGTAGGCGCCTATAGTCCCAGCTTCTTGGGAGGCTGATGCAGGAGAATTGCTTGAACCCAGGAGGCAGAGGTTGCAGTGAGCCAAGATCCCACCACTGCACTCCAATCTGGCGATAGCGGGAGACTCCATCTCAAAAAAAAAAAAAAAAAGAGTCTGGCTTTATTGGTTTTTGGTTTTTCTCTCTCTGGCTTCCTCTTTTTCTTTGTGATCTCTTTACACATGCCTACTCCCTTTCCACTTTCTGCCATGACTGCAGCATGAGGTTCTCACTAGAAGTGAAGCAGATGCAGCCAGGCCCCTTCAACTTCCCAGCTTGTGGAATTGTAAGCTAAATAAACTTTTTTAAAAATAAATTATCCAGTCTCAGGTATTCTGTTTAGCAACACCAAATACACTAAGACATATAAGGTACCTTGAGCAGTCAAATTCATACAGAGAGAACGTAGAATGCTGGTTGTCAGAGGAAATGGGGAGTTACTGTCTAATAGGGATAGAGCTTCACTTTTTGCAAAATAAGAAGAGTTATGAAAATGGGTGACGGCTTCAGCAGGTCATGGACTTAAGAAAATTAAAAAAATAATAATAAAATGGGTGATGGTGATGGTTACATAACAATGTGAATAAACTTAGTACCATTGAACTTAAAAATAATTAATAGGGTAAATTTTATGTTATGTGTATTTTATCACACTTTTTAAAAAATTTTAGGCCAGGCGAGGTGACTCACACCTGTAATCCCAGCACTTTGGGAGGCTGAGGCGGATGGATCACTGAAGGTCAGGAGTTCGAGACCAGTCTGGCCAATGTGGTGAAACCCCGTCTCTAACAAAAACATAAAAACTTAACCAGTGTGGTGGCACATGCCTGTAATGCTAGCTATGTGGGAGGTTGAGGCAGGAGAATCACTTAAACCTGGGAGGCAGAGGTTGCAGTGAGCTGAGATCGTGCCACTACACTCCAGCCTGGGCGACATAGCTAGACTCTGTCTCAAAAAAAAAAAAAATTAAGAAAAAAGGTAAAAAGACACTGGAGCCAGCTTAAGGAAAAAGACAGTAGAGCCAATTTTATTTATTTATTTTAAATTGCAGATTCAGTGGGTACATGTGCAGGTCTGATCACAGGTGCTAAACGAATTTACATTCCCACCAACAGTGTATGAGTGTTCCCTTTTTTCCACAGCTTTGCCCACATCTGTCATATTTTTACTTTTTACTAATAGCCATTCTGACTGGCACGAGATGGTATCTCATTATGATGTTAATTTGCATTTCTCTGATGATTAGTGACGATGAGTATTTTTTCATATGTTTATTTGGAACCAACTTTAATAGCTCTTACTAGCTGTAGTAGGCTTAATATGGACTCCAAAGCTATCAGGTCCTAATCCCTAAAATCTGTACATTTCCTTCCATGGCAAATATTTGCAAATATGATTTTTCTTTTAATGTTTTTTTTGAGATGGGGTTTCACCATGTTGGCCAGGCTGGTCTTGAACTCCTGACCTCAGGTGATCCATCCACTTTGGCCTCCCAAAGTGCTGGGATTACAGGCATGAACCACCACACCTGGCTGCAAATATGATTAAATTAAGGATTATGAGTTAAGGAAAATGTGGAATAATCAGGGTGGGCTCTAAAAGCAATCACATGTATTCCCACAAGAGGGAGACCAAGGGAGATTTGACACCCAGAAGAGGAGAAAGGAATGTGACCACAGAAGTGAAGACTGGAACGAGCTGGAGAATGTGGACCAAATCTCTAATCCCAGCTACTCGAAAAGCTGAAGGGGGAGGATCTCCTGAGCCCAGGAGTTAGAGACCAGCCTGGGCAACCAGTGAGACCCTCCATCTCTAAAAATAAATAAATAAATAAATATTAGCTGGGTGCAGTGGTACATACCTGAAGTCCCAGCCACTTAGGAGGCTGAGGTGGGAGAATCCTTGAGTTCAGGAGTTTGAGGTTGCAGTGACTTGTGATCATACCACTGCACTCCAGCCTGGGCGACAGAGCAAGACTGTCTCAAAAAGAAAAGAAAAAGAAGTAAAGAAAATCAAGTCCCAGGTTCCGCCTCATAGGCAATTCATAAGTATTTGATGAATGAGTCACTGACTTAGGAGGCCTAAGACATTTAATCCAGCTCCTGGAGTGGGAGGAAAGAGATCCTTCTGAGAGGCAACAATCTAAGTTGCAAGTGCCTTTAAAGACCACCTAGTCCCAACCACCCTCCACCGCCACACCAAGGTTTACAGATGGGAGAAGTGATACTAGAGAGGTGAAGCTCTTGCCCAATGCACTCAGTGGCACAGATGGGCTGGAACCCTGGTCTATATAACAACCAAGTCTAGTTTTTACTGAGTACCTACTGGGTGCCAGGTATGGGGTTGGGTGTGGGAGACCAAGACAAGTATGAGGAGATTCCAGCTGTACCTTTCTGCCTCCCTGAGAGCAACAGAAGAATGGTTCAGACAGAAAGATGCCTCTGACGTGGTGGTTCTCAAACTGGAGAGGGCAATAGAATCACCAGAGGAACATGTTTAAAATCAACTCTGGGCCCAGCATGGTGGCTCACACCTGTAATCCCAACACTTTGGGAGGCCAAGGTGATCACCTGAGGTCAGGAGTTTGAGACCAGACTGATCAACATGGTGAAATCCCATATCCACTAAAAATACAAAAATTAGCTGGGCGTGGTGGCCCGCACCTGTAATACCAGCTACTCAGGAGGCTGAGGCACAAGAATCACTTGAACCTGGGAGGCAGAGGTTGCAGTGAGCCAAGATCATGCCACTGCACTCCAGCCTGGGTGACAGAACAAGACTCCATCTTAAAAAATAAATAAATAGGCCGGGTGCGGTGGCTCACGCCTGTAATCCCAGCACTTTGGGAGGCCAAGGTGGGCAGACCACGAGGTCAAGAGATCGAGACCATCCTAGCCAACACGGTGAAACCCTGCCTCTACTAAAAGTACAAAAATTAGCTGGGCTTTGTGGCGGGTGACTGTAATCCCAGCTACTTGAGAGGCTGAGGCAGGAGAATCACTTGAACCCAGGAGGTGGAGGTTGCAGTGAGCCAAGATTGTGCCACTGCACTCCAGCCTGGGTGACAGAGCTAGACTCTGTCTCAAAAAATAAAATAAAATAATAAATAAATAAAATCGACTCTGTCTGGAAACCACCAGCCTGAGCTCTTCAAAACTGCCAGTGTCATGAAAGACAGAAAGGCCAAGGGGCCATTCCAGATCGAGCAGACCTAAGAGACTTCACAAGTAAACGCAGCACCTGTTCCTGGACGAGATCCTGGTCAGGGGAGGAGGACTGTCCACCGTGGAAAACATTGGGACCATTGATATAATCTGAATACTAGATAACATTATTCTGTCAGTATGAATAATACTTGTTCTATCATTATGGCTGCAACACTCTTGTTCTTTAATACATGCTGAGAATTTAAAGTTAAAGAGACAGCCAGGCAAGGTGGCTCACGCCTGTAATCCTAGCTCTTTAGGAGGCCGAGGCAGGTGGATCATGAGGTCAAGAGATTGAGACAATCCTGGCCAAAATGGTGAAACCCTGTCCTTACTATAAATACAAAAATTTGCCAGATGTGGTGGTGCGTGCCTGTAGTCCCAGCTACTTAGGAGGCTGAGGTGGGAGAATCACTTGAACCCAGGAAGTAGAGGTTGCAGTGAGCTGAGATCATGCCACTGCACTCCAGCCTGGTGATAGAGCAAGACTCCATCTCAAAAATAATAATAATAATCATCATCATCATAAATAAATAAAATTAAAGAGACATTATGCCTGAAACTATCTCCAAAATTAAGTATGTACCTACACAAAATATTTTTTTTTCCTTTGAGGCAGAGTCTCCCTCTGTCACTCAGGCTGGAGTGCAGTGGCCCGAACCTCCGCTCACTGCAACCCCCACCTCCTGGGTTCAAGCGATTCTTTTGCCTCAGCCTCCCAAGTATGTAGCATTACAGGCGCCCGTCACCATGCCTGGCTAATTTTTGTATTTTCAGTAGAGATGGAGTTTCACCATGTTGGCCAGGCTGGTCTCAAACTCCTGGCCTCAAGTGATCTGCACACCTTACCCTCCCAAAGTGCTTGGATTACAGATGCGAGCCACCATGCCCAGCCATGGAATCCGCTTTTTTTTTTTTTTTTTTTTTTTGAGATGGAGTCTCACTCTGTTGCCAAGCTGAAGTGCAGTGGTGAGAACTTAGCTCACTGCAACCTCCACCTCCTGGGTTTAAGTGATTCTCTTGCCTCTGCCTTCTGAGTAGCTGGGATTCCAGGCACGTGCCACCATGCCCAGCTAATTTTTGTATTTTTATTAGAGACGAGGTTTCACCATGTTGGCCAGGATGGTCTCGATCTCTTGACCTTGTGTCTGCCCACCTTGGCCTTCCAAAGTGCTGGGATTACAGGCATGAGCCACCACGCCCAGTTAGAGTTCACTTTTAAAATTAATAAACATTTCAGAGGTTGGACACTGTGGATCATCTGAGTTCAAGAGTTCATGGTCAGCCTGAGGAACATGGCAAAACCTCATTGTTATAAAAAAGAAAGTACAAAAAATTAGACAAGCATGGTGGCTCACGCCTGTAATGTCAGCTATCCCAGAGACTGAGGTGGGAGGATCACCTGAGCCCAGGAGGTCAAGGATGCAAGGAGCTGTGTGTCACTCACCCCAGTTGAGTGACAGAGACCATCTCTAAAATTAAAAATAATAATAATAAATATGAGTCTGCTTAAAATTTTCTACACATGCGCATTTCAAAATTTCTCCAAATACTACTCTCTGATTTTTCTTTTTTTTTTTTTTTGAGACGGAGTCTCCCTCTGTCTCCAGGCTGGAGTGCAGCAGCACAATCTCTGGTCACTGCAACCTCTGCCTCCCGGGTTGAAGCAATTCTGCCTCAGCCTTCGGAGTAGCTGGGACTACAGGCATGCGCCACGACGCCCAGCTAATTTTATTTATTTATTTTTTTTTTGAGAAGGAGTCTCGCTCTGTCACCCAGGCTGGAGTGCAGTGGCACAATCTTGGCTCACTGCAACCTCTGCTTCCCAGGTTCGAGCAATTCTCCTGCCTCAGCCTCCCAGGTAGCTGGGACTACAGGTGTGTGCCACCACGCCCGGCTAATTTTTTGTATTTTTAGTAGAGACAGGGTTTCACCGTGTTAGCCAGGATGGTCTAGATCTCCTGATCTCGTAATCTACCTGCCTCAGCCTCCCAAAGTGCTGGGATTACAGGCCTGTGCCACTGCGCCTGGCCTGGGGAGAAGAGTTTTTAATTTTTGTATTTTTTAGTAGAGACGAGGTTTCACCATGTTGGCCAAGATTATCTCAATCTCTTACTCTCTGATTTTTTATTATTAACGTTCTTTTGTGCATTGTAGTCAGGGAATGGCATGTGTACATGATCCATTCTTTTATATTTGTTGAGAAATTCCTTATGATTCAGTTAGTATTCAGTTTGTGTAAATGTTTCACATGAGATTTAAAAATTAGTCATTGCCTCATTATTGGGTGCAGATCAGTTTTTTACATTTAGTATAAATTAAAGCTATATATGTGCTAAACAGATTTTTTTCTGCTTGACTTTATGAAAGTGTGGCATAATTACGGGTTTTCAATTTCACCATATATTTATGAATGATTCCATATGTAAGGAGCATACAGTTTCTAAACTGAGCTGGGCATGGTGGCATGTGCTTGTAGTCCCAGCTACTCAGGAGGCTGAAGTGGGAAGATAGCCCGAGCTCAGGCTTTCATGTGACTGCAGCCCTGTCCTACATGTGGACTGCAATCTCATGAGAGACACTGAGTCAGTACCACCCAGCCGAGCTTCTTCCAAGTTCTTGACCTACCATGTGGACTGCAATCTCATGAGAGACACTGAGTCAGTACCACCCAGCCGAGCTTCTTCCAAGTTCTTGACCTACAGTAACAGACATAATAAATATTTGTTATTTTAAGTCACTTTTTAGGTAATTTGTTAGGCAGTAATAGACTATTATCCTGCCTCCTGTGTGATTGTTCAAGTTTTATTTTTCCCATCACTACTAATTATTCTTTTCTCTTTTTTTCTTTTTTTGAGACAGCATTTCCCTTTGTTGCCCAGGTTGGAGTGCAGTGGCACAATCACAGCTCACTGCAGCCTCAAACTTCTGGGCTCAAGCAATCCTCATCCCCCTCACTCCTGAACTCCAGACATGTACCACCGCACCAAGCTAATTTTTGTTATTTTTTTTTAGAGACAGGTTTTGCCATGTTGCCCAGGCTGGTCCAGAATTCCTGGGCTCAAGTGATCCACCTGCCTCGGCCTCCCAAAGTGCTGGGACTACAGGCATGAGCCACCATGCCCAGCCAATAGTAATTTTTTATTCTTTTAGTAGCTATACTTACATAGCTAATATATATTTTATTTTAACATACCTACTTAAATTACATACATGCTCTTCTCTTACAAAATATGAGAACTTCAGAATATCTTAACACCGATTTTTTTTCTATACTCCATGTTAATATTTTATATACTTACAGAACATAAGTTAAAAAAAGCAATCCCTAAAAATAGAAAGTAAAATGAAACAAGTAAAACTTGTGTATCCAGTTGGCAGCATAACCATCTAGCAAAAAACACCATCTGACTTTACACACTTTAATTTACCGTGCATAGTAAGTTGGAATTTCGTTAAGGAAAAAAGTAACTGTAAACTAAGTTTAAATTATTTTTATTAATTGTATGTTGGGTGGTATTTGTGTGTATTTTTATTCTGTGGTAGTTGCATTTATGTGTAGGATAAAGCAAATAAGGTTTGTGGGCCAGGCGAGGTGGCTCACACCTGTAATCCCAACACTTTGGGAGGCTGAGGAGGGTGGATCACTTGAGGTCAGGAGTTTGAGACTCCAGCCTGGGCAACATGATGAAAACCCATCTCTACTAAAAATACAAGAAATTAGCCAGGCATGGTGGCGAGTGCCTGTAATCCCAGCTACTCCAGAGGCTGAGGCCCGAGAATTGCTGGAACCCGGGAGGTGGAGGTTGCAGTGAGCGGAGATCATGCCACTGCACTCCAGCCTGGGCGACAGAGTAAGATTCTGTCTCAAAAAAAAAAAAAAAAAAAAAATGCTTCTATTTTTGAGAACTGGACTATTTGGCATGAGACAAAAGAAATGCGAATGTAAGATCAGTGAGTTTCAGAAAAAAAACCCTGTGGTTCAGTATGAACTCATGTTATATTGCTAAAATAACATATTCATTACTAGCCTTGTTCCCTGAAAAACCTATAAACAATGACCATGTAGCAGCAATAAATACTCTTAGCTTCTAGATTATCCTCCTTAACTACTATGTCCTAATAAAATAAAACAATGGTCTGGAAAAACGACAGATTCAGGTGTGGGGCAGGAAATGTAGGCAATGATGGAACATCTCATTATAACAGAAAGCAAGGAAATATGAAAGATGACTCAGATCATATCATATCAAAGGGCTGAGAAGCAAAGTTGAAATGACCAAAGTTGAAACGTTATGACTATCAGTAGAATACCTAGAATAGATTAAAAGCAAAAGCTATTACACAAACTTTAATCTCTGACTGTGCTCATCACAGTAAAATAATTGATCCCTCTGAAGGATATTTGTAAAACAAGTGTTACAAAAATAAAATGGTAGAGATGAATCTCTAATGTTTTATTTGGGGAGAAAGCATTGCAACTGGGTGCATACACACAGATCAGGTGGTTTTCTTTATGTCTGAGGAACAAAGAGAAGGTTGGGGGTTTTATGAAAAAAGAGAAGTGTTATGTACTGCTTGTTGAGAAAGCTCTCTGGCACTAGTAAGGTTCTGGGGAGCTGGCAAGCTCCAACTGGTGAACGACGGCAGTGGGCAAAATTAGTCCTAAAGTTGCAGCAAGTTATCGCGACAGTCTTAAATAAAACTAGTTTCAGGCCAGGTGCGGTGGCTCACACCTGTAATGCCATTACTCTGGGAGGCTCAGGTGGGTGGATCACTTGAGGTCAGGAGTTTGAGACCAGCCTGGGCAACATGGCGAAACCCCATCTCTACTAAAAATACAAAAATTAGTTGGATGTGGTGGCAAGTACCTGTAATCCCAGCTACTCCAGAAGCTGAGGCAGGAGAATCGTTCAAACCCGGGAGGTGGAGTTTGAAGTGGGCCAAGATTGTGCCACTGCACTCCAACCTGGGCAACAGAACACGACTCCATCACAAAGGAAAAAAAAAAAGCATCCTACTGATTCTAGAGATCTTTTTTAAAATATAGCAACCAGTCATCTTACGTTTTTTAAATCTTAGATTCTGTTCCTTCTCTTCTGATAAATTTTTATAATTATTTTATTGCTTAAAATACCTTTTCATTGGTTTGTCCAAGATAAGCATTAATTCCCTCAGTCTCTTTCTCTCTCTTCCCCACCCCAGTTGTTTTTGATCTATGCTTCTAATATCCCTATGAATTACTTGGATGACGATTTAAGAATATTGTACTAACACACTTTCAAAGAATAAACAAACTTTGGTTCCAATTACATTTCCTCCAAGGTTTATTTTACATATTAACTCCAAGAATTAAATATTTTCTTTTCTTTCTTTCTTTTTTTTTTTTTTTAAGATGGAGTTTCACTGTTTGTTATCCAGGCTGGAGTGAGATCTCAGCTCACTGCAACCTCCATCTCCCAGGTTAAAGCGATTCTCCTGCCTCAGCCTCCTGAATAGCTGGGACTACAGGCGCACACCGCCACACCTGGCTAATTTTTGTATTTTTCGTAGAGACAGGGTTTCACCATGTTGGCCAGGATGGTCTTGATCTCCTGCCCTCATGATCTCCCCCGCCTTGGCCTCCCAAAGTGCTGGGATTACCGGTGTGAGCCAGTGTACCCAGCAATATTTTCTTTTTTTATTACAATAGTAAGAAAGTGCTGATGTTACATTAAAGATACTCTTGTTTCATTAAAGTATTATAACCAATTTCTTTGTTTTTGAGACAGGGTCTCACTTTGCACCCAGATGCTGGTGTGCAGTGGCACAATTATGGTTCACTGCAGCCTTGACCTCCTGGGCTCAAAGGTCCTCCCACCTCAGCCTCCTGAGTAGTTGGGAATACAGGCATGCACCACTTCTGGCTAATTTTAAAAATTTTTTCTAGAGACTAGGTCCCATTATGTTACCCAGGCTGGAATAATTTTTTTCTTAATGTACTACTGCACTGTGCTAATTGGGAATTAACAATGACAGATAAAATGTACAAGCTTTTATTAATGTACCAGGTACAATTCTAAGTGTCATATGTGTGGGGTTTTTTTTTTTTTAGACAAGAGTCTTGCTCTGTTGCCCAGGCTGGAGTGCAGAGGTGCCGTCTCGGCTCACTGCAACCTCCACCTCTTGGTGTGGTCTCTGCTCACTGCAACCTCCACCTCCTGGGTTCAAATGATTCTCCTGCTTCAGCCTCCCAAGTAGCTGGGATTACAGGTGTGAGTCATTGTGCCCAGCCAATTTGTTTAATTCTCAAAAAAAAAAAATCTTCTTAGGTATTTCTGTTACATTTTTAAAATGATAAAAGTGAAGCTGAGTAACTTGTCTTTTTTTTTTTTTTTGAGACAGAGTTTTGCTTTGTCGCCCAGGCTAGAGTGCAGTGGTACGATCTCGGCTCACTGTAGCCTCTGCTTCTGGGATCTAGCGATTCTCCTGCCTCGGCCTCCTGGGTAGCTGAGATTACAGGCGCATGCCACCACGCCCGGCTAATTTTTGTATTTTCAGTAAAGAAGCGGTTTCTTCATGTTGGCCAGGTTGGTCTCGAACTCCTGACCTCAGGTGATCTGCCCACCTCGACATCCCAAAATACTGGGATTACAAGCTTGAGTTACCGCGCCCGACCAGTAATTCATCTATTAATATGATCACACAGCTAATAGTGATAAAGTTATGATTCAATGTCAGGTCCTGAATTATCAAGATTTACAATAAATAACACTGTCTTGTTGAACAATGAAGACTTTTTTTTCTAAATGTTCAACACCCTTCGAAATCATGGCAGCATACTGAGGTGAGCGTTTTCATTGGCACTTGAACCTGTTACTCTTGCCATTATCAGGAAAAAGAAACATTACCCAATTTAAGCTTTGAACAGTATCAATGACAAAAAATTGCGAAAAAGATAAAGATTCATAAAACAGATGACAGGTGGCTAATGCGCTTACCATTTAAAGTTTTTGTCAGAGCTCTAAATTTTCTCTATGGAGCCCTTCTCCACGAACTCAGTGTACCACTGGCTTTGAACTCAACCATCTTTAAAAGAAAAAAGATGCTTGCAATTTACAGCAATCATTAACATGATAACATTGCGTGTAATTCATTTATTTCCAACAGTAATTGAGGGCCTTAAAAATGTGATATTTGGCATGTCCATGAAATACAGCACTAAGTAACATGCAGAGGCTTACACAGCACTCTCATCAATCCATGAACATGCTTTCCTCTTAGATCAAGCTCATCCAACCCACAGCCCTTGGGCTGCATGCGGCCCAGAACGGCTTTGAATGCAGCCCAACACAAATTCGTAATTTTTCTTAAAACATTATTATTATTATTATTGGCATTTTGTTTTTTTGTGTGTGTTTTAGCTCATTAGCTATCGTTAGTGTATTTTATGTGTGGCCCAAGACAATTCTTCCAATGTGGCCCGCGGAAGCCAAAAGATTGGCCACCCCTGCGTTAGATGGTTAATGTCTCTGATTTTCATTGAGTAAATTTTTGCCTTTACCATAGCACAGAAGTAAAAGGGGCTCAATGTGTTTTTTAAAAATCACATTATCTGTTATTTCCAGACATACGGCCAGGTATTTCACCAACTTCTATCCAAACCAACATCCTCAGTTGTAATCCCGCTAAGGACCGCCAGGGCGAGACGAAAGCGGCATCGCTTCCATCTTTACCTGGAGGCTAGGAAATGGTTCTGCACCATGACTTCCGCCAAAGGCGTAGGTGTAGACGAGGAACAAATGAGAAGACCCCTCGTGGAGAAGGCCTAGGAGGCCTGTGGAACCCGCCCTCCCCCGGGCGCCCGGCGCCGTCTGTCCCTGACTCCGCTCCCCCCGGCGGCCGCAGCAGGTGCGCACCGCGATGGAGCGGGCTGTGGAGGGAGCCTCCATGGAGTCTCCATCAACCTTTGAGGACCAGGAGACGGTGACAGGCGGTGGAGAGGCCTGGGCAGGGCCAGCGCCCCGGGCTGCGGAGCACAGGACGGCGGCGCCCAGGGACGTCCCTGGGCGGGCTCCGGCCCCTCTAACCGGCGGGAGCCCAGCTCTAGGGGAGCCCGCAGCTCCCTCCATCTTGGTTGATGGAGGCGGGGAGCGTTGTCTGGGTCTCTCCACCGTGGCGCCCGTCCCCTACGGCCCCGCGGACGCAGACGCCAGCAGCCGGGGCTGTTCCCTCCGCCGAATGGCAGAGCCCAGTGGGGGGCTTCCCGGGGGACAAGTTTCCCGGCCCCAAGGGACTTGGTTTTGAAGGCATCCCAAGTTCCCACAGCCGGTTTGACAAAATGGAGGACGTCGTCTCCTCTTGCTCCAGCGACGGCGGGAGGTGAAAGACTATTCCCCACGGGGCGCGGCGAGGGTGGAAGGGCCTCCACTGTCCCCAGCGCGCTCAGGGTTCCACTTCACTCGCGGCCTTGAAAGCCCACTCGGCCCCACTCCAGCGCCTCCCCGGCCTCTCCCCTCTCGGGGGCCTTCAAGGAACTGGACAGGGAGGGCGTTGGGGCATCGAGGCCGCGGCTCTCCTCAGGCAGAGGCGTTGGGAGCCGAAGCCGCGGCCTGGGCGCCCGGAACTCGGGCTAGGGCAGGAGACCCCGCCAGAGTCTCCTGGGCTGTCTAGGCCCGGGAGAACCCGGGCCCCGAGGCGCTTCCGGTCCAGCGGGCAGCGAATTTCGGGCTTCTAACTCTGGAGGACCCGGTGGGTGGGGGCGGGGGAAGCGGGAGGCTCGCAGGGAGGGGACCCAGCGGGGAATTCCAAGGCCGGCGGAGCGGGGAGTGGAACTGTAGGGCCGGGGGTGTGGCCCACGCCTGACGGACAGCCCTTCGGACCACCCCAGCGAGAGGCGAGAGGAATGTCCTGAAGGACGGCCGTCGGAGCCAATGGGCGTTCCCTGAGCTCCCAGGCTCACCTCCCCTGCCAGCCAACGAGCGCGCAGACGGCTGGGCCTCCCCGGGCCGGGCATCCCAGCTGTCCCCTCTGCCTCCTCCTCACCAGCGCTATCTCAGCCGAGTTGTGCGTGTCGCCGAAGCGGGGTGGGCCGGGGGAGGGGAGGTTCGTTCTGCGGAGCCGCAGCCAGAACCGGGTGAGGCTTATCCCCGCTGTCTTTCCAGTCCAGGGCCGCCGAGAGTGGGGGTGGCTGGGAGCACCGCAGCCTCCGGAGAAGGCGGAGGAGACTAGGGAGGCGGAGATGGGTGAGGGCAGCGTCTGCAGCCTCCCACCGACCCGGGATTAATACCCCGCGGAGCGGCTGCTGTCGCCGCTGCCGCGTCGGGGCCTCGGGGACATCTCCGGGCTGGGCTCCTGTTACAGGCGCCTTTGCGTGCGGCCGGAGGGGCTGGGAGACTGCGGGCCAGGCCGGGAGGACTGGGTGAGGCGGCCGCCAGCGGCGGGGCGCCGGGGCGCCGGGGCCGGCGGGGCGGGGGTGCCGGCCGCCCGGGGAGGTCGCGGGGCATTTTCCTTCTCTCCTCGGGGGGGGGGGGGGCGAGGGAGGGGCGCGGCGGCCGAGTCTTCGCTTTCTGGGCCGTGCTGCCACCCAGTCCGCCGGAGCCGAGGTCCTAAGTTTTTCAGGGTGAGAGCAGCTGCCGCTGCCCTGCCGAGTCCCCTCCCGCGCTTTTCCCTTGCGCTGCGCGGCTTTTACTTTTTGCTTCTTATCTGGGCGAGTTTAATGGCGGATCTGGGGCCTGTCGTTGACTGCAGGGGCCCCAGGGCAACTTCTTAAGGCAGCTGTGGGCGCAGCCGTGACGGCCGCCGTCCGTTACCTCTGAAATGGTGCTTGGAGTGACAGAGATGACGCTGGGTGGGCAAATTTAGGAGGGAATACAAATCCCTTGCTGGCGTCGAGGCAACGTTTTCCCTTCCCTCTCCACTCCCGGGAGCCGGCTCGATCCCGAACCCACTCTATCCCCAGCACTGCAGTTGGACGAAGCACTTTTAACTTTGTCTCCTTGCGGTTCCTATAGTTCTTTTTTTCAACTTGGTTTCTCGGCATCATTAGGGTTGGGGGAGGGTAGTAGGGCCCAGGAACTCCTTGGATTCTTACCCCATTGCCACCTCCCGGTGTTGGGTTGGTTATGCATCCAGGTGGCTTGTCCCGAAATTGTTTCTCATTTCTCATTCTAGGATCAAGAATCAGCTTCAAGCCAATGTCGTGAAGTTTTGGCAGAAATTAAGAAGGAAATATCTCATTGTGAGTCTTTTTTACCCTGCTTGGTTATCTAATATAATTAGTGAAATAGTAGGGGTATTCTTCCTGAGGGATTTGCGTTTGTGTTCTCTTGAAGGCCCTGGCCTTCAAGCTAATTGCTTGGGTGGCCCTGTCCCCAGAGCCAGGCCATGGTAGTTCTTGGGAAGGCATGGGGAGTGCTGGCATTTATACCACGGGAACTCTCTCAAGTTCCAAAACACGATGTAAAGTTAGCGCTCTCTCTCTCTCTCTTTTTCCGAGACGGAGTTTCACTCTTACGCCCAGGCTGGAGTGCAGTGGCACGATCTCAGCTCACTGCAACCTCCGCGTCCCGAGTTCAAGCGATTTGCCTGTCTCAGCCTTCGGACTAGCTGGGATTACAGACACACGCCACCATGCCGGCTAATTTTTGTATTTTTAGTAGAGTTGGGGTTTCATCATATTGGTCAGGCTGGTCTCAAACTCCTGACCTCAGGTGATCCACCCACCTCGGCCTCCCAAAGTGCTGGGATTACAGGCGTGAGCCACTGCGTCTGGCCGGTTAGCTCTCTTTTAAGTGCCTTGCATGTAACAGTTTTTTCTTTTCCAATAGATTGGAAAAACTTTTTTACAGTTGGATTAAAAAGAAACTACAGAATAATCTGTTGTTTTGACATTGGTGTTTGCCTTATATTTCAGGAAGACTGTTATTTATGTACCCTGACAGTCCTCCAGCCAGCATCACATGAGGAGATAACATGAACTAGTTATCACACTATTCCTAAGATTGACCACTGAATTTGAGTGGCCTGATCTCTCTCTGTTGGTTTTTGTCTTCGGGATTTTTTGCTACTAGACAGTGATCTATGTGTTCATTTTGGTACAGTACAAATGCCCTTTCTCTGTCAGCTATTAACTTAATGGTTTTAACACCAATGCTTGTGTGAATCAATAATTTAATTAGGAGTGACAAAATGATTTTTTTTTTTTTAACAAGCTCTACTTCTACATTTGTTTTATTAATTTTTTTTTTTATTTTTTTGAGACGGAGTCTCTCTCTGTCACCCAGGCTGGAGTGCAGTGGCGAGGTCTTGGCTCACTGCAACCTCTGCCTCCCGAGTTCAAACGATTCTCCTGCCTCAGCCTCCCGAATAGCTGGGATTACAGACATGCACCACCACACCTGACTAACTTTTGTATTTTTAGTAGAAACAGAGTTTCACCATATTGGCCAGGCTGGTCTGGAACTCCTGACCTCAGATGATCCACCCGCCTCCCAAAGTGCTGGGGTTGTAAGCTTGAGCCACTGCGTCCATCCTACTTCTACTTTTATTATCTAGGATTCAGTTCTTGCCAATTTTGTCCTTTCAACATTGATCAAACAGTTTTCCATTGCTCATCAAAAACAAACTTGTGACTGGGCAACGTGGCTTGTGCCTGTAATCCCAGCACTTTGGGAGGCCAAGGTGCGTGGCTCACCTGAGGTCAGGAGTTTGAGACCAGCCTGATCGACATGGTGAAATGCCATCTCTACTAAAAATACAAAAATTAGCTGGGTGTGGTGGTGAGCACCTGTAATCCCAGCTACCAGGGAGGCAGAGGCAGGAGGATCACTTGAATCCAGGAGGTGGAGGTTGCCATGAGTGCAGAGATTGCACCGCTGCACTCTAGCCTGGGCGACAGAGCAAGACTACATCTCAAAGAAAAACCCAAACAAACAAGAAAAACAAACTTGTGATTTGTTTATCTCCCATAGTAGTATTCCTGCCTTCCTTTTACCCTTATTGCTTTCTGCTAACTTATTTGCTCTTATTTTCTTACATTTCGTAGCACACCTCTTTAATTAGTTAAACTTTGAACTGTGTCAGGATGTGGTAGATAGGTAAAGTAGCTGGGCACAGTGGTTCATGCGTGTCATCCCACCACTTTGGGAGGCTGAGGTGGGTGGGTAGCTTGAGTCCAGGAGTTCCAGTGTGGACAACATGGCAAAACTCTGTCTCCACAACAAATACAAAAATTAGCTGAGCATGGTGCCACACACCTGTAGTCCCAGCTATTCAGGAAGCTGACGTAGGAGGATCTCTTGAGTCCAGGAGGTTGAGGCTGCAGTGAGCAGTGATCACACCACGTATTCCACTCTGAGCAACAGATGGAGTCTGTCTCAAAAAAATGTGTAAAGTGACCCGGGCGCTGTGACTCACTCCTATAATCCCAGCACTCTGAGAGGCCAAGTTGGGAGCATTATTTGAGCCCAGGAGATGGAGTCTTGCAGTGAACTGTGTTTGTTCCATAGCATACCACCCTGGGCAACAGAGCCAGACCCTGTCTTAAGAAAAAAAAAAAAGCCTGGTCTATAATGTTTGGGACACACACGTGCATATAGTTAGTGGGAGATATAATTGTCCCCCCCCCCACCTGAGATATATAATTCTTATCCTCTTCATTTTTTTCCTTTATTTCTTGATATTTTCTCAGCTTTATCTTTTAACTCTTATTGCTAAATTTTTCGTTTTTGCCACTAAGCTTTTAATTTCCAGCAGTTCTTTTTATATTAGAAGTGTTGGCTGGGTATGGTGGCTCACGCCTGTAATCCCAGCACTTTGGGAGTCCAAGTGAGGTGGATCACCTGAGGTCAGGAGTTCCAGACTAGCCTGGCCAGCATGGTGAAATCCCGTCTCTACTAAAAATACAAAAATTAGCCGGGCATGGTGTCGGGCACCTGTCATCTCAGCTATTCAGGAGGCTGAGGCAGGAGAATCACTTGAACCCAGGAGGCAGAGGTTGTAGTGAGCCGATAACACACCACTGCACTCCAGCCTGGGCGATAGAGCCAGACTCCATCTATAATTCTTTTTTTTTTTATTTGAGACAGAGTGTTGCCCTGTCACCCAGGCTGGAATGCAGTGGCATGATCTAGGCTCACTGCAACCTCTGTCTCCTGGGTTCAAACGATTCTCCTGCCTCGGCCTCCTGATAGCTGAGACTGCAGGTGCATGCCACCATGCTCAGCTAATCTTTGCATTTTTAGTAGAGATAGGGTTTGACCATGTTGGCCAAGCCGGTCTTGAACTCCTGACCTAAGTGATCCACCTGCCCCAGCCTCCCAAAGTGCTGGGATTATAGGTGCAAGGTGGGTGGATAGCTTGATTCCTTTTAAAAAAAGGTTGTATTTTAAATTTTTTATGGGTAAATAGTAGGTGTTATAAATATAAAATAATTCTTGCCTGACTTATTCGTGATTAAGAATTGGGAACTGGCTGGGCACGGTGGCTCACGCCTGTAATCCCTCAGGCTGGTGAATCACCTGAGGTCGGGAGTTCAAGCCCAGCCTGACCACCATGGAAAATCCTGTCTCTACTAAAAATACAAAAAATTAGCCAGGTATGGTGGTACATGCCTGTAATCCCAGCTACTTGGGAGGCTGAAGTAGGACAATCACTTGAACCTGGGAGGAGGAGGTTGTGGTGAGCCGAGATCACGCCATTGCTCTCCACCCTGGGCAACAAGAGCGAAACTCCGTCTCAAAAAAAAAAAAAAATAAAGAATTGGAAACTAAAAAGCAAATTGGAAGAGTGAGAGTGGGGCTTTCAACTTGAAGGTTAATAATAGGATGATCTTTTGGCCAATTGATGGGGAACCCCATGGGTTAATATTTTTAGGACTTTCCTTTTTTTCTGGTTCTTAGTTCCACAGGGAAGAGTCTTAGCTTCCAGAGAAGTTTGTTGCCTGGAAAATACAGGCCTGGATGCCAGCTCTCTGGGAGTCAAGTAGGAAGGGGGACATTTCATGGTGTTGAAACATTCCCCAGTGCTTGGTGAACCCAAGACTTAGATCTTTATGTTCTATCTTGTCAAAGAAAAAGTGCTTAGAATCTATGCTAGGATGGGGAAAGGCCTGCCACCATCAGCATGATGGGAGGGAAGAAATCTGTCAACCTCCTTTTTTAGCATCTGCCCATCCTGTTCCAGAGGTATCTGGTGCTATATATTCCTGAGCCTACAGCATAAATCAGAATTTTTTTAGGTTTCTCTTCACTGTTTTAGACTCTGGCTATCTCAGATTGGTAGTTAGTTAACCATTCATCCATCTGTTCTTTGGCTTATAAAGTCATGTTGCTTTTGTTTCTTCTCTTGTTCTTCCTTTCCTTGTGGTAGTACTGTTTAGGGGAGTTTTGGAAGGGAATGAAGTTAGTTGTATGTGATCAATCTGCCATCTTTTTTTTTTTTTTTTTTTTTTTTTTTTTTTTTTGAGATAAGGTCTCTATTCTGTCACTCAGGCTGGAGGACAGTGGCCCATTTTGGCTCACTGCAACCTCCATCTCCTAGGCTCAAACAGCCTGCCTCAGTTTCCCAAGTAGCTGGGACTACAATCATGTGCCACTATGCCTGGCTAATTTTGTATTTTTTGTAGAGACAAGGTTTTGCCATGTTGCCCAGGCCGGTCTCTAACTCCTGGACTCAAGTGATCCACCCACCTAGGCCTCCAAAAGTACTGGGATTACAGGCATAAGCTACTGCGCCTGGCCCAGTTTGCTATCTTAATCCCTGCTAGGCTACTGATTTCTAGGCAGAGTGTTTTTTTGTTTTTTTTTTTTTATTTCAGAGACAGGGTCTCAGTCTTGCCCAGACTTTAGTGCTGTGGTGCGGTCATAGCTCACTGCAGCCTTGAACTCCTAAACTCAAGTGATTCTCCTGCCACAGCCTCCCAAGTAGCTGGGGACTACTAGCTCACCACCATGGTGAGCTAATGTATTTTATTTTATTCTATTTATTTTTATTTATTTTTGAGACAGGGTCTTGCTCTGTTGCCCAGGCTGGAGTACAGTGGTATGATCATGGCTCACTGCAGCTTTGACGTCCTGGGTTCAAGCCATCTTTCCACCTCAGCCTCCCAAGTAGCAGGAACTGCAGGCATGTGTCACCATGCTCGGCTAATTTTTAAATTTTTTGTAGAGAAGGGTCCCTCTACTTTGCCCAGGCTGTTCTTGAACTCCTGGGCTCAAGCTATCCTCCCACCTCACTTCACTTCCCAAAATGCTGAGATTACAGGCATGAGCCACTGTACCTGGCCTTTATTTTTTTTGTAGAGATGAGGTCTCACTTTGTTGCCCAAGTTGGTCTTGAATTCCTGGCCTCAAGTGATCCTCCTGCCTTGGCCTCCCAAAGTGTTAGGATTATAGGTGTGAGCCACCATGCCCAATTTAGATAGTAATTTTGTACCTAGTTCCTGCAATAATTCTCTTGCTATTTGTGGTGGTAGTTCAGTTAACTCTTCTTTTTCTGATCTCATTACTTTCATTAGTACCTTCAGAATCATGGTACACCTTTATATCTGATTTTAAATAGGAGTGCTTATATACTCAACTATGAAGCGTCTCTGAAAGTAGTCTACAAGAAGAGAGCTAAATATAATAGGTCAAAGTACATTTATTCATTTCTTTGTTTTAGTGTTAACTCTTTATCTTTACCCCTAATTAAATATCCTGTCAAATTTACAGTGTCGTTACTCATCCTCTAGAGATAGTTTGCATTTAAGCATTTTGCTTGTGTTATAATTTGTGTGTGAATAAGATACCACAAGAATACTAGATAAATATTTAAAATTAGGCAGTTGCTAAAATCCTAGGATGTAGTGATATAGCACAGTATTTACCTAAATACGTTTTATTGGAAAGGATTTTTTTTGTTTGTTTTTGAGACAGTTTCATTGTATCACCCAGGTTGGAGTGCAGTGGCATCTTGGCTCACTGCAACTTTCACCTCCTGGGTTCAAGCAGTTCTCTTGGCCTCAGTCTCCTGAGTGGCTGGGACTCCAGGCACATACCACCACGCCTGGCTAATATTTGTATTTTTTGTAGAGACAGGATTTTGCCATGTTGGCCAGGCTGGTCTCAAAACTCCTGGCCTCAAGTGATCTACCTGCCTCAGCCTTCCACAGTGCTGGGATTATAGGCATAAGCCACTGGGCCTGGCCATAATTTGATATTTTTTACACTCTCTAATATGGATCAGACAGTATGCCAGGAATTTGCATGTCCACTCATCTCATTAAAAACCTTAAAGCTATATATTATCCCCGTTCATAATTTAGAAAACTAAAACTCAGTGAGGTGACATAATTTCCCTGCTGCCACATAGCTAATTGAAAGCTAAGGGCGAGGGATCACTTGAGCCTGGAGGTGGAGGTTGCAGTGAGCTGAAATGGTGCCACTGTACCTGGGTGACAGAGTAAGACCCCGTCACACAAAAAAAAAAAAGAAAAAAAATTGAGACCAGGACTGTCATGGTGGCTCATTCCTGTGATCACAGCACTTTGAAAGGCTGAGGTGGAGGATCACTTGAGTTCAGGGGTTCGTGACCACCCTGGGCAACATAGCGAGAACTCACTTACCTCCACTAAAAGAAAAAAAAAATTGAAAATTGAGAACAGCATGTATAATCCCATGTATTGTTTCTGTATATTTACGTACATTCCAATTATACTTAATTTGCCTTCTTGCAGTTGAGATGGAAGTGATTCTTATACATGATCAATTTCATTACCACCTCTGTACATGTCCTTATCTCTCATCTGCTTAAGATCCGTCCATGTTCCATCAATTATTCACTTCCAGATTTTTCAACTACTGTTTCTCTGCTAGATTCTTTCCTTCATTGTAGTTTAATGCATAGTAAGTATACAAAATGTTGAGTATTCACAAGTTAAGAATTTGGGGCTAGGCCAGGTACCATGGCTCGTGCCTATAATCCCAGTACTTTGGGAAGCAGGAGGATTGCTTGAGGCCAGGAGTTTGAGACCAGCCTGAACAACGTAGTAAGACCCCTGCTCCAAAAAATTTATGAAACATTAGCTGGGTTGTCATGGCAAGAGCCTGTGGTCCTAGCTACTTGGGAGGATTGCTTGAACCCAGGAGGTTAAGGCTACAGTGTGCCAGGATCGCGCAACTGCACTCCAGCCTGGGCAACAGAGTGAGACCCTGTCTCAAAAAAACAAAGTATCTGGGGCCTAGTGTTAGAGCCCTGAGTTTGAGTCTTACCCCAAGGCTTATCTGGAACAATTTAGTTAGCTTCTCTAGGCCTCAATTTCTTGAACTATAGAAGAATAAATTATACCTACCATTATGGGGTTTGAGAATTTTACTTTCTGTAAAAAGCCCCTAGCATAGTATCTGGCATAAATGAACTTACTGCTTTCTGTACAAGGATAAAAAAGATGCAGAAAGATAATCACACAGAGATTTTCGGGGAAAAAAAAAAAATGACCCTTGGGAAATAGGGCCATATCATAAACACTGTAGTAGATAAAAGCATGTGTAATATAAGTGATTATATTAGGACCCTAAATTATTGGTATTTAATATAATTATTTTGTTACTATTTTCTAATTCAAAGGAAGACGGGCATTTTTTTCACTATAAAGAGTGACTAAAGTGAGTCCCATAAATTGATTACATTTTTTTAAAGGATTACCAAGATTATATAATTTCCATTAAACTCTGAAGTAAACATTAGTTAATAGTAGAGGAAAAGAGAATGGATATCAGGTATCACATAAATAAAACAATTTGAAAATTTTACTTGTACTATTTTATTGTAGCAAAATGCAAAAACCGTAACATTCTGGAATTTTTCTTTCTTTTCTGTCTCTTTACAGGTTCATTGGCGTGCGTAAATGTTCAGTGGGAGGATTAGAATGGACTGAACAGACTCCTGCTTTATTAGGAGATATGGCCATGGCAACTACTCTCATGGACATAGCAGGTTCCTTTGGTCATCCAGCTCGTCCTTTAGTCAGTAGATCTAGAAACTCACCAGTGGAAGATGATGATGATGATGATGATGTTGTATTTATTGAATCTATACAACCTCCTTCAGTTTCTGCTCCAGCAATAGCTGATCAAAGAAACTTTAGATTTACGTCATCAAAAAATGAAAAGCCACAAGGAAATTATTCTGTAATTTCTCTTTCTTCAAGAGATTTGGCATCTCAGAAAGGAAATATAAGTGAGACAATTGTTATTGATGATGAAGAGGACATAGAAACAAATGGAGGAGTGGAGAAAAATTCTTCCTGTTTTATTGAATGGGGACTTCCTGGAACTAAAAACAAAACCAAAGATTTGGATTTCTCCACTTCCAGTCTTTCAAGAAATAAGGTAAATGCAGGAATGGGTAATAGTGGTATCACTACAGAATTGACTCTGAAATACCTTATTACTAATGTTACAACCTTAGAAACAGGTATAAGCTCTGTGAATGCTGGGCAAGATATGAACATAATGATTACGTATAAAACATCACTATAGAATACCAACTTGGGAGATGTCGCTAAAGGACTTCAGTCAAGTAAATTTGGTGTTAATATACAAACATACACCCCATCTTTAACTCCACAGACCAAGACTGGAGTAAGACCTTTTAACCCTGGTAGAATGAATGTGGCAGGAGACATATTTCAGAATGGAGAATTTGCAACTCATCATAGTCCTGGTAAGCAGTAAATGGTATTATTTTCTTTCTACCTCAGGTAAATAAACCTTTGGATGTTCTTTTTAGTGCTCATATCTATTTTATTCACATTCTATGTATAAAATATTTTATTTCTCTTCACTTTCTTTTTTTTTTTTTTTTTTTTTTTGAGACCGAGTTTCACTCTTGTTGCCCAGGCTGGAGTGCAATGGCGTGATCTCTGCTCACTGCAACCTCCGCCTCCTGGGTTCAAGTGATTTTCCTACCTGAGCCTCCTGAGTAGCTGGGATTACAGGTGCCTACCACCACGCACAGCTAATTTTTGTATTTTTAGTAGGGACAGGATTTTTACCATGTTGGCCAGGCTAGTCTCAAAGTCCTGACATCAGGTGATCCACCTGCCTTCAGGTGGATCTAAAGTGCTGGAATTACAGACGTGAGCCACCACGCCCAGCCTTTCACAAGTGCATGCCATAATAACCTGCTAATTTTTTTTCTTTGGTAGAAACAGGGGACTCTATTTGGTATAGGCTAGTCTATCGGTTTAAAATCTATTGATTTTGAATGGATTTTTTATTTTTCGAGACGAAATCTCGGTCTGTCACCCAGGCTAGGGTACAGTGGCCCGATCTTGGCTCACTGCAACCTCTGCCTCCCAGGTTCAAGCGATTCTCTTGCCTCAGCCTCCCAAGTAGCTGGGACTACAAGCGTATGCCACCACGCCCAGCTAATTTTTATATTTTTAGTAGAGATGGGGTTTCACTGTATTGGCCAGGCTGGTCTTGAACTCCTAGCCTTGTGATCCGCCCACCTCGGCCTCCCAAAGTGGTGGGATTACAGGCATGAGCCACCGCACGCGGCCTTGAATGGATTTTTAACCTTTGTATTATTACATAATAACATTGTGCCTTGGTTATTTGGAAAATATTGGTTTACTGGATTATTCAGATCCTCCTAAATGTTGACACTTTATACAAGTTTTCAAAAATTCCCTTTTTTTTCTCCTCCCGCCAGTGACATCCCTCAGGAGTCCTGGGAACATGTGCATCAAGTTTTCAAAAATTCTGATTTTCACTTGAAAGCTCAAATTTTCAGATCAGCAACAAATACTCTGAGTGTTCTTGAAGTGATAAGACTCTTGATTTATTTTTAAGAAAACATCTCCTAATAGTCACAGTTTGTCATTCTTTCAAGTAAAAGTGATATTCCATGAAAAACGGCTAGTTCAGCTTATAGTCCAGCAACTGTGCAAGCACTTTTCTGCTTTTCAGTAAGATAACCTTTGTACTTTGGTATGAAACAGAAATGCTTTAGGCATGCTACCCAGTTTGTCATACAGAAAATTAAGATTTCAAAGGCTAAAATTTAGTGAAATTATTAATAACATTTCCTGTTTGACCAAAGACACCTGTAGTAAAGATGATTTTTGTCCCTGGTTCCTGGAAGAGAGACTCTAATTCCTTGAAATTTCCAAGTGTCTTTGCTATATTCTTAAGCCCCTTGAATCATACCTGAATTTATACTAAGAGATGAGATGACTCACAGTGGGGTCTAGACACCAGAAAAACCAACTATGGGATTAGAAACTTGGGTCTTTGAGCCAGCCCAAAGTCTGGGAGGAGTGGGGATCTGGAGCTGAGTTCAGTCATATGGCATGAGTCATGCCTACATAATGAAACCCAAGTAAAACCACTCTAGACTTTGAAGCTCAGTGCAGCCTCTTGGTGAACACATCAGTATGCCAGGACGGTGATGCTACTGCATCCACTGAAAGCTGGCCCAGAACTTCTGCATTTGGGACCCTCCCAGACCTTGCCTTATGAGCCTCTTCATTTGGCTGTTCCTGATTTGTATCCTTTGTTTAAAAAAACAAACAAACATAAAACTCTAAATGTAAGTACAGAGCTTTTCCTGAGTTCTGTGAGTCATTATAACAAATTATCCAACCTTGGGAACCCTCCCAGATTTGTGGCCAGTTGATTCGAAGTGCAGGTGGTATCTGAAGTGATGGCAGTCTTGTTGAGAACCATGCCTTTAAACCTGTGGAGTCTGATGCTAAATCTGAGTACATTAGCATCAGAATTGTATTCCATATATACCAGTTGATGTTGGAATAACATCTGTAAGTGAATTTATTTTTACAAATGGATGCTAGTGAAAACTGCTAGTACAGTTTAGTTCCATTGCAAGTGGTTTTGCATTTCCATCATTAGTGCAAATGCCACATAGTGCAAAAGCAATAAATCTTGGTATTACTATGGAAATAGTTTGACTTCACACACTCCCATTTGCTAATACAATGCTGAATACAAGTAGTAGACTATAAAACCTTGTCTTTTTCTTGACCTCTGGGAAGCATTAACATGTCATTATATTATTAGATCATATTAAATATATCTTTTTTGTTTTGTTTTGTTTTGCTTTTTTTTGAGACAAACTCTCGCTCTGTCACCAGGCTGGAGTACAGTGGTGCGATCTCAGCTCACTGCAATCTCTGCCTCCTGGGTTCAAGTGATTCCCCCTGCCTCAGCCTCCGGAGTAGCTGGGACTACAGGCTCGCACCAACGTGCCTGGCTAATTTTTTGTATTTAGTAGAGAGCCCAGCCATAATGTAACTATCTCTGTTAATGTTGATGTGTCACTTAAAAGTAGGCCGGGGTGGTGGCTCACGCCTGTAATTCTAGCACTTTGGGAGGCCAAGGCAGGCAGATCACCTGAGGTCAGGAGTTCGAGACCAACCTAACCAACGCTACCAAAAATACAGAATTAGCCAGGCGTGGTGCCATGTGCCTATAATCCCAGCTACTCGGGAGGCTGAGGCGGGAGAATTGCTTGCATGTGGGAGGCAGAGGTTGCGATGAGCTGAGATTGTGCCATTGCACTCCAGCCTGGGCAACAAGAGTGAAATTCCTTCTCAAACAAATAAATAAAAGTTGCAGAGGTGGGTGGATCACCTGAGGTCAGGAGTTTGAGACCAGCCTGACCGATATGGTGAAACCCCGTGTCTACTAAAATTACAGAAATTAGCTGAGCGTGGTGGCATGAGCCAGTAGTCCCAGATACTCTGGAGGCTGAGGCAGGAGAATCGCTTGAACCCAGGAGGTGAAGGTTGCAGTGAGCCGAGATCACGCCACTGCACTCCAGCCTGGGTGACAGAGCGAGACTCTGTCTCAAAAAAAAAAAAAAAAAGTTTGTTATTTGCGGTAGTTTCCAACTGTTTGCAATTACAAACGATGTTTCTCATAAACATCTCTTAAGTTTGGCATCCTTATTTTCTTGAAAAGTTTCTAGAAGTAGATTTGCTTTCAAAATGTCAACATATTTTTAAAGTATGTGATGGTTAGTACAAAATTCTCCCTACCACCAAATTGTGTTAGTTTTCTTGCAGCATGAGAGTTCTGTTTTGGCCAGGCACGATGGCTCTCTCCTGTAATCCCAGCACTTTGGGAGGCCGAGGTGTGTAGATCACCTGAGGTCAGGAGTTCGAGACCAACCTGACCAACATGATGAAACCCCGTCTCTACTGAAAATACAAAAAATTAGGCGGGGGCATGGTGGCAGGCACCTTTAATCCCAGCTACTCGGGAGGCTGAAGCAAGAGAATCGCTTGAACCCTGGAGGCGGAGATTGCAGTGAGCCGAGCTCACACCACTGCACTCCAGCCTGGGCAACAAGAGCGAAATTCTGTCTTAAAAAAAAGTTGTTTTTTGGCCGCGGCAGCGTGCGTGCCACTCGGCGGAGGGGCCGGGCCTGCGTTCTCTCCTCCTTCATCTCCGCCTCCAAGTGCCGGCAGGACCTTTCTCTCGCTGCCTTTGGGACCCCGAGTCATCGCCCAGGTCAAGCACGGAAATCTATTTTTTTCAATGTATTAACCAATAGTCAGGCTTCAGCAGAAAACTTCTCATTCTGCACTATTGATCCTAATGAGAGCAGAGTACCTGTGCCAGATGAAAGGTTTAACTTTCTTTGCCAGTACCACAAACCAGCAAGCAAAATTCCTGCCTTTCTAACTGTAGTGGATATTGCTGGCCTTGTGAAAGGAGCTCACAATGGGCAGGGCCTGGGGGAATGCTTTTTTATCTCATATTAGTGCCTGTGATGGCATCTTTCACCTAACACGTGCTTTTGAAGATAATGATACCACCCATGTTGAAGGAAGTGTAGATCCTATTTGAGATACAGAAATAATACATGAAGAGCTTCAGCTTAAAGATAAGGAAATGATTGGGCCCATTATAGGTAAACTAGAAAAGATGGCTGTGAGAGGAGGAGATAAAAAACTAAAACCTGAATATGATATAATGTGCAAAGTAAAATCCTGGGTTATAGATCAAAAGAAACCTGTTCGCTTCTATCATGATTGGAATGACAAAGAGATTGAAGTATTGAATAAACACTTATTTTTGACTTCAAAACCAATGGTCTACTTGGTTAATCTTTCTGAAAAAGACTACATTCGAAAGAAAAACAAATGGTTGATAAAAATTAAAGAGTGGGTAGACAAGTATGACCCAGGTGCCTTGGTCATTCCTTTTAGTGGGGCCTTGGAACTCAAGTTGTAAGAATTGAGTGCTGAGGAGAGACAGAAGTATCTGGAAGCGAACATGACACAAAGTGCTTTGCCAAAGATCATTAAGGTTGGGTTTGCAGCACTCCAGTTAGAATACTTTTTCACTGCGGGCCCAGATGAAGTGTGTGCATGGACCATCAGGAAAGGGACTAAGGCTCCTTAGGCTGCAGGAAAGATCCACACAGATTTTGAAAAGGGATTCATTATGGCTGAAGTAATGAAATACGAAGATTTTAAAGAGGAAGATTCTGAAAATGCAGTCAAGGCTGCTGGAAAGTACAGACAACAAGGCAGAAATTATATTGTTGAAGATGGAGATATTATCTTCTTCAAATTTAACACACCTCAACAACTGAAGAAGAAATAAAATTTAGTTATTGCTCAGATAAACATACAACTTCCAAAAGGCATATGATTTTTTTTAAATTAAAATTTCTGAAAACCAATGGGGCAAATAAAGTTGGGGAGATGGGAATCTTCGACAAACAAATTATTTTTATTTGTTTTAACATTAAAATACTGTGTACCTCCAGTGAAATGCAAGTTCACTAAATGAACAGCTTTGCTTTTCACGTGATTAAGACCCTACTCCAAATTGTAGAAGCTTTTCAGGAACCATATTACTCTCATGATACTTCATTAATCTCCATCATGTATGCCAAGCCTGACACATTTGACAGTGAGGACAATGTGGCTTGCTCCTTTTGAATCTACAGATAATGCATGTTTTACAGTACTCCAGATGTCTACACTCAATAAAACATTTGACAAAACCAAAAAAAAAAAAATTGTTTTTTTAATACTGCACACATTCCTAAACAGTAGACATATTATTTAAAGCTTGCTAAACTGAAAGTTGGTATCATTGTAATTTGCATCTCATTGACCATTTACAAATATATTTGAAATTTTTAAATGAATTTTCTCAAATTCATGTCTGTCACCCGTTTATTACTATATGCATGTCTTATTAATAGTTAAACCTGAGACAACATAGAAAACTTGCAATCTCTATATAGAAGGATGTGTTAAAAGCGATGAAGGTGTCAAAGACTTTGAAATGATGTCCATTGAAACTCATCCTTTTAAGTCTATTTTTACTTATTTATTTTTTGAAACAGGGTCTGGCTCTGTCGCTCACAGAGTGGCATAATCTCGGCTCACTGCAACCTCAACCACACGAGCTCAAGCCATCCTCCTACCTCAGCCTCCCAAGTAGCTAGGACTACAGTTGTACGTGCTATTACACCTAGCTAATTTTTTTTTTTTTTTTTTTAAACAGTGTCTCACCTGACTCTGTCATCCAGGCTGGAGTGCAGGGGCGCAATCTCGGCTCACTGCAACCTCCACCTCTCTGACTGAAGCCGTTCTCCCTCCTCAGCTTCTCTAGTAGCTGGGATTACAGGCACCCACCACTGTGCCCGGCTAATTCTTGTATTTTTTATAGAGACAGGGTTTCTCCATGTTGCCCAGGCCGGTCTTGAACTTGTGAGCTCAAGCCATCCACCTGCTTTGGCCTCCCAAGTGCTGGTATTATAGGCATGAGCCACCATACCATGCCTATTTTTCTTTTAGTCTTTTACTATTTGTTTTATAATCATTTCTTATATTTTATATATTTATTGCTTGTTTTAGATATCATTCATGTTTATTTTATTTTATTTATTTTGAGGCAGTCTCTCACTCTGTTGCCCAGGCTAGAGTGCAGTGGTGCAATCTCGGCTCACTGCAACCTCCACCTCCTAGGTTCAAGCAGTTCTCCTGCGTTGGCCTCCTGTGTAGCTGGGATTGCCGGTGCACACCACTGTGCCCAGATGTTTTGTATTTTTGGTAGAGGCGGGGTTTCACCAGATTGGCCAGGCTGGTCTCAAACTCCTGACCTCAAGAGATGCACCTGCCTCGGCCTCCCAAAGTGCTGGAATTACAGGCATGAGCCACTGCACCCAGTCTCATGTTTATTTATTTACTTATTTTTCATGTTTATTTATATAAGCATGAATTCCATCTTATATAAATAAAAGCTCTTTCATGGAGTTTATAGCTAAGATGGCTTGCTATATATTTATTTATGTTTTAGTCTTTAAGACCATTTTTCATCTTCTGGAGTAAATTAACGTTGTACATTTAATGGTGCATTTGGGTAAATAGGTGTTTTTCAATATAGAATCATAATAGAGCCTGATACTTCACTATACAAAAACATTCTGGGCTGGTATGGTGGCTCACACCTGTAATCCCAGCACTTTGGGAGTCTGAGGTGGGTAGATCACTAGAGGCCAGGGTTTGAGACTAGCCTGGCCAACATGGCAACACCCTGTCTCTACAAAAAATACAAAAATTAGCCTGCGGTGGTACATGCCTGTAATCCCAGCTGCACAAGAGGCTGAGGAACGAGAATTGCCTGAACCCAGGAGGCAGAGGTTGCAGTGAGTGGAAACTGAGCCACTGCACTCCAGCCTGGGCAATAGAACAAGACTCTGTGTCAAAAAAAAAAAGAAAAAATCTATAGTTAGCTACTGTACTATCATTTCACTCAAGTTGTAGGCATAATTGAGAATTACCAAGGTTGTTTGAAAGAGGTTTTGATTACTCCTGGAGTTATTTTTATTCTTGTCATCCCTTTATCTCATTAATTTAAAACTATGTTTGATTTTTTTTGGTCCAGGAGTGGAGACATATGTTGCCCAGGCTGATCTTGAATTCCTGGGCTCAACCAATCCTTCTACTTCAGCCACCCAAGTAGCTGAGACTACAGGCCCGCACCACTGTGCCTGGCCATTTCAGATATTTTCTCTTTACGTGAAATACTCGTGATTTAAAGTTTAACAGGCTGGATGTGGTGGCTCACACCTGTGATCCTAGCACTTTGGAAGCTCAAGGCAGGCAGATTGCCTGAGCTCAGGAGTTCAAGACCAGCCTGGGCAACATGGTGAAACTTTGTCGCTACTAAAATACAATTAAATAGCTGAAGGCTAGGCATGGTGACTCACTCCTGTAGCCCCATCACTTTGGGAGGCCAAGCTGGGCAGATCACCTGAGGTCTGGAGTTCGAGACCAGCCTGATCAACATGGTGAAACCCCATCTCTACTAAAAATTCAAAAATTAGCCAGGCATGGTGGTGTACACCTGTAGTCTCAGCTACACCACCATGCCTGGCTGAAGTAGGAGAATCGCTTGAACCTAGGAGGCGGAGGCTAGGGTGAGCTGAGATCGCATTCCAGCCTAGATGACAGAGCGAGACTCCATCTCAAAAAAAAAAATTTTTTTAACAGAAAGGCTAAATGTACTGAATGACTTGTTTGACACTTATTCATATAAATTATTTTGCTTATGATACAGGACAATGCCTTTTTTTTTTTTTTTTTTTTTTTGGAGACAGAGTCTTGCTCTGTTGCCAGGCTGGAGTGCAGTGGCACGATCTTGGCTTACTGCAACCTCTGCCTCCTGAGTTCAAGTGATTCTCCTGCCTCAGCCTCTTGAGTAGCTGGGACTATAGGCGTGTGCCACCATGCCCAGCTAAATTTAAGTATCTTTAGTGGAGATGGGGTTTCACCATGTTGGCCAGGATGATCTCGGTCTCTTGACGTTGTGATCTGTCCACCTCAGCCTCCCAAAGTGTTGGGGTTATAGGCATGAGCCACTGCGCCTGGCCAGGACAGTGACTTTCTGTTGTCTATGAAGTATGGATGAATTTACAACATTTCCGAGTTCTCTGAAGGTCTGTTTCTGGGGACAAAAATTATAGAAGTGTGTCCTTTAGATAACAAGATTTAATCTACAATTCTGGAGAAAATGTTCAAAAAATTTTCAGGTGAAGGGTGATGCTGAAAAACAGGTGAATATTAAAGCTTTCTTAAAGCACTTTAGGAGGCCAAGGCAGGCGGATCACTTGAGGCCAGGTCTTAAACAGGTGTTTAAAACCAGCCTGGCCAACATGGCAAAACCCCATGTTGAAACTCAGCCTAGGCTGAGTCTTAAACTTCTGGCCTCAAGTGATCCTCCCACCTTAGCCTCCCAAAGTGCTGGGATTATAAGCATGAGCCACCTCTCCTGTCCAAAAGCTGTTTTTGAAGAAAGATTATAAAATAATTTTTTATTATAAGGCCCCGTTTCTCCAAACTTCACTATTATCTAAGAGTTGGTTAAAAATGCAGAGTATCAGTTCCCTCCTCAGACCTACTAATTTAGAATCTCCATTTAAACAAGAGTCACAAGTGATTTCATATGCACAATAAAGTTTGAGAAACACCTCACCAGTAAGTAAAAATACAAAAATTAGCCAGGCATGGTAGCACACGCCTGTAATCCCAGCTACCTGGGAGACTGAGGCATGAGAATTGCTTGAATCTGGGAGGCGGAGGTTGCAGTGAGCCAAGATCACACCACTGCACTCCAGTCTGGGTGACGGAATGAGACTGTGTCAAAAAAAAAAAAAAAAAAAAAAGATTGAATTGGCTGGATGCAGTGGCTCACGCCTGTAATTGCAACACTTTGGGAGACTGATGGAGGAGGATTGCTTGATCCCAGGAATTTGAGACCAGACTGGGCAGCATAGCGAAACTCCATGTCCACTTAAAAAAAAATTTTTTTTAATTAAAAAAAGTTTAAGTCATTTGTCAAAAGGATAGTCTTTTTGTAGTTGTTGCTATTTTTACTCATTAACTTGAAATAGCATAGTTAAGTCTATTTTTAGTATTAACCCTAGATTCTTTTTACTTGCTGTCAACATTAGTACAACAAATTAGCTTTTGTCAGGAAGCTTAAGTAAGATGACAGTGATTATATTATTATAATGTTGTTTGAAGTCAAAGCTCTTCCAGAGCGTGTTACTTTAGTTGCTATGTCTTTCCCACGTACATAACTTGAAGGTTTTCTAGTACAAGAGAAAAAAACAGGCAAGGATTTCTGGAGTTGAGTTGTATATAAATTTAGGGCTTATAGGTTTAAATTTCATCATATAAAACTGGCTCTTGACAGCCCACTGTGGGTGCGGGTCTGGCTGGCCCTTGGGGTAGGCAGGTTGACGGAAGCGGGAAGCACCAAAAGAACACCAAAACAACTGGTTCTTCACAAAGTGCATGTAAAACTGCATTCCATTTTATCAAAATGGGATTGTATTTGTTAGGAAGGCCCACCGAGTCATTTAATTCTTTCATTAACTTTTAGGGTAGGCTGTGTTTCAGTGAAAGTTCTCCAGTTCTCACAAACCTTTGTATAAACAATTTAATAAAAAAAAAAAATGACGGGGCGAAATGGCTCATGCCTATAATCCCAGGACTTTGGGAGGCCGAGGCGGGCGGATCACCTGAGGTCAGGAGTTCGCGACCAGCCTCACCAATATAGAGAAACCCCATCTCTACTAAAAATACAAAATTAGCCAAGCGTGGTGGCACATGACTGTAATCCCAGCTACTCAGAAGGTGGAGGCAGGAGAATCACTTGAACCCAGGAGGTGGAGGTTGCAGTGAGCTGAGATGGCGCCATTACACTCCAGCCTGGACAACAAGAGTGAAACTCCGTCTCAAAAAAAAAAAAAAAAAAAACCCTCATAAGAGAAAATACCTAAACTTAGAATTTGCTCTTACATCTCTTTTATTTTTGTTGCATTATAAACATTTCTGACCATGATGCTGAGTCTAAGGAGTTGTACTTCTTGTTAACTAGGTAAGTCTTATCCCTCTTGCTGAGAATAATTAAGAAAAAAAATGACAAAATATATAAAATATCTATTTAAAGACATCAAGAGCTACAGATAACAAATGGAAAAATTAGGATTCCAAGATCTGAGAGAAGAATTGGAGCTGTTTTTCCCTATAGAATATGTGTTCAATTCCAGAAAAGGCTGCAGAGAAGCTAAATGGAGCTTTCAGTAGAGACTGAGGGCCCACAAAGAGGAGTACTGATAAAAAAAACAACCCTCCCAATCTGTGGATTGAAATACTAATATCATCTAGAGCCTCACAGTTTTTTGTAATTTTTTATGTAAAAATTGGCCAGATGTGGTGGCTCATGCCTATAATATTAGCACTTTGGGAGACTGAGGCAGGTTGATTGCTTGAGTCCAGGAGTTCAAGATCAGCCTGAGCAACATAGTGAGACTTTGTCTTTTCAAAAAATAAAAATATTAGCCAGGTGTGATGGCATGTGCCTGTTGTCCCAGCTACTCAAGAAGGTGAGATGGGAGGATTGCTTGAGCCCAGGAATTCAAGGCTGCAGTAAGCTGTGATCATGCCACTGCACTGCAGCCTGGGCAACAGAGTGAGAAGCTGAGACTGCAAGCGAGCACCACCGCATCCAGCTAATTTTGTTTATTCTTTGTAGAGACGGGGTTTTGCCTTGTTGCCTAGGCTGGTTTCAAACTCCTTGGGCTTCCAGCCTCCCAAAGTGCTGGAATTACAAGGAATGAGCCACTGCACCCTACCTAGGCTGAGTCTTAAACTTCTGGCCTCAAGTGATCCTCCCACCGTAGCCTCCCAAAGTGCTGGGATTATAGGCATGAACCACGTCACCTGTCCAAAAGCTGTTTTTGAAGAGAGATTACAAAATAATTCTTTATTATAGGACCCTGTTTCTCAAAACTTCACTGTTATCTGAGAGTTGTTTAGAAATGCAGAGTATCAGTTCCCTCCTCAGACCTACTCATTTAGAATCTCCATTTAAACAAGATTCCCAAGTGATTTCATATGCACAATAAAGTTTGAGAAACACCTCACCTATAAGTAATACTGTATTGTTTTGAAACTAACAGTAATTTATGATACTGCAGCTGCTATGTAAGATTGGGAAAGCTGAGTCTTTGCTGAGTAATCCACAACCTATATTAATGCCTGATAAATAATATTTTAGAAGGCTGGGAAATAATAGATTTATATTAAACTATTATGTCTAAAGTATTTTGAAAGTAAGTGTACTAATGTCTACAGTTTACTTGAAATACATAGAAAGAGATGGATTGATTGTTCAGTGGTATGAATAGATAGAAAGATGTGATTAGGCCAGAAGTGGTGACTCATGCCAGTAATCCCAGCACTTTGGAGGCTGAGGCAGCTGGATCACTAGAGGCCAAGAGTTTGTGTCTAGCCTGGGCAACATGGTAAAACACCCTCTCTACTAAAAATAGAAAAAAAATTTAGCTGGGCATGGTGGCACACGCCTGTAATCCCAGCTACTCGGGAGGCTGAGGCAGGAGAAACGCTTGAACCTGGGAAGCAGAGGTTGCGGTGAACCAAGATGATGCTACTGCACTCTAGCCTGGGCAACAAAATGAGACTCTGTCTCAAAAAATAAACAAAAAAAAAGATGTGATTAGACAAAAACGGTAAAATAGCGTTGAGTCTACTTGGTTGAGTTTATGAGTGTTAAGTGTAAAATTCTTTCAACTTCTCTTGAAATTTTTCCTAATTTTAGGGGCAATGGGGGAACTATTAAAAAACTAGATATCATAAGTAAGCTACCAGACTGTCACATTCCTCAAGGGTTCCAGAGAGCCGAGCTGTTACTATAATTGTCTATGTATTTATATATCCTTTGCTTTATTCTATAAATGTTTATGGTTTTTTTTCTTGTTTTTAGGGGTTTTGTTTTGTTTTTTGAGATAGAGTCTCAACTTGTCACCCAGGCTGGAGTACAGTGGCATGATCTTGGCTCACTGCAACCTCCACCTCCCGAGTTCAAGGGATTCTCATGCCTCAGCCTCCCCTGAGTAGCCAGAATCACAGATGCAAACCACTACGCCCAGCTAATTTTTGTATTTTTAGTAGAGATGGGGTTTTGCCATGTTGGCCAGGCTGGCCTCAAGTGATCTGCCTGCCTCAGCCTCCCAAATTGCTGGGATTACAAGCATGAGCCACCACGTCTGGCTCTATAAGTGTATTAATACTTTCCCCTTAGGGAAGAAAAAGTGGCTAATATTTTTTGAGTGTGCCTTTGTGCCGGGCATTTATCTCATGTATTCTTTATAACACTCTGATGAGTTAGGTATCATCAATTCATATATTCATATAATTTATTAAGCTTAGGAGATATTTGAACCTGGGGTCTGACTTAAGAGCTGATGGCTACCACATTGCACAATTCCAGACACCAACATTAACTTTATTATTGTTGGCACAGTGAAGTAGCATTCAGTTGAGATACATAGTTCCCCTGGGATTATGCATGAAGCGTGGCCTTAACCACATGCTTATACACCTGCCTCATTTGTCTCTTAAATGAAAATGTAAATTATTTTTCTGATGTACATTTTTATTTGTTCCATGATTTTCTCTTGTGTTTCATTTTTAAGATTCTTGGATCTCCCAGTCAGCTCATTTCCCCGTAATCAGAAACAGCCAGGAGTGGATTCTTTATCACCAGTGGCCTTACTTCGTAAGCAGAATTTCCAGCCTACAGCCCAACAGCAACTTACTAAACCAGCTAAAATCACTTGTGCAAACTGCAAAAAGCCTTTACAGAAGGGCCAAACAGCTTATCAACGAAAAGGATCAGCTCATCTCTTTTGTTTCTACCACGTGCCTGTCTTCCTTCTCTCATAAACGTACTCAAAACACACGAAGTGTAATATGTAAAAAGTAAGCAGTACCTTTCACCATCTCTCCACATAGTTGAATACTAGTGGTATAAATAAGTACACTTAATGTAATTGCAGAGCTGGATAGATTTATTGGTAGAATTGTTGCAGGAGTGTCTTTAATTAAGTTTATTGAGCTTGAGCTCCTAGAATATGTCTAAGCTATGGACTCGTTTGTGTTCTTGGCAGAAAAATGGAACATAGGTATGGAAGTTAGTTGCCCTCTCCCTGCCACTACATTTGCCTCCCCTTCTTCCCCATCTTACACCTTAGTTCTATAAATTTATTACCAGCATTTTTATTTGTTTTTTTTTGAGACTGAGTCTCACTCTGTTGCTCAGGCTAGAGTGCAGTGGCGTGATCTCCACTCAATACAACCTCTACCTCCCAGGTTCAAGTGATTCTCCTGCCTCAGCTTCCTGAGTAGCTGGGATTGCAGGCTCCCGCCACCACACCCAGCTAATTTTCTGTATTTTTAGTAGAGATGGGGTTTCATCATGTTGGCCAGGCTGCTCTCGAACTCCTGACCTCAAGTGATGTGCCCACCTTGGCCTCCCAAAGTGCTGGGATTACAGGTGTGATCCACTGTGCCCGGCCTATTACTAGCATTTTTGAATGCATCTAAAAATCTCAAGAACTTGTGGTAAGATTCTTGTGCTACGAAAGATTTTTATCTCTGATTCTTCTCTTTCCATATCATTTAAGAACTCTTGGCAATAAAGCCAAAAGTAGATTTGCTGCATCCAAAAATTATAGTTGATTTCTAGTATTAAATCATAAGAAAATGAAAAATGGCAATTATTATTCATATATTTGACTTGTATTAAAATGCAATGTTCTTAAATTATGTGTGTATCTCTTCTGTTTCAGAGATGCATCTACAAAGAAGGCTGATGTTCTTCCAGTAGAATCAAGCAAATCCTTCCAAGAATTTTGTAATACATATTGTTTGTCTCCCTGTGAAAACAACCAGAATCTTAAAAAAGAAGTTTTTAATAAGTCAAGATGTACAATTTGTAGTAAATTAACAGAGGTCTGTATTTTTATACCTAAGTTGTTGTTTAGGCTAACAGTGCTAATTTTAACTTTTAAGTGCTATTATGTACTTTTTCATCTACATGTTGCACAGATGTATAACATGAAGCTAAAAGGAAGAATAAGGATATGTTACAACTATCTTATGGGATATTTTTATAAATAAAATCCCATTTGCATAGCATGGAAAGTACACATCTGTTTCTGTGGGATTTGCTGTGCACATAATCAAGGCAATTGTTTTATGGTGGATTTTATTCTTACTGGTGATATTTAATAAAAATGTAGTCTTGGCCAGGCGTGGTGGCTCATGCCTGTAATCGTAGCACTTTGGAAGGCTGAGGCAGGTGGATCACGAGGTCAGGAGTTCAAGACCAGCCTGGCCAAGACAGTGAAACCCCATCTCTACTAAAATACAAAAATTATCTGGGTGTGGTGGTGGGCACTTATAATCCCAGCCACTCAGGCAGCTGAGGCAGAGAACTGCTTGAACCCAAGAGGTGGAGGCTACAGTGAGCCGAGATCACGCCACTGCACTCCAGCCTGGGTGACAGAGCAAGACTCCATCTCAAAATAAACAAAAATGTAGTCTAAGAGTTGGGGGTCAGGGCTAGAAACTACCTCTTGGGGCCAGGGGTGGTGGCTCACATCTGTAATCCCAGCACTTTGGGAGGCCGAGGGAGGTGGATATCTTGAGGTCAGGAGTTTGAGACCAACCTGGCCAACATGGTGAAACGCCATCTCTCCTAAATATAGAAAAATTAGCCAGGCGTGGTGGTGCACACCTGTAATCCAGCTACTTGGGAGGTTGAAGCAGGAGAATCACTTGAACCCGGGAGGCAGAGGCTGCAGTGAGCCAAGATTGTGTCACTACACTCCAGCCTGGATGACAGAGTGAGACTCCATCTCAAAAAAATTTTTAAAAACCTAAAACTACCTCTTGGGTACTATGCTTACTACCTGGGTGACAGGATCATTCTTACCCCAGACCTCACAACATATCCATGTAATAAACCTGCACATCAAAATAAAAGTTAAAATTATTTTTAAAAAAATAGATGATTAAAAAAATGTAGTTGCAGGACGTGAAGAAAGCAACAGATCCTGGTACAAGAACACATGGAACAAGTGGAGTGAATGTATACATACTGTTTGCTTAACATTAAGTGATACTGCAATTTTCCCAGTTCCTAGAAGAAACATGCATGTAGGCAGTCCTCACTTTATAAAGTCTTTGTTAACTAAATTTGGTGTTGGTTACCCCTGAGCCATGCATATAAAGGACATGATTTTATCTCAGTTACCACAGTGAGAACTACTCTGCCTCTGGTTATACAGAAACCATCCTGAATACAGATAATATTGATTCCCTTAGTTCCCTCCACAAACGTTTTTCTAGGGCAGTGAACTTTACTTATAATACTATCTAAAAATTGTTGATTGCTGGCGATGAGTGACTCACACATATAATCCCAGCTGTTGAGGAGGCTGAGACAGGATGGTCACTGGACCCCAGGAGTTTGAGGGTGAAGTGAGCTATGATTGTACCACTGCTTTCTAGCCAGGGTGACAGAGCAAAAGACTCCGTATCAAAAAAAAAAAATTTCTTTTCTTTTAAGCAAGTCATATCAAAATCTTCTAAACCAAAGCCAGGTGTGGTGCTGCAACCTGTAATCTGAGCTACTCAAGAGGCATGAATAGAGTGCTTGCTTAAGCCCAGGAATTCCAGATCAGCCAGGGTAACATAGCGAGAACTTGTCTCAAACCAAAAAAAAAAAGTTGATTTTCTGTTGTTATTAAATGTCTTTAGAGAAGTTATTACTGATTTTATTGCTTTCCCATAAATCTTATTTTTCTTTTGTAAAATCAAAGTGACCTTACAAATAAAGGAAAAAAATCTTTTCACAGCCAGCCATGGTGGCTCATGCCTGTAATCCCAGCACTTTGGGAGGCCGAGGCGGGCAGATCACTTGAGGTCAGGAATTCAAGACCAGCCTGGCCAACATGGTGAAACCTCATCTCTACTAAAAATACAAAAATTAGCTGGGCATGGTGGCAGGCACCTGTAATCCCAGCTACTCAGGAGGCTGAGGCAGGAGAATCGCTTGAACCTGGGAGGCAGAGGTTGCAGTGAGCCAAGATTGTGCCATTGGACTCCAGCCTGGGCAACAGAGTGAGACTCCCATCTCAGGGAAAAAAAAAAAAAAAAAAAAAAAAAAAAATATATATATATATATACACACATATATATATATGTATATATGTATATCTCGTATATTTATTTATATATAAAAAATTTATATATATATTTTTTTCCCTGGGAATATCTTCCCCTGAGCTATGACTAGGGATTCTTTGCTTCTGTTTCAGAAACTAGTTATCTCATTGTTTGTTGTACTAATGTGGTTCATATATCTTAGTTAATGAATTCTGGTTTGTTTGTTTTTTCAGATTCGCCATGAAGTCAGTGTAAATAATGTAACACATAAACTATGCAGTAACCATTGCTTTAATAAGTACAGATTGGCCAATGGTCTAATAATGAATTGCTGTGAATACTGTGGAGAGTACATGCCTAGTAAGAGTACTGGAAGCAACATCCTGGTGACTGGAGGTCAGCAGAAGAGGTTTTGCTGCCAAAGTTGCATTAATGAATATAAACAGGTAATTCTTTCTAATGAGCTTTAAATGATCAAATTATATAGTAGCTTCACCCTTATAGCCTACTTGAACCAGATTTATCTTATAATCTCATTTAGGTCCATTTTGTCATTCTGTCATTGGTTTGTCCCATCTCAAATATTCAAGCCTATCGATTGTTGTAAACTTGTTTTAAAAGTTTACTCTGGGCTGGGTGCAGTGCCTCACTCATATAATCCCAGCATTTTGGGAGGCTGAGGCAGGAGAATTGCTTGAGCTCAGGAGCTTGAGACCATCCTGGGCAGCATAGTGAGACCTAATCTCTACTAGAAATGTTTTTAAATTAGCCAGGTATGATGGCATGTGCCTATCTGTAGTCTCAGCTATGATGGAAGCTGAGGCTGCAGTGAACTATGATTGCACCATTGCATTCCAGCTGGGCAACAGAGTGAAAGCCAGTCTTAAAAAAAAAAAAAAAAAAAGAGGTTGGGTGCGGTGGCTCACCCCCTGTAATCCCAGCACTTTGGGAGGCTAAACAGACGGATCACGAGGTCAGGAGTTCGAGACCAGCCTGGCCAATATGATGAAACCGCATCTCTACTAAAAATACAAAAACATTAACTGGGCATGGTGGCATGCACTTGTAGTCCCAGGTACTCAGGAGGCAGAGGCAGAAGAATTGCTTGAACCTGGGAGGCGGAGGTTGCAGTGAGCCGATACTGCACCACTGCACTCCAGCCTGGGCGACGGAACAAGACTCTGTCTTCAAAAGAAAAAAGAAAAGAAAAATGGCCAGGCACAGTGGGCTCACCGTTGTAATTCCAGTACTTTGGCCAAGGCAGGCAGATCACTTGGGGCTAGGATTTCAAGACCAGCCTGGGCAACATGGCAAAACCCTGTCTCTATTAAAAACACAAAAATTAACTGGGTGAGGTGGTGTGTGCCTGTAATCCCAGCTACTTGGGAGGCTGAATAAGAATCACTTGAACCTGGTAGGCAGAGGTTGTAGAGCCAAGATCATCCCACTGCACTCCAGCCTGGGTGACAGAGCAAGACTCTGTCTCAAAAAAAAGAAATGAAAAAGTTTACTCCTGGAAGAAGTTAAAAGACTAATTTTTCTTCTGTACCATTTTGCACTCCCACTAAGCACTTGCTAATTCTAGTCACTCTACATTCTGACCAAAATTTGGGGCCAGGTAAAGTGGTTCACAGCTCTAATCCCCGCACTTTGGGAGACCAAGGTGGGAGAATCACTTGAGGCCAGGAATTCGAGACCAGCCTGGTCAACATAGCAAGACTCTGTCTCTACAAAACTTAAAATAAAAAAATAAAATGTGATAGTGTCTGTTTTGTCTGTCAAGTCTTCAGCCCATTTTTCATTGAATTGTCTTTTTGTTACTGAGTTATAGGAGTTCTTTCTATTATTCCGGATATATGTATTTTATAAAATAAATGTATTTGGAAGATTTTTTTCTTTTAATTTATTTTTAAAGAAAAAATATCAGAAGAATAGGCTGGTCCGAAGGTAGTGAGTTATCTCAATTGATTGTTCAAAGTCAGTTACAGATCGAACTCCTTGTTCTACTCTTTCCCCCTTCTCACTACTGCACTTGACTAGTCTTAAAAAAAAATAAAAAGAAAAAAAGAAAAAATATCAGAAGAATAAAAAAAAAAAAAAGAAAAAATACCAGGAGATCGAGACCATCCTAGCCAACATGGTGAAACCCCGTCTCTACTAAAAATATTTTTCTGTGTCAGTGACCTAGGAAAAAAAAAAAAGAAAAATAAAATTTAAAAGAAACAAAAAAAAAAAGGAAAAATAGACCAGGTGCGGTGGCTCACACTTGTAATCCCAGCACTTTGGGAGGCTGAGGTGGGGAGATCACGAGGTCAGGAGTTTGAGGCCAGCCTGGCCAACATGGTAAAACCCCGTCTCTATTAAAGATACAAAAAATTAGCCGGGCGTGATGTCACATGCCTGTAATCTCAGCTACTTGGGAGGCTAAGGCAGGAGAATCGCTTGAACCCAGGAGGCAGAGGTTGCAGTGAGCCAAGATGGCGCCACTATGCTCCAGCCTGGCTGACAGAATGAGACTGTGTCTCAAAAAAATATATATATATCTATATTAGCCAGGCATGGTGGTGCATACCAGTAGTCCCAGTTACTTGGAAAGCTGAGGTTGGAGGATCACTTGAGTACAGGAGGCAGAGGTTGCAGTGAGCCAAGATTGCATCACTCCACTTTAACCTGAGTGACAGAGTAAGACCCTGTCTCAAAAAATAATAATAAATAAAAAGTTGGCAAATATAGGCATGATATTTCTGTATAAGCAGAATGTTTTACATTTTATAAATGTGCTTCCCCACTCCACTCCAAACAAATGAGTATTTCTCTTTGTTTGTTTTTGAGATGGAGTTCCATTCTTTTTGCCCAGGCTGAAGTGCAATGGCGCAGTGTTGGCTCACTGCAATCTCCGCCTCGCGGGTTCAAACAATTCTCCTGCCTCAGCCTCCAGAGTAGCTGGGATTACGGGCATGCACAATCATGCCCAGCTAATTTTGTATTTTTAGTAGAGATGGGGTTTCTCATGGTAGGGTGGTCTTGAACTCCCAACCTCAGATGATCCACCTGCCTTGGCCTCCCAATGTGCTGGTATTACAGGCGTGAGCCACCACACCCAGCCCACATGAATATTTTCAAGTAATTAGTGGCATGCCTTCTGAAGAGGCCAAGAGAGAAAGCCTTCATATGTGAACACCACAAGAAAAAACAGAAATCTTACAACTAGTAGCTTATTGCTGAATGACATGCACAGTTATAAAATGACTGTGTCTAAATAATAATAAAGCCAGTGTTTCTCAACCAGGGACGATTTTTGTCTCCACGTGGACATTTGGCAATGTCTAGAAATATTTTTTTTTTATTTGCCAGATAAAATAATTCAGGATAGAAACATTTTTGACTGTCACACCTCAGGGGTGCTGCTGGCATCTAGTGGATAGAGTCCAGAGGTGCTGCTAAACATCTGCAGTTCACAGCACAGTCCCTTACAACAAATAATCATCTCGCCCAAGAAATCCTGTAACCAAAGATAAGTGGCTGGGTGATGAGTGTGTATAGTGAGTGTGGTAAGAGGAAGGAAAGCAAAATTTTCATCTTCCTCATTGAGAAGTCAATTAATGATACCTAAAGCGGGGAAGAAAAAAAATAAATAGTGATACGAACATGTTACTTTGAGATTTGGAAATACATAACCAAAGAATCAGCTAGAAAAGTTGTAAGTGCTAGGCATGGTGGTGTGCACCTGTAATACTAGCTACTAGAAAAGCTGAGGCAAGAGGGTCATTTGAGCCCAGGCGTTTGAGTCTGTAGTACACTAGGATCACACCTGTGAATGGCCACTGTACTTCTCCCTGGGCAAGAAAGCAAGGCCTTGTCTCAGAAAAATTTTTTGCCTGGCATGATGGCTTATGTCTATAATCCCAGCACTTTGGGAGGCTGAAGAAGAGGATTGCTTGAGCCCAGGAGTTCAAGACCAACTTCAGCAACTTGGTGAGACCCCTGTCTCTACAAAAAAACTTAAAAATTAGCTGGTGTGGCATGCCCCTGTGGTCCCAACTACTCAAGAGGCTGAGCCTGGAGGATCACTTGAGCCTCAGAGGTCATGACTGCAAATGAGTGAGCCATGATCTCATCACTGCACTCCAGCCTGAATGACAGAGTGAGACTGTCTCAAAAAATATATATATTTTTTGCTTATAGCCATTACTGGATAGTGAATTTTAAAAATAAAATAAAAGTATAGATTTTTTAAATGGTATATGCTAAAAAAAATTTATTTTATTTTAAAAGGTTATAGGTGGTTAGCTTCTGGTAAAAGGGAAATAGGTAGAGGTGGTAGGGGACTCCTATTTGTTTTAATTAACCTGGTATAACTAGTTGGTGCTTTATACTAAATGTATCTGTTTTTATGTTTTGTTTATTTGTTTGAGACAGGGTCTCTCCCTTGTCACCCAGGCTGGAGTGTAGTGGTGTGAGCTCTGCCCACTGCAACCTCCAGCTCAAGTGATCCTCCCATCTCAGCCTCCTGAGTAGCTGGGCCTGCAGGTATGCGCCACCACACTCGGCTAATTTTTGTGCTGGATGTGGTAGTGCATGCCTGCAGGGGTTTTGTGGGGTTTGTCATATTGCCCAAGCTGGTTTTGCACTGTTGGGCTCAAACAATCTGCCCGTCTTGGCCTCCCAAAGTGCTGGGATTATAGGCATGAGCCACTCTACCTGGCTGGTATATGTAATTTTAAAATGTCAAAGATACTGAAGTTCAGAGAGCATTTAGCCCAGTCACACAGCTAGATTTGACCTACATCGTTTGTGTACTCCATTGCCTCCAATAGAAACATTCATTAGTGTACCCTATTGCCTCCAATAGGAATATTTGCTTATACATATGCATTATCCCCCCCCCAAGAAGCCATAAGTACCCTGAGGCCAACGTTTATATCTGCTCTAGTTTAATAATCTCCAGCGGGGTGTGGTGGCTTATGCCTGTAATCCCAGCACTTTGGGAGGCTGAAGTGAGTGGATCACCTAAGGCCATGAGTTCGAGACCAACCTGACCAACATGGTGAAACCCCATCTCTATTAAAAATACAAAAATTAGCTGGGTGTGGTGGCAGGCACCTGTAATCCCAGCTACCCCGGAGGCTGAGGCAGGAGAATCGCTTGAACCCAGGAGGCGGGGGTTGTTGCAGTGAGCCAAGATGGCACCATTGCACTCCAGCCTGGGCAACAGAGCAAGACTCTATCTCAAAAAAAAAAAAAGGTAATAATAGCTTAAAACAATAGCTAAGAAAGTTAAGAGTCAGATGCTTTGTTCCCTATAGAAACTAAAGTTAATATATGTCCTGAGTTTTAATTTTTTTTTTTTTTTTTTGTGACTGAGTCTCACTCTGTCACCAGGCTGGAGTGCAGTGGTGCAATCTCTGCTCACTGCAACCACCACCTCCCAGGTTCAAGCAATTCTCCTGCCTCAGACTCCCAAGTAGCTGGGATTAGAGGTGCCCACCACCACGCCCAGCTAATTTTCTTTGTATTTTTAGTAGAGATGGGATTTCACCATCTTGGTCAGTCTGGTCTTGAACTCCTGACCTCGTGATCCACCCGCCTTGGTCTCCCAAAGTGCTGGGATTACAGGCATGAGCCACCGTGCCCAGTGTTGTCTTTTGATTCGCATTTCTTTGATGCTAATGATGAGCTTCTTTTCTTGTGCTTATTGAGCATTTGTATATAAATTTTTAAAAGTTTAACAATCCTAAAATAAAATTGTAATCTACTCTGTTTGTCCTCAGATGATGGAAACAAAATCAAACAAATCATCAGCATCGGAAAATAGAAAAAGGAATACTGTTAGAGAGGAAAATGAAAAACAATTCTGTGGATCGTCGGGTACACTTTCGGAAAACATAGAGGGAATCCCAGAAAAAAAGGAAAAGACATCAGAGCTACAGGTTTCAGTAGAATGCGGCACAGATACATTACTGATCAAAGAGAATGTGAATTTACCTCCTCCTTCCATGTCAACCATAGCTGATATATTTCAAGAACAACTGGAAGAGAAAAATTCTGAAGACTCCATCGTACCGGTTGTGCTTTCCGCAGATCCAGGTACATGGCCCCGAATTTTGAATATTAAACAGCGGGACACTCTTGTTGATAATGTTCCACCTCAAGTAAGAAATTTTAACTTTCCAAAAGATAATACAGGGAGGAAGTTTTCAGAAACTTATTATACACGGATTCTTCCAAATGGTGAAAAAACCACTAGATCCTGGTTACTTTATTCGACCTCAAAAGATTCTGTGTTTTGCCTATATTGCAAACTCTTTGGGGAAGGAAAAAATCAACTGAAAAATGAGAATGGGTGCAAAGATTGGCAACATTTATCACATATTCTTAGTAAACATGAAGAAAGTGAAATGCACATCAACAATAGTGTTAAGTACTCAAAATTAAAATCTGATCTAAAAAAAAATAAAACTGTTGACGCTGTAGAACGCAGATTATACGAAAATGAGAAAAATGATGGTGTGCTGTTGTTGTACACATAATATAACTGATTTGTTTTTTGACATGATGTTCAGAATCTTACATTGCTCAGAAAACATTTGTCCTGCAATAGTCAGTACTATGGTATTGTAAGTCTCCTCTACAGAGTCACTTGCAGCAGTTCCTTAGCAATAAGCATGTTAGCAAATAAATAGCAAAGAATGTTTCCATTCCACATCTAAAACTAATTAGATTCAATTGTCATTAGGCAATGACTTCATTAGGCAGTGAAGATTAACAGTAAGTAATTGTTGCTGGGCAAGGTGGCTCACGCCTGTAATCCCAGCACTTTGGAAGGCTGAGGCAGGCGATCACCTGAGGTCAGGAGTTCAAGACCAGCCTGGCCAACATAGTGAAACTCCATCTCTACTAAAAATACAAAAAACTAGCCGGGAGTGGTGGCACATGCCTGTAATCGCAGCTACTCAGGAGGCTGAGACAAGGGAATCGCTTGACCCAGGAAGTGGATGTTGCAATGAGCCGAGATAACACCACTGCACTCCAGCCTGGGTAACGAGAGCAAAACTCCATCTTAAAAAAATAAATAAAAATAAATAAGTAATTGATAATCTTCACAATCTATCAATTTACAACTTTTTAAAAGTTGGCATTTGAGGACTGCCATTTGACAGGTTTGGTTAATATTCTGTTCTTGGCCGGGCTTGATGTCTCACACCTGTAATCCCAGCACTTTGAGAGGCCCAGGCAGGCAGATCACTTGAGGTGAGGAGTTAAAGACCATCCTGGCCAACATGACAAAACCTCATCTCTACTAAAAATACAAAAATTAGCCAGGCATGGTGGCACACACGGTAGTCCCAGCTACGCAGGAGGCTGAGGTAGGAGAATCACTTGAACCCAGGAGGTAAAGGTTGCAGTGAGCTGAGATAGCACCACTGTACTCCAGCCTGAGCAGCAAAGCAAGACTCTATCTCAAAAAAAAAAGAAAAAATTCTAATTACCGTGAAAGAAGAAGGAAAGACTTATTTGATCAATACCAGTTTGAATAAGATACTTATGTGAGCAAACATTCTCAACATTATTATTAAAGTAAAAATACTCCGTTTACAGAATGGAATCTGAAACTACAGCTTTTTGCTATTAAACCAAATACTTGTGATTTACTTCATTTGAGCAAAACACTTTTATTTGAGCAAGACAGCATTATTTGTTATGTTAATGATGGTTAAATTCCATTTTATTGGTTTTATTTTTGTTTTAATTTAATTTTTAAATGTTTTATCATTGTATATTAACTATAAGCAGAAAGAATACCTATTTTATGTTGATAAAAATATAAAAAATATTAAAATAAATATATATTAAGTTAACCTTCAAGTGTTATGGGTTTTTTTCTCCCTGTGAAAAGAGATGGCGTGCTTGAAATTTGAGACAGACCATTGAAAATTAAGGATCTAAGTTGTTTTAGATGGTCAACATCCCTATCACTGTGTGTTTAGTAAATCTCTCTTCTGTTTCTGATTTCTGATGTCAATTTTTATATACTATTCCTATGAAACAAAATGGCATATCAGCAGTGACTAGAACGGTAGATGGACATTCTCGTGGGGTGACACTAGGAATACTTGCAGACTCTCAATGATGCCAGCGCATACTATTTTTAGAATACCCATGAAAATCATCCTCATTAACTTCTAACCATTTTGAGTTTTTGTTCGTTTGTTTCTTGACAAACAAACAAAACCTCCCCACCTCAGCCTCCCAAAGTGCTGGAATTATAAGCTTAATCCACCATGCCCGGCCACCATTTTGGGTTTTGACAACTAGATCATTTAGTATTTTGAGACTTAGATCTGAATGTGGCCTGGGACGTTTCCAAAATCCTGTTTACTTTGGAAGCCCAGAGAATACAGACTGTAGAACAAGTTTTGAAGTTTGTTTCCAAATTATTAATGTACTCATTATTTCAGGCTGGGCGCAGTGGCTCATGCCTGTAATCCCAGAACTTTGGGAGGCAGAGTGGGGTGGGTCACTTGAGGTCAGGGGTCAAAGGACAGCCTAGCCAACATAGTGAAACCCCGTCTCCGCTAAAATACAAAAATTAGCAAGGTGTGGTGACACATGCCTGTAATCCCAGCTACTTGAGAGGCTAAGGCAGGAGAATTGCTTAAACTCAGGAGGCAGGGGTTACGGTGAGCCGAGATTTGGGCCACTGCACTCCAGCCTGGGTGACAGAGCGAGACCCTGTCTCCAAAATAAATAAATAAATATATTCATTATTTCATTAAAGCTTGCCAATCAGCTGAATCACAGATTTGTAGTATAATTAGACTCTTTTGTATTTGAGAACTACTGAAATCAATCAAGTGGCTGTTTAAAGATAATTTGGCATAAATATCAAATTTATCAATAGAAAAAATAAAATTAGGACCGGGCATGGTGGCTCACACCTGTAATCCCAGCACTTTGGGAGGCTGAGCGGGCAGATCATGAGGTCAGGAGATCAGGACCATCCTGGCTAACATGGTAAAACCCCATCTCTATTAAAAATACAAAAAATTAGCCAGGCATGATGGCATGCACCTGTAGTCCCAGCTACTTGGGAGGCCAAGGCAGGAGAATTGCTTGAACCCAGGAGGCAGAAGTTGCAGTGAGCCAAGATTGCACCACTGCACTCCAGCCTGGCAACAGAGCGAGACTCCATCTCAAAAAATAAAATAAAATGAGATCTTCACCTTAAACTCATTTATTTCATCAGCATACCTCATACCTAGAAGGCGCCATAAATTCTACACATAGTAATTAAAGGTAAAACATTCAAAAAGTATAGGTGTTTTGTTGACATGTGTTCATTGTAAATAGCTTTCAAATTTTCAATATGTTTGACATTTTTCATAATACAGTGTTAGGTGATCCAGGCTTAGTGCCATATCCCTGCTACTTGGTAGGCTGAAGGAAGATCCCTGGAGCCCAGGAGTTGGAGTCCAGATGAGACAACGTAATAAAAACCCTACCTCTTAAAAAAAAAATCAACTAAATTCAGAAGATAAGATAAAAATGCAAGTATCTCTGTACAGGAATAATTTAATTTTTTTCCTTTTCTAGTTTTTAAGTTTTAGTTTTTACTTTTTTAACATTATAAAATTAATATGTGCTCATTTTAAGGAAGGAAAGGAGAAAGCATAGACAAGAAAGTCCTGTTTACCATCCCTCACTTCTCCAGCTGCAGGATGTGTCATCACTGATCTGGACATCTGGACTGTACTCAGGGTTTCTTTTCATCTTTTGTTTTTTTGAGACGGAGTCTCGCTTTGTTGTCCAATCTAGAGTGCAGTGATGTGATCTCGGCTCACTGCAACCTCCACCTCCCAGGTTCAAGCGATTCTCCTGCCTCAGCCTCCTGAGTAGCTGGGATTATAGGCTCCCACCACCGCACTTGGCTAATTTTTGTATTTTTAGTAGAGACAGGGATTCACCATCTTGGCCAGGCTGGTCTCGAACTCCTGACTTTGTGATCCACCTGCCTCAGCCTCCAAAAGTGCTGGGATTACAGATGTGAGCCACTGCACATGGCACTTTTCATCTTTTTAATTACTTCACTGGGAAAAGTCATTAGAAAAAATTATCTCCTGCTACTAATTTTTATCAAAAATTAGAAAGGACAATCTCAAAATAACAGTCTTTGAGAAAATGGCAAAAGTGAGGCCGGGTATGGTGGTTCACGCCTGTAATCCCAGCACTTTTGGGAAGCCAAGGCAGGTGGATCGCCTGAGGTCAGGAGTTTGAGACCAGCCTGGTCAACATGGTAAAAACTCATCTCTGCTAAAAATAAAAACATAAAGTTAGCTGGTCATGGTGGTGTATGCCTGTAATCCCAGCTACTTAGGAGGCCGAGGTGGGAGAATCGCTTGAATCTGGGAGGCAAAGGTTGCAATGAGCCAAGATTGTGCCACTGCACTTCAACTTGGGTGACAGAGCAAGACTCTGTCTCAAAAAAAAAAAAGAGGCCAGGCATGGTGACTCATGCCTGTAATCCCAGAACTTTGGGACGCCAAGGTAGGTGGATCACAAAGTCAGGAGTTCAAGACCAACCTGGCCAACATAGTGAAACCCCATCTCTACTAAAAATACAAAAAATTAGCCAGGCGTGGTGGCGGGCACCTATAATCCCAGCTACTCCTCGGGAGGCTGAGGCAGGAGAATCACTTGAACCCGGGGTGGGGGCAGAGGTTGCAGTGAGCGGAGATCGCCTGGGCGACAATGCAAGACTCCATCTCAAAAAAAAAAAAAAAAGCAAACTCAACTCCTTGACACAACATAAGATCTTAACATAGCTGCAATCATCAGTGGCAGATGAATAGGGAAAGGGGTAGACAAAGACAACATGAAGGCACAAACTTTTAGAGCTGGAATAGTGCTGTGTAACAGGGGTCCCCAAACCCTTGGATGTGGCCTGTTAGGAACTGAGCCACATAGCAGGAGGTGAGCCACTGGTGAGTGAGCATTACTGCTGAGCTCCACCTCCTGTCAGATCAGCGTTAGCATTCGATTTTCTTTTCTTCTTCCTTTTTTTTTTTGAGACAGAGTCTCGCTCTATTGCCCAGGCTGGAGTGCAGTGGTGGAATCTTGGCTCACTGTAACCTCCGCCTCCTGGGTTCAAGTGATTCTCCTTACCTCAGCCTCCCGAGTAGCTGGGATTACAGGCATGCACCACCATGCCTGGCTAGTTTTTTGTATTTCTAGTAGAGACAGGGTTTCACTATGCTGGCCAGGCTGGTCTTGAACTCCTGATCTTGTGATCCACCCACCTCGGCTTCCCAAAGTGCTGGGATTACAGGTGTTGAGCCACCACACCCAGCCAGCATTCGATTTTCATAGGACTGGGAACCCTATTGTCAATGGAGATTGCAAGCTCCTTATGAGAATCTAATGTCTGATGATCTGAGGTGGAGCAGTTTCATCCTGAAACCACTCCTACCCTGCTTCGTCCATGGAAAAATTATCTTCCACGAAACTGTCTTCCCTGGTGCCAAAATGGTTGGGGACCACTGCCCTATAAGGTTGACTTACAATGTGCGACCATGTTAAGGCTGAAATTAAGAATTTGAGGCTGTGCTACTCGGGAGGCTGAAGTAGGAGGATCACTTGATCCCAGGGTTTCTGAGCTGTAGTGCCCAAAACAGGTGTCCGCACTAAGTTCGACATCAATATGGTGACCTCCCGGGAGCAGAGGACCACCAGGTTGCCTAAGGAGGGGGAGAACCAGCCCAGGTCAAAAACAGAGAAGGTCAAACTCCCGTACTGATCAGTAGTGGGATCGCGCCTATGAATAGCCACTGCACTCCAGCCTGGGCAACAGTGAGACCTCGTCTCTTAAAAAAAATAAAGGGGCCTTCAGTCCTGGAGAGTTGCAAGCCCCTCAGGCACTTAGGCTGTTGGTCTCTTTTAAAAAAAAAAAAAAGAATTTGAAGGTGGGCTGGACTGGGCTGGGTATGGGGGGCTCATGCCTATAATCCCAGCACTTCAGGAGGCCAAGGTAGGTGGATTCCTTAAGCCAAGGAGTTTGAGATCAGCCTGAGCGACATGGTGAAACCCTGTGTCTACAAAAAAATAAGCCAGTGTGGTGGCACACATCTGTGATCCTAAGTACTCGGGAGGCTGAAATGGAGGATCACTTGAGCCCTGGAGGGTGAGGCTGCAGTGAGCCATGATCGAGCCACTGCACTCCAGCCTGGGTTAGACAGAGTATCAAAAAAAAAAAAAAAAAAAAAAAAAAAAAGCTGGTCCAAGATGAGCCAGTAGGGTGAGTTATCTCAATTGTTCACACTCAGTTACAAATTGAACTCTCCCTCTTCTCACTACTTCATTTAAAAAAATAATGAGAATTTAGACTTGAAAGCAAATGTTGAGCCAATTAACACAATTAACAGAATCTTTGTTTTTTGTTTGTTTGTTTTATTTTTTTATTTTTATTTTTAAGATGGGGTTTCACCATGTTGGTCAGGCTGGTCTTGAACTCCCAACCTCAGGTGATCCGCCCACCTTGGCCTCCAAAGTGCTTGGATTACAGGCGCGAGCCACCACGCCCGGCCCAGAATCTTTGTTTTTAAGAGGTTGTGAGGTTAGTTCGGGAATATAGTGGTGTTAATTTTAAACGTGGACAGTAGATTATTTTGAACTAATGTCCTGGAAGTCACATTTAGAGTGAAGAACATATTAATCCAGTTTGCTTCTAAGGATAAATAAAGCAAGAGAAACCCAAAACCTGGAAAATAAGACCAACACTTCACTCCTGTTGGTGTTAGAAAGTCTTTCACATATATATGTATATTAGAAACGGGGCTGGTCTCAAACTGCTGGCCTTAGGCCATCCACCCGCTTCGAACTCTGAAAGTTCTGGAATTGCAGGCGTTTGCCACCACGCCCAGCCAAAAAAGCCTTTCATAATATGTACCTACAGATTAATAAAATTGTAAAACTTTAGTGGCCAGATGCCCGGCTGAGTCCTGAAGGCTGAGATGCACGGGGCCAAGTGCGTGCTCGGCGACCCGGGCACCTGCCATGAGCTTTGCGGGGACGTGGGCCGGCGCAGCACCCTGCCAGGCATCTCTGATGAGCGTGCAGGTGCCACTGCAGCTGCGCAACCGCTCGCAGGGCGCCCAGAAGCTGGAGACGCGCTGCGGCCTGCCGGGGGCGCCTCCACCGCGCGCAGAATGGCCTGCTGCAACCAGCTCCAGGACGCCACCTGCCAGAACCGCAGGCACCCGCTGGCTCACCGCGATCCTCGCCCTGGCGCTGCGTAAGGAGATCTCGGTCTATGGTATGGTAAGCGACAGCTGCTGCAGGGAGAAGAGCCCCCGCTTGGTGCCTTACCATTAATTCCAGAAGAGCCGGTGTCATGAATGTCGAATCTACCCCCAAATAGCCCATCACCGAGGTGGCGTCTACTCCCACTGGGCCAAGAAGAAGCCCATCCTGTTCACCCTCTGTCCTGGAAGGGCAAGGAGCCTCTGTCCCCCACACTCCACCAAAAGCATTTAATTTATGGATCCTGCTTCCTGGCACATGCCAGATGGACCTAAAGTTCCTTTCTGCCCCACTCTGGGGACACTTGGAGCCATCTGGGACCTGAAGACTTGAAGGGGAGCAGAGGGGGTGCCCTTTCTCCACCTCCACTCCCTGAGTAATCCACAGCATTTTGGCACTCACCACAGGTTTGTCAAGTGGTCTTTGCCCCTGGGGCTGATGGCCCCCTAAGCACCAGCATCATGACTTTGTGCCAGTCCTGGTGCTTCCTCCCTGGGCCCCCTACCACCCTTTGGTGCCACACTTCTCAGGCTGGTCATCCTGGTTGGGGCAGCAGATAGTCTAGAGTTTGTTGGGTGAGGGTGCTGTTTAGCTGTGACTGCCGGGGCCATATTAGGAACTTACGGATATATCTGGAGGGTAGAGGGGGAAGACAAAATGAAAGAAAACAAAGAAACATGAGAAGAACAATTTATGAACAATTTAGATCAAAGAATTTAAGATAGCAGGATGTTAAAATAAAAAATAAAAAAGCCAGACGTGGTGGCACATGCCTGTAATCCCAACTACTCAGGAGGCTGAGGCAGGATAATTGCTTGCTTGCACCCAGGAGGCAGAGGTGCAGGGAGGCAGAGGTTGCAGTGAGCCAAGATTGCATCATTGTACTACAGCCTGGGTGATAGAGCGAGACTCAGTCTCAAAAAAATAAAAATAAAAAAAAGGATTTGAGAAATTTGATGGAAAATTCCCTCAAAAAGTACAATTTAAAAAGCACAACAGCCAGATGCTGTGACTCGTGCCTGTAATCCCAGCACTCTGGAAGGCCCAGGCAGGCAGATTATTTGAGCTCAGGAGTTTGAGACCAGCCTGGCCAACATGGAGAAACTTTGTCTCTATAAAAAATAAAATACAGGCTGGGCATGGTGGCTCACACCTGTAATCCCAGCACTTTGGGAGGCCAAGGTGGGCGGAACATTTGAGGTCAGGAGTTCGAGACCAGCCTGACCAACATGGTGAAACCTCGTCCCTACTAAAAATACAAAACAGCAGGTATGTGGGTCACAGCTACTCAGGAGGCTGAGGCAGAAGAATCGCTTGAACCCTGGAAGCGGAGGTTGCAGTGAGCCAAGATCGCACCACTGGACTACAGTTTGGGCAACAGAACAAGACTCCATCTCAAAAAAAATAAAATACAGAAATTAGCCAGGCATGGTGGCTCATGCCTGTAGTCCGAGCTACTCTGGAGGCTGAGGTGAGAGGATCACCTGTTCCCGAGAGGTCCAGGCTGCAGTGAGCAGTGATCATGCCTCTGTATTCCAGCTTGAATGGCACAGTGAGATCTCGTCTCTAAACAAAACAAAACAAAACAACTTCAAAACAAGGTACATAATACATACTTTGAGATGCAGCAAAAATAAGATGAGTTTGCTGGGTGCAGTGACCACTCCTGTAATCCCAGCACTTTGGGAGGCTGGAGGATCACTTGAGGCCAGGCGTTCAAGACCAGCCTGGCCAACTTGGCAAAACCCTATTTCTCCTAAAAATACAAAAATTAGCCAGGCGTGGTGGTACACGTCTGCAATTCCAGCTGCTCGGGAGGCTGAGGGACGAAAATCGTTTGAACCCAGGAGGCAGAGGTTGCAGTGAGCCAAGATTGCACCACTGCACTCCAGGTTGGGGAAAAGAGTGAGACCTTGTCTCAGAAAAAAAAGATGGATTGAAGGATGGATGGATGGATGGATGGATATGCAATAAAGCAAGTATAGAAACATGTTAATGGTAGATGGTAGATGTAAGTAGTGGTTATAAGGATGGTGACTAAGTTTTTTTTAAATTTTTGTTATTGTCTTAGAGACAGGGTTTTGCTCTGTCACCCAGGCTGGAGTGCAGTAGCATGATTATGGCTCACTCTAGCCTCAATTTCCTGAGCTCAAGCAATCCTCCCACCTCAGCCTCCTGAGTAGTTAGGACTACAGATGAGTGCCGCCATGCCTGGCTAATTTTTGTTTTGTTTTGGTAGAGATGGGGTCTTGCTATATTGCCCAGTTTGGCTTTGAACTCCTGGGCTCAAGAGATCCTCCTGCGTCAGCCTCCCAACATGCTGGGATTACAAGCATGAGCCACTTGCCTGGCCACCAACATGACTTTTTTTTTGAGACAGAGTCTTGTTCTGTTGCCCAGGCTGGAGTGCCTGGTTCACTGCACCTTCTGCCTCGTGGGTTCAAGCAATTCTCAGCCTCCGAAGTAGCTAGGATCACAGGTGTGCACCACTACGCCCAGCTAATTTTTGTATTTTATTCATTTATTTGTTTTATTTTATTTATTTTTTGAGACAGAGTCTTGCTCTGTCGCCCAGGTTGGAGTGCAGTGATCATGGCTCACTGCAACCTCCGCCTCCCAGGTTACTCGCCTCCCAAGTAGCTGGGATTACAGGTGCCCACCACCATGCCTGGCTAATTTTTGTGGTTTTAGACAGGGTTTTGCCATGTTGGCCAGGTTGGTCTCAAACTCCTGACCTCAGGTGATCCACCCATCTCGGCCTCCCAAAGTGCTGGGATTACAGGCATGAGCCACTGGGCCCGGACTGTTTATTTGTTCTGAGACAGAGTCTTGCCCTGTCACCCAGGCTGGAGTGCAGTGGTGTGATTATAACTCATTGCAACCTGAACTCCTGAGCTCAAGGGTTCCTTCCCATCTCTCAGTTCCCTGCGTATCTGAGACTACTACTACATGCCCAGCAAATTTTTATTTTTATTTTTTGTAGAGATGGGACTTCCTTATGCTGCCCAGGCTGGTGTTGAACTCCTGGCCTCAAGTGATCTTCCCGCATCAGCCTCCAAAACTATTAGGATTACAGGCATGAGCCACTACACCAGGCCCACATTGAGGTTGAGTTCAGTTCTGACTGGACTATTGCAATAGTATGTTACTGATTAAAATCTGCCTTTACCTCTTTAGTATTTGGCTTTATCTCTGATATAGCTTTTCTGAATGTCTGAAATTTTCATAATAAGATTGGGATAAAAATAAAAACACTTAAAAAAATAGACACATGTACCAGCTATGTCAGAGTAACCGGTATTGGGCTTGCCTCCTCCCCATAAACAAATAGAAAACTGGGGCTGGGCATGTCATCTCACACCTATAATCCCAACACTTTGGGAGGCTGAGGCAGGTGGATTACCTGAGGTCAGGAGTTCGAGACCAGCCTGACCAACATGGGGAAAACCTGTCTCTAATAAAAATTTAAAAATTAGCCAGGTGTGGTGCTATGCACCTGTACACTGTAGTCCCAGCTACTCGGGAGGCTGAGACAGGAGAATCACCACCTGGGAGGCACAGGATTCAGTGAGCCAAGATCACTCCACTGCACTCCAAGCCTGGGCGACAGAGCAGGACTCCGTCTCAAGAAAAAAAAAAGAAAACTGGATACATATGTGAAACGGCTGTTTTTAGACAGGAGGCAACAAGCAGCACAGGACCCGGATCCTGCGGACAAGAGAAACAGGCTTTCTGCCTGGAGAGCCTTTCCAGGGTGTGGCATAGGAAGATGGTATCTGGGCCAGGTGCTGTGGCTCAGGCCTGTATTCCCAGCACTTTGGGAAGCTGAGGCAGGCGGATCACCTGAGGTCGGGAGTTTGAGACCAGCCTGACCACTGACCAACATGGTGAAACCCCGTCTTTAAATAAATAAATAAAATAAAATAAAAAGGAAGATGATGTCTATGAGACCACAGCAAACTTGCTGACTTGAGGGAACAGAAAAAGGATTCAGAGGAACTGAGGGAGCTAGAATGCATGGGGCAGGATACCAGAGAGGAGGGAGTTAGCTACACAATGAAAGAGCTGCAGAAATCCAGATAGGGACCGCCTTGAGTCTTTGGCTTATTAATTTTTTTTTTTTTTTTGAGACAGAGTTTCATTCTGTTGCCCAGGCTCTAGTGCAGTGGCAGGATCTCTGCTCATGGTACCTCTGCCTCCTGCGTTCAAGTGATTCTCCTGCCTCAGCCTCCTGAGTAGCTGTGATTACAGGCGTGCCCACCACACCCGGCAAATTTTTGTATTTTTATTTGTTTGTTTGTTTTGAGACTGAGTCTCTCTCTGTTGCGCAAGCTGGAGTGCAGTGGCATGATCTCGGCTCACCGCAACCTCTGCCTCATGGGTTCAAGTGATTCTATGCCTCAGCCTCCCAAGTAGCTGGGACTACAGGCACATGCCACCACACCACACCCAGCTAATTTTTTTATTTTGAGTGGAGATCGGATTTCACTATGTTGGCCAGGCTGGTCTTAAACTCCTGACCTCAAGTGATCCGCCCACCTCGGCCTTTCAAAGCGCTGGGATTACAGGCATGAGCCACTGCACCTGAACATAATTTTTGGGTTTTTGCTTGTTTGTTTTTTGAGACGGAGTTTCGCTCTTGTTGCCCAGGCTGGAGTGCAACAGCATGATCTCAGCTCACTGCAACCTCCACCTCCCAGGTTCAAGCGATTCTCCTGACTCAGCCTCCCGAGTAGCTGGAATTACAGGCATGCACCACCATGCCTGGCTAATTTTGTATTTTTAGTAGAGACAGGGTTTCTCCATGTTGATCAGGCTGGTCTCGAACTCTCAACCTCTGGTGACCTGCCTGCCTCAGCCTCCCAAAATCCCGGGATTATAAGCATGAGCCACTGCGCCCACCCTAATTTTTGTATTTTTATTAGAAATTGGGTTTCGCCACGTTGGCCAGTCTGGTTTTGAACTGTGGCCTCAAGCAATTCACTTGCCTTGGCCTCCCAAAGTGCTGGGATTGCAGACATGAGCCACCACACCCGGCCTGGCTTGTTAAAATAAATAAGCAAGAGGCCACTGGCCTGAGGCTGTCTCCATACTTCAAGTTCCTACATATTGAACTGTGACCTAACTTAGTCCATAAAGGAATTTAAACCTAATTTAGGAGTATATTTTTTGTAACAGATAATTAGGTTTCAGTCAATCACAGGCAGCCAACTGATCGGACCATGTTTAAATAAGGCTAACCCCTTAGGTTACTTTCGTACTTTACTTCTATTTTCTGTCTATAAATACTCACTACCCATGTTGCAGAGGAAAGTTCTTTGAACCTCTTCTGGTTCTAAGTGCTGCCCAATTTATTAACTGTTCTTTGCTCAAATAAACTCTGTTAAGTTTAATTTTGCCTGAAGTTTTTCTTTTAAGAGGCTGAAGACTAAGCTATAAAACTGTAGGGTGATGGGCCGGGCGCGGTGGCTCAAGCCTATAATCCCAGCACTTTGGGAGGCCGAGGCGGGCGGATCACAAGGTCAAGAGATCGAGACCATCCTGGCCAACATGGTGAAACCCCGTCTCTACTAAAAAATACAAAAAACAATTAGCTGGGCATGGTGGCGTGTGCCTGTAGTCCCAGCTACCGGGGAGGCTGAGGCAGGAGGATTGCTTGAACCCGGGAGGCGGAGGTTGCAGTGAGCCGAGATCGCGCCACTGCACTCCAGCCTGGCGCCTGGCAACAGAACAAGACTCTGTCTCAAAAAAAAAAAAAAAAAAAAAAAAAAAAAAAACAACTGTAGGGTGAAATTCAGTAACAACAGGGAAAAAAACAAAAAAACCCTGCAAGCTATTTCAGTCATAAACCGAAAAGTTCCCAGAGCTCACATTAGCCAGCAGTGGAGAGACTCTGTAGGATAACCAAAGCATCCAGTAGAGGTCCCAGAAATGTCATACCCCAATAACAAGGCTAGAGCAGTGGTTCTCAGAGTATGACCCACACGACCCCGTGGGTCCACAGAACATTTCCAGAAGGTCTTCAAAGTCAAAAATATTTTAAGTGTTACTGTCAAAGTCACAATAAAGATGTAGCGATGAGGCCGGGCGCGGTGGCTCACGTCTGTAATCCCAGCACTTTGGGGGTCGAAGCGGGTGGATCACAAGGTCAGGAGTTCGAGACTGGCCTGGCGAAAATGGTGAAACCCTGTCTCCAAAAAAAAAAAAAAAAAAAGATGTAACAGTGAATCTCGAGATTTAACATCTTATTGACAACTTAGGACATATACAGACTGGGTGGTTTTCAGTATGTCCAAAAACAAAGCGCGGTTTGGGGGTTTTATAAAAAAGATAAATGTTATGTGTTGATTTTAAATAAATTTCATTGACATTAATAAAGTTTCAGAGAGCTAACAAGATACAATTAGTGAGCAAATATGGTGGGTAAAATTAGCCTTAGAGAGGTAGCAGATTATTTCAGCAGCTGTGAGATAAAACTGGCCTCAAGTTACAACAGGCAGTTTCTTCAGCAGCTGGACATGCAGAGAACTACATTTTTGGAGCAATGTTATGTGCCCTGAATGCTTTTTCCCTCTGGCCTCTTCACTCTGTTTTAGTTGAGTATGACAAGAATGACTCAGTTTGTATGATCAGCTTTCACAGTATCAAGATGTAATTTGCCTTTTGACTGTGTTGACATCTGCACTGACAGGTACAAAAGAAATTAAGGAGGCTGAGCGTGGTGGCTCAGTCTGTAATCCCAGCATTTTGGGAGGCTGAGGCAGGCAGATAACCTGAGGTCAGGAGTTCAAGACCAGCCTGGCCAACATGGTAAAACCCCATCTCTACTAAAAATGCAAAAATTAGCTGGGCATGGTGACACGTGCCTGTAATCCCAGCTACTCAGGAAGCTGAGGCAGGAGAATTGCTTGAACCCGGAGGCAGAGGCTGCAGTGAGCTGAGAATCGTGCCATTGCACTCTAGCCTGGTCAACAGAGAAAGACCTTGTCTCAAAAAAAAAAAAAAAAGAAAAGAAAGAAAGAAAGAAATTAAAACTACCAGTTCCTTGGTATTAATTAAGAATCAAGGAAGCGAATACAAGTCTCCATTGTATTCTTCACCAACACATGATCACAGTTTTTTGGTTTTTTTTTTTAATGCCAGTTTCAATTAAGAGAGTCCTGTGATGAAACAATAAAACTTAGGCCTGGCGTGGTGGCTCATGCCTATAATCCCAGCACTTTGGGGGACCGAGGAGGGTGGATCACGAGGTTAGGAGATTGAGACCATCCTAGCCAACATGGTGAAAGCCCATTTCTACTAAAAATACGGAAATTAGCCAGGTGTAGTGGCACACGCCTATAGTCCCAGCTACTCAGGAGGCTGAGGCAGGAGAATCGCTTGAACCTGGGAGGCAGAGGTTGCAGTGAGCCGAGATGGCGCCATTGCACTCCAGCCTGTGTGACAGAGCGAGACTGTCTCAAAAAAAAAAGAGAAAGAAATAATAAAACTTGATAATTTCCAATGTTACAACTTTGTAACATTGAATACACACACACACAGACACACACATAGTGTAATGAAACGGGAAGTAGATGTGAAGCATGTCTGCCGCAAAGTAGATAGCTGTCGGTCCATGCATAGTGGCTCATGCCTGTAATCTCAACACTTTGGGAGGCCGAGGCAGACAGATCACTTAAAGTCAGGAGTTCAAGACCAGCCTAGCCAACATGGTGAAACCCTGTCTCTTCTAAACAAAATAAGTGGTATGCATCTGTAGTCCCAGTTACTCTGGAGGCTGAGGCAGGAGAATTGCTTGAACCTGGGAGGCAGAGGTTGCAGTGAGTTGAGATTGTGTCACTGCACTCCAGCCTGGGAGACAGAGCAAGACTCAATCTCAAAAAAAAAAAAAAAAAGTAGATAGTTATGTAACTCTTTGAATTACAAACTGACCTAACTGCTTTCTTCATGGAACACCATTTTTCACTTGAAAGAGTGGCTGCCAGACAAACTGGTTAAATAGACTTGGGTGTTTGGTACATACATTCTTTAACCGGGAGAACATTATCACTTCAAGAAAAGCTATTGACAATATTTGTTGCCAGTTATAAAAATTTTAACTTTCAAGCAAAAATTAGAATTTTGGAAAACTTGTGTTTGCTACTTTGAGCTTGACAGTTTTCCAATATTTTCTGGGCTGGGCACAGTGGCTCATGCCTACAATCCCAGCACTTCAAGAGGCCAATGTGGGAGGATGGCTAGAGGCCAAGAGTTCAAGTCCAGCCTGTGCAACAAAGTGAGACCCCCATCTCTACAAAAAATAACAAAATAAGCTGAGCACAGTGGTGTGTGCCTGTGGTTTCAGCTACAGGGAACGCTGAGACAGGAGGCTGAGGTAGAAGGATCATTTGAGTCAAGGAACTGGAGGCTGCAATGAGCTATGATAGTGCCACTGCACTCCAGCCTGGGAGACACAGCAAGACCCTATGTCTAAATTAAAAAAAAAAATTATGCTGTCCCAAAAAAGAAAAAAAATTCTGATGAGATCAGTGGTGATATTAACAAATGTGAATTTTTTGTTATTATATAATGTGGTGTGTGTGTGTGCGTGTGTGTGTGTATATATATATATATATATTTTTTTTTTTTTTTTTTTTTGAGACAGAGTCTCGCTCTATTGCCCAGGCTGGAGTGCAATGGCGCAAGCTTGAGTCACTGCAACCTCCTCCTCCCGAGTTCAAGTGATTCTTCTGTCACCACTACCCAGTAGCTGGGACTACAGGCACATGAACTGCACCTGGCTAATTTTAGTAGAGACAGGGTTTCACCATGTTGGCTAGGCTGGTCTCGAACTCCTGAGACCTCAGGTGATCCACCTGCCTCGGCCTTCCAAAGTGCTGGGATTACAAGTGTGAGCTACCGTGCCCTGCCTACAATGTGGTTTTATTTGTGTTTATTGAACAGACAGTCCTGAACTTATGATGGTTCAATTTATGATTTTTCCACTTTATAATGGTGTGAAAGCAATACTCCTTCAGCAGAAACCCTAATTCGAATACCCTTATAGCCATTCTGTTTCACTTTCATTATAGTATCCTATGAGGCATTCAACACTTTATTGTAAAATAAGCTTTGTGTTAGATGATTTTGCCCAACTGTAGGCTAATGTAAGTGTTTTGAACATGTTTAATGTAGGCTAGTCAAGATATGTGTTTGCTAGCTTAGGTGTATTTTGACTTACAATAGTTTCATATATATATATATTTATATATATATATATATTCTAGGCATAAGCCACCATGCCTTACCAAATTTACAATATTTTCCATTTCTAATGGGTTTATGTGAGTGTAGCTGCATCCTAAGGCAGTCAATGAGCATTCGTATAATGAAGTCTCAACATTTTGGAAGATCCACAACACTCAGTGAACCAATATAATTTTTTTTTTTAAGACAGAGTTTTGCTCTTGTTGCCCAGACTTGAGTGCAATGGCGCCATCACAACTCACGGCAACCTCTGCCTCCTGGGTTCAAGCGATTCTTCTGCCTCAGCCTCCTGAGTAGCTGGGACTACATGCATGCACCATGACACCTAGCTAATTTTGTATTTTTAGTAGAGATGGGGTTTCTCCGTGTTGATCAAGCTGGTCTCAAACTCCTGACCTCAGGTGATCAGCCCACCTTGGTCTCCCAAAGTGCTGGGATTGCAGGCATGAGCCACCGTGCCTGGCCAGTATTTTCTTTCTTTTTCTTTTTTTTTTTTTTTTTTGGAGACAGGGTCTCGCTCTGTCACTCAGGCTGGAGTGCACTGGCACAATCTTGGCTCACTGCAACCTCTGCCTCCTGGGTTCAAGTGATTCTCCTGACTCAGCCTCCCAAGTAGCTGGGACTACAGGCAGGCATCACCACACCTGACTAAGTTTTGTATTTGTAGTAGAAATGGGGTTTCACCACGTTGACCAGGCTGGTCTTGAACTCCTGACATCAGGTGATCCACCTGCCTCTGCCTGCCAAAGTGCTGAGATTACAGGTGTGAGCCACCATGCCCAGCAATATTTTCTTTCTTTTTTTTTTCGATGGCATTTCACTCTTGTTGCCCAGGCTGGAGTGCAATTGCAGGATCTCGGTTCACTGCAACCTCCGCTTTCTGGGTTCAAGCCATTCTCCTGCCTCAGCCTCCCAAGTAGCTGGGTTTACAGGCATGCACCACCACACCAAGCTAATTTATATATATATATATATATTTTTAGCAGAGATGGGGTTTCCCCATGTTGATCAGGCTGGTCTCAAACTCCTGAACTCAGGTGATCCGCCCACCTCGGCCTCCCAAAGTGTTGGGATTACAGGCATGACCTACTGTGCCTGGCAATATTTTCTAATATTACAAAATCATGAAAGACTAAAAGATCTATGCAAGGTCGGATCACTTTAGGAGGGCAAGCCTGGGCAACCTGGCAAAAATCCATCTCTACAAAACGTTCAAATATCAGCCAGGTGTGGTGGTGCACACCTATAGTCCCAGCTACTGGTGGGGCTGAAGTGGGAGGATCACTTGAGACTGGGAGGTAAAGGCTGCAGTGAGCCGAGATTGTGCCACTGCACTCCAGCCTGGGCAACAAGAGCGAAACTCCATCTCAAAAAAAAAATGATAATAGTTTCTTACCAGATATAGGATTTGCAAATGTTTTCTTCATTCTGTAGGTTGTCTTGACAGTGTACCTCATGCTTTTTTATGCTCTTTTATTTTTTGTTCTTACTGTTCTCTCTTTTTATTGGTGTAAACATTTTAAGTAATATTATTTTGCATGCTGTGTAGTCATTCCAGGGCCTGAAATCTCACTCACCCTGTTGTTTTCCTATTGACTCTTCCTCATGATGGATTATTCCTTTATATATTTTGTAACTTTTGTTTGACTGTTTTTTTTTCTATTTTTGTTTAATCTATTTAAGACCATCTCCCTACAATTTCCAGAGAGAAAATACAAAACAAGAAACAGACTTGGTTTCAAATACATAACCAGGTGCTGGAGTTGAAAGCATTACTGATAATGATAACCTTGTTACAGAAGAATGGCAGCTTACCCCAGGGCACTTCAGTATTCCTGAGGAATAAACAAGATTTCTCTTGTCCTCCCACTGCGATGTTCTCACGTGAAGTCACTGCTCCTGCTCTTTGACATATCTATATACTTTTTTTTTTTTTTTGAGATGGAGCCTTGCTCTGTCACCCAGGCTGAAGTGCCATGGCACGATGTTGGCTCACTGCAACCTCCGCCTCCCAGGTTCAAGCAATTCTCCTACCTCAGCCCCAGGAGCAGCTGGTCCCACAGGTGCCCGCCACCACATCCAGCTAATTTTTTGTATTTTTAGTAGAGACTGGGTTTCATCATATTGGCCAGGCTGGTCTTGAACTCCTGACCTCATGATCCACCCGCCTCGGCCTCCCAAAGTGCTGGGATTACAGGCGTGAGCCATCACGCCTGGCCGCTCTTTGACATATTTTCCGTGTAGAAGATACGGAGTCTGGAAATCATGTTGACAGTTGGGAGTAAGCCATTCCTTTTTTTGGGGCCACATTTCTGGGAGGAGTAAGCCATTCCTAATCCCCTGCTAGAACTGATGGCTAATGGCCACATTTCTTCTTTTAAAGAAGGTAAGTGAGAAAACAATTCCTTTTTTTTCTCTTTTCTTTTTCTTTTTTTTTACCGCAAGTACTTTTGCAGAGAAAACAATTCCTAATCCAAAACATTCATTCACTAATCCAAAATGTTCATTCATCAGTACTCATTTATTCACTGGTTTCTTGCATTGGAATTCCCGCCTACACCACTAACACTGAAACTGCTCTGGCAAAGGTCATGTGACTGGTCTGAAATTATGAAAATTGAGAAGGATTCTTTGCTTGGTGAAACTTTGGTCAGGCTCCTAAACTTCCTCTTAGGCCCATCTGTATGCTTCCTCGGAAAATCCAGTTTCAGCAAAGAACCTTGTTGAGTCAGTTTAGCAAGAATTCCCACCCTTAGGCTCCTCGTCCTCCACCCTCCCGCAGTGTTCTGGTCACCCTGGCCTGTCTTCCACAAGAATTCTGATAGGTTGGTCTAGACAGAATCCCCCTCACCCGGATGTTTCCTTAGTGATTTTTCATTCACTAACTCCTGCCCTGCTCCTTGGCTATACATTTCCACTTGCGCATGCTCCATTCAGAATTTAGCCCAATCTTTCCAACTGCCAGACCCCATTGCAGTAGTTCCTATACCGATCTCCGTGGTTCTGAGTAAAGTCTTCCTGATGTGCTTTTTTTTTTCTTTTTAGATGGAGTCTCATTCTGTCACCCAGGCCGGAGTGCAGTGGCTCGATCTCAGCTCACTGCAACCTCTGCCTCCCAGGTTCAAGAGATTCTCCTGCCTCAGCCTCCCGAGTAGCTGGGACTACAGGCGCCCACCACCATGCCCTGATAATTTTTTGTATTTTTAGTAGAGACAGGGTTTTGCCATGTTGCCCAGGCTGGTCTCCAACTCCTGAGCTCAAGTGATCTGCCTGCCACAGCCTCCCAAAGTGCTGGGATTACAGGCGTGAGCCACTGCGTCTGGCCACTTGACATGCTTTAACAAATATTGAAACATTTTTCTTTTCTGGCAGTGGGGTAGTCTCTCTGCATTCATCTTTTAATGGCCAGTCATAATTTTTTATTTCACAGAATCCATATCTTAAACTTGGAAGGAGTCTGCTGCATTTCCCTAGAGAGTATTTTGTTTTCTTTTGCCAGAGACAAAAGCAGTTACTGGGGCTCATAACACAGTACTCCTAAGTATGGCACAATGGCATTCGGATTGTTTTTTGAGCTGAAGGAAGCAGGAGTGCCTCAGAAGCCAGACGGTCTCTCTCTGACCTTCTCCCACCCTCCCTGTCTACCTCCCACCTGCCTACCCCTCCACTCCACCACCTCGCTATTTCTCCCCTAAAGCAAGCTGTGAATTTGAGAAAGATTACTTTTTGACTTACTTCTGAAAGTAGGTCATAGACCCTTACGTGACATGGGTCCTGCCTGATACACAGAGGAAGGGAATGCTACACAGAGACACAAAAAATCTGGACAAACAGGTTGTGCTGAGTTATCCCCCAGAAAACACATATTTTCCCCTGGGTCTTTCTCTGTCATTCCAGCCAGAGAGTTGTTGGGAAGTCCTAGTTGACTGCAGCCTGGACCTCCTGGGCTCAAGAGATCCTCCCACCTCAGCCTCTTTAGTAGCTAGGACTACAGGTACATGCCACTATGCCTGCTAATTAAAAATTCTTTTTTTTTTTTTTTTTTTTTTGAGATGGAGTCTTGCTCTGTTGCCAGCCTGGAGCACAGTGGCGCAGTCTCGGCTCACTGCAACCTCCGCCTCCTGGGTTCAAGCGATTCTTCCGCCTCAGCCTCCCGAGTAGCTGGGACTACAGGCGCATGCCAACGCCCGGCTAATTTTTTTTTTGTATTTTTAGGAGAGATGCGATTTCACCATGTTGGCCGGGATGGTCTGGACCTCTTGACCTTGCGATCCACCCGCCTCGGCCTCCCAAAGTGCTGGTATTACAGGCGTGAGCCACCGCGCCCAGCCCTAAAAATTTTTTTTTTCAGAGATGAGGGGATGTCTCACTAGGTTGCCCAGGCTAATCTTGAACTCCTGGCCTTAAGTTATCCTTTTCAGCCTCCCAAAGTGCTGGGAGTTCAGGTCTGAGTTTTCATTTCTGAAGGTGTCCATGTCACGTAACACCTTTTTTTTTTTTTTTTTTGAGAAAGAGTTTCCCTCTTGTCACCCAGGCTGGAGTGCAATGGCATGATCTTGGCTCACTGCAACCTCTGCCTCCCGGGTTCATGCCATTCTCCTGCCTCAGCCTCCCAACTAGCGGGGATTACAGGCGCCTGCCACGTGCCCAGCTATAAAAGATATTTTGAAGGATTCAGATGAACAGCCAGGTAAAGTACACAGGGCAAGGTACAGGGGAATGGGCGAGGAGCTGCCATGCTGTCTCTGGGCATGCCATTCTCCTAGCACCCCTGTGTTCAGCACCCTGATGAGAAGCAGTTCGAGGTGGATTTTTAAGGCAAAAAAGGGGGACAGGGGAGTAGGCTTACACAAAGTTGTTTGTAAAGGCTGGGTGCAGTGGCTCACGCCTGTAATTCCAGCACTTTGGGAGGCCAAGGTGGGCAGATAATTTGAGGTCAGGAGTTCTAGACCAGCCTGGCCAACATGGTAAAACCTCATCTTTACTAAAAATACAAGAAAGTTAGCCAGGTGTGGTGGTGCATGCCTGTAGTCCCAGGTACTCAGGAGGCTGAGGCAGGAGAATCGCTCAAGCCCAGGAAGCAGAGGTTGCAGTGAGCTGAGATTGTGCCACTGCACTCCAGCCTGGGGGACAGAGTAAGACTCTGTCTCAAAAAAAAAAAGAATTTTTTTTTTTTTTTTTTTTGGTAGAGATGGGGTCTCCCTGTGTTGCCCACGCTGGTCTTGAACTCTGGGACTCAAGTGATCTGCCCACCTCAGCTTCCCAAAGTGCTGGGATTACAGGAGTGAGTCACTTTGCCTGGCCAGCAAGCAGTTTCAAGAGTTGAAAGGAAGGAGTAGGCCATGCCTGCTGTCTCATTTTAATGTCTCTCTGGGGCTGATAATTTATTTTTACTTTTTAATTTTTTTTTATTTTTTGGAGGTAATGTCTTGCTCTGTTGCCCAGGCTGAAGTGCAGTGGTGCAGTATTAGCCCTCTACATGCTGAAAACCCTGGGCTCCAGTGAGCCTCTCACGTCAGCCTCCCAAGTGGCCGAGTGGCTGAGACTACAGGCATGCGCCAGCATGCCTGGCTAATTTTGTAATTTTTTTATTTTTGTAGAGACAAGCTCTTGCTCTGTTGCCCAGGCTGGTCTTGAACTTCTGGGCTCTAGGGATCCTCTCTCTTTGGCTTCCCAAAGTGCTGGGATTACAGGCAGGAGCCACTGGGTTCACAAACCTGAAGATTTAAAGGATTTGCATTCCTCAGATAAAAGTTCTCTCTTTCTCACTGGTTGGGGTTGAGAGTTCCAACCCCTAATCCTCTAATCACTTGATCTTTCTGGAGCCCAGCCCCAGCCAGTGCTGCCTAAGGAGTTCCTTCTCTTCTACCCCCACTCCCCGCATCAAGTCACTGCGTTAGCATAAACTCAGGTGTTATGAAAGGGGCTCATTATTAATAACAAAAGACCCTCCCATACCTCAGGAAGTCCCAAAGGTTTCAAAGGCTTTGTGAGGCCAGGGTACATTGACCCAAGCCTTGTAATCCCAGCACTTGGTGAAGCTGAGCTAGGATTCTTTGAGAACAGTTTGAGGCTGCAGTGAACTATGATTGTCCCACTGTACTCCAGCCTGAGTCTCAAAATAAATAGAAATAAAATAAAAATAAAAGTTCCATGACCGGAAGTGGGGACAAAGCTCAAGTATATTTCATGTTATACCAGGGTAGATTTCTCTTACTTTTTTGGGACTTTAATTCTGCATCTAAAGGATTTGTTTTTGTAGTTTATCCAGGATTTCTTGGTGGTTTTAGCAGGCAAGTTTCTCAGTATATCTTGTCAAGGTCTTCCTGAAAGCTTATTTTGGGGTAGAAAAAAAAAATCTTCCTGAAAGCAACAGTGTGACTTAAATTTAAAATACATCTCTGAGCTGGGTGCAGTAGATGACGCCTGCAATTCCAGCATTTTGGGAGGCTGAGGTGGGAGGATTGCTTGAGCCTAGGAGTTTGACAACAGCCTGGGAAACACGTAAAGACCACATCATAAGGTCGGGCGTGATGGCTCAAGCCTGTAATCCCAGCACTTTGAGAGGCCGAGGTGGGCGGATCATGAGGTCAGGAGTTTGAGACCAGCCTGGCCAGTGTGGTAAAACCCCATCTCTACTGAAAATACAAAAAAAAAAAAATTAGCTGGGCATGTTGGTGCATGCCTGTAATCCCAGCTACTTAGGAGGCCGAGGCAGGAGAATCACTTGAACCTAGGACGCAGAGGTTACAGTGAGCCGAAATCGTGCCACTGCACTCCAGCCTGGGTGACAGAGTGAGACTCTGTCTCAAAACAAAACAAAACAAAAAACAAATCACTACAAAAAATTAAAAATAAGCCAGATGTGGTGGCACTTGATTGTAGTCCCAGCAACTTGGGAGGCTGAGGCGGGAGGATTATTTGAGCCTGGGGGAGTTGAGGCACAGTGAGTTGTGATGGTACCACTACACTCCAGCCTGGAGTGACATAGGGAGATCCTGTCTAAAAAAAAAATAATTATGTGATAAAATAAAATACATCTCTGCTCTCTAGGGAATAGATGTTAGTACATCTCTGGGAAAAATTTATAAAAATAATCAAGACAGGCAGGCGTGGTGGCTCACACCTGTAATCCCAGCACTTTGGGAGGCCAAGGTGGGTGGATCGCCTGAGGTCAGGAGTTTGAGACCAGCCTGGCCAACATGGAGAAACCCCGTCTCTAGTAAAAAAAAAATAAAAAAAAAAAATAATATGAACAATGAGAACACATGGACACAGGGAGGGGAGCATCACACACTGGGGTCTGTCGGGAGGGGGAAATAGGGGAGGGACAGTGGGAGGTGGGGGAGTTGGGGGGAGAGATAGCTTGGGGAGAAATGCCAGATATAGGTGATGGGGAGGAAGGTAGCAAATCACACTGCCATGTGTGTACCTATGCAACAATTTTGCATGTTCTTCACATGTACCCCAAAACCTAAAATGCAATAAAAATATATATATATATATAAAATAATAATAATAATCAAGACAAAAAGAAAAAGAATGGACATTAGCAGAGCAGGAGGGGAAGCAAGAAGATAATTAGGAGAGTACTCCATTAGTTATTAGATAATGATTAGTAGTTCTTAGATGATGAGTTGATTTAAAATGTTTGTGTTCAGGATATATTTTGAAAGCAGAGCCAACAGGATTTGCTGACTGGATATTGTTGCTGTAGTAAGAAAAGGAGTACAGGCAGACCTCTGGTTTGATGGCTGTGGATGTGGATGAATGGCAGTGCCATTCATGAAACAGTAACGACTGGGCGTGGCAAGGTCTGCGAGGAGATCACTGATGATCTTGGTCCGGACACCTTACATTTGACAGGCTTGGTACCTGGGTATAGATGCAAAGTAAGTAGGGGGAAACTCTGACTAGTGATTATATTTTATTTTTATTTTTTATTGATTTATTTTTTGAGATGAAGTCTCACTTTGTTGCCCAGGCTGGAGTACAGTGGTGTGATCTTGGCTCACTGCAGCCTCCACCTCCTGGTTTCAAGTGACTCTCCTGGCTCAGCCTCCCCAGTAGGTGGGATTACAGGTGTCTGCCACCACACCTGGCAAATTTTTGTATTTTAGTAGAGACGAGGTTTCACCATGCTGGCCAGGCTGGTCTCGAACTCCTGACTTCAAGTGATCTACCTGTCTTGGCCTCTCAAAGTGCTGGGATTACAGGCGTGAGCCACCACAAGTACCTGCCACCATTCCCGGCTGATTTTTATTTATTTATTTATTTAGTCTTGCTTTGTTGCCCAGGCTGGAGTGCAGTGGCATGATCTCAGCTCAATGCAACCTCTGCTTCCTGGGCTCAAGTGATTCTCCTGCCTCAGCCTCCCAAGTAACTGGGGTTACAGACACCCATGACCACACCTGGCTAATTTTTGTACTTTTAGTAGAGATGGGGTTTCACCATGTTGCCCAGGCTGGTCTTGAACTCCTAACCTCAGGTGATCTGCTGGCCTTGGCCTCCCAAAGTGCTGGGATTACTGGCATGAGTTACCGTGTTTGGCCTGCAGGGGTTTATTTGTCTAGCTGGGGGGGTGGGTAGGGAGGGTCCCAGTCCCAACAGCCTGGGCCTTGGAACAGGGAGGGGACAGTGATGGCCACTGGAGCCCTACTCGGAGTGGTAGAGGAGGTCTTGGTCCTCCTCTGGTCCCTGGAGCACCTGGTGATTTGGCATCACCCACAACCAGGGCCCCTCCTCGCCCTGGTCCTCCTTAGGCGAAGGGTGGTACAGGCTGTCAAAGCTGGGCTCAGGACCCTGCTGGGGGTTCAGGACATGGCCCAGGATGTCCTTGGTCTCCACCCAGGCCTTGGTGCCTGGTGGCTTCTCCTCAGCAGTCAAGAGCTTCGGCTTCTGGATGGGGGAGCACCCCCACCAGCTGGTTGTCCTTCTCTGTTGGCTGTGCCACACGGGCACCTCAGGCCTTTGCTGCATCCTGCTCTGAGGGCTGGTATTTGACTTGGACCTTTACAGGGACCTTGGGTGCTGGTGCCTCACCTGCCCCCCCACAACAGCACAGCCAAAAGGCTGGTGACCAGGAGAAGCCTCCTCATGTCTGGGATCCCCATCTCTGCATAGAGTGCTCAGGGAGCTGCAGTTGCCATTCCCAGTATCTGGCACCTGGCCCAGACCCTCCTTAATTTTTGTATTTTTAGTAGAGACGGGTTTTGACCATGTTGGCCAGGCTGGTCCTGAACTCCTGACCTCAAGTGATCTACCCACCTCTGCCTCCCAAAGTGTTGAGATTTCAGGTGTGAACTGTAAGGCCGGTTGCCTTGCTGGGAGCTCAGACACACCCATCCCTCTCCGCGCTTGGAAACTACCTCCGACATCAAGCCCTGCACTCAGCATCTAGCTCCGCCACGTGGCTTCCTCAACGCCCACTTCTGCACTCCGAACCAGAATCTGCACTCAACACTAAACTCTGCACCCGGCACCTAGCCTGCCTTGGAAAACCCCGCCAAAGTTTAAAAGAAGCCCCACCAAAACCTGTCCAATAGCATTTTGCTCCGTCCAGGTCCCACTACCCCTGGGCGGCCGGCTCACCGGAAATCCCACCTACCTGCCAATAGCAGCTTGCACCGTCCATGTCCTGTTTCTCCACAACCAATCAAAACGCCTTCACTCCCTATAAAACCCCATCCCCAAGAGGCGTCAAGCGCGACTTCTCTGGCCCCTCTTTCCCGGACCACAGAACCTTGCCCGGGAGCCTAATAAATTGGCATTTAATTTTCCTATGCTGATCTCAGTTTCCTCATTTTATTTTATTTTATTTTATTTTTTATTTATTATTTTTTTTTAAAAGATGGGGTTTCACCATGATGGCCAGGCTGGTCTTGAACTCCTGACCTCAGGTGATCCACCCACCTCGGCCTCCCAAAGTGCTAGGATTACAAGCGTGAGCCACCGCGCCCGGCCCAGTTTCCTCATTTTAAACTCGGCAATAACCCTTACATGAACCACTGTGCCTGGCTACACCGACTAATATTTATGATGGCAGAATATTTTCTAAGTATTTTAATTAAGCATTTATTTATTTATTTGAGACACAGTCTCACTGCGAAGCCCAGGCTGGAGTGCAGTGGTGCAATTCTCCTATCTCAACCTCCCGGGCAGCTGGGATTACAGGCACCTATCACCACACCCAGCTAATTTTTGTATTTTTAGTAGAGATGGGGTTTCACTATATTGGCCAGGCTGGTCTTGAATTCCTGATCTCAAGTGACCTACCTGCCTCTGCTTCCCAAATTGCTGAGATTACAGGTGTGATCCACCACGGCCAGCCTTAATTAAGCATTTAATATGCACAATAAATCTGTGAAGTAGGCATTATGCCCATTTTATAGTTGAATCAATGAAGACACAGATCTACAAATGTCAAATGCTGCTGAAAGGTTGACTGGAGGAAGATCTGAGATTTGACTACGGGGTCTGGCAAAGTGGAGGATGTTGCTGCTGACTGTGACAAGGAAGGGTTCAGAGACTGAAATGGTGGGGGACAGAAGACGCATTACTGTGGCTCAGGGATTCAAGGAGAAAATAAATGATGAACAATTGGAAACATACAATGTAGAAACTCTCTCTCTTTTTTTTTTTTCTGAAACAGAGTCTGGCTGTGTTGTCCAGGCTGGAGTGCAGTGGCACGATCTCGGCTCACTGCAACTTCTGCCTCCCAGGTTCAAGAGATCCTCATGCCTCAGCCTCCCGAGTAGCTGAGATTACAGGCACCCAACACCATGCCAAGCTAATTTTTTGTATTTTTAGTAGAGATGGGGCTTCACCACGTTGGGCAGGCTGGTCTGGAACTTCTGATGTCAGGTGATCCACCTGCCTTGGCCTCCCAAAGTGCTGAGATTACAGATGTGAGCCCCTGTGCCCAGCCAACATTCATCCTTTTACTGCACAGTTCGACTGAGTTTTGACAAAAGCATACAATTGTGTAGTCATCACCATAATCAAGATTTCCATCATTCTAAAAGCTTCTGAGTGTCCCCATGAGGTTAACTCCCCTCCACCCCCAGACCCCAGCAACCACCAATCTGTGTTCTTCAGCAATACTTTTGCCTTTTCCAGAATGTTATATACACAGTATGTAACCTTTTGAGTCACAGCGTTGCTTATATCAGTAGTTTATTCCTTTTTATTGCTGAGTAGCATTCTATTACATGAAAGTACCACTATTTATCCATCCACTGGTGGAAGGACATTTTAATTGTTTGTTTTTGTTTTGAGGACAAATAAAGCCCCTATAAACATTTGCATACAGATTTTTGTGGGAACACAAGTTTTCATTTCACTTGGATAAATACTTAGGAATGGGATTGCTAAAGACTAGCAAATGTCGATCTTCATGAGATACTGCTGAACTGCTTTGCATAGTGACTGAGTTCATTTCTTTTTAACATTCGTTGAGGAGTCACCATATGCCAGGAGCATAGAGTTGAGTAGTTGTGACAGAACGTGGCCTGCAAATCTGAAATACTGGCTATCTGGGCCTTTACAGAAAAAGTTTGTTGACCCTTGTCCTAAGACTACGGCCAGTAAGAGCTCATGGTCTGATTATACTGAATTTTTTTTTTTTTTTAAGATGGAGTTTTGCTCTTGTTGCCCAGGCTGGAGTGCAATGACTCGATCTCAACTCACCGCACCCTCTGCCTCCCGGCTTCAAGCGATTCTCTTGCCTCAGTCTCCCAAGTAGTTGGGACTACAGGCACCCACCACCACATTCAGCTAATTTTTGTATTTTTAGTAGAGATGGGGATTCTCCATGTTGGTCAGGCTGGTCTCGAACTCCCAATCTCAGGTGATCCTCCCACCTCGGCCTCCCCAAATGCTGGGATTACAGGCGTGAGCCACCATGCCAGGCCTGATTATATTGATTTTATAAGCAATTTCACGGAGTCCTCTGAGGCCAATAATCAACAGCACAATTATTTTATATACTTGAAATGTTTAATTAAGAAATATAAAAACCTTGGTCTTGAAACAGAAATAAAGGTTTTTAAAAGTTACTGGGAGATTTCTTGTTATTGAATGCTACGTTCAAAATATGCAAGTTTTTACTCTTCGGCAATCATTGAAAGTTGAGCCTGATATCTAAAAGGGTAAGGATGTTGGTACCCAAGTCATTGTATCTTCACACACTGCTTGCACACATCACAATTTGTCCCAAGACTACGGCCAACAGCACTCTGATACTCTAGCAGGATGGGAAGGGGCATCACCCCCTCCCAGGAGGTCTGGCGACTGCACGCGCAACGTTGTGCGCATGAGCCGCCCGAGTCAACCGTCCGTTGGTGCCGGGAATGCGCAGGCGCGTCGCTCCGGCGCCGGCTTTGGCGGAGGGGCGGGACTTGCACCGGCGTCTCTTCTTCCAACTGCAGTTTGGGGCAGCGCCATTTTGAATGTGCAGCGGCCGCGGGCGTGAGTTCGGGGAGGACGGGTTGCCGGCTAGCCTGCCAAGCGGTCTCTTGACTGTCAATATTTTGTTGCTACAGGCTTATGTAGAGACGTATACATATATATATAGACATACGCACTGTATATAGATCTAGGCCTGTATCTGGTGTCCGAGGCGAACTCACTAAGATGATGTTAAGAGGAAACCTGAAGCAAGTGCGCATTGAGAAAAACCCGGCCCGCCTTCGCGCCCTGGAGTCCGCGGCGGGCGAGAGCGAGCCGGCGGCCGCCATGGCGCTCGCGCTGGCCGGGGAGCAGGCACCACCCGCGCCCTCGGAGGACCACCCGGACGAGGAGATGGGGGTTCACCATCGACATCAAGAGTTTCCTCAAGCCGGGAGAGAAAACGTACACGCAGCGCTGCCGCCTCTTCGTGGGGAAACCTGCCCACAGACATCACGGAGGAAGACTTCAAGAGGCTCTTCGAGCGCTATGGCGAGCCCAGCGAAGTCTTCATCAACCGGGACCGTGGCTTCGGCTTCATCCGCCTGGTGAGTGTCCGGCCGTCGGCGCGAGGGAACAAAAGGACTGTCGGAGTGGCCGTGGGGCCGTGGGGTCGCGGGGCCGTGGCCGCGACCTGTGGCGACCGTGGCTCTGCTCGGCCTCGTCGATCCCCCCTGTGCAGGGTTGGCCACTTCCCCAGCTGGGCGCCTTCGCCTTTGGTTTCGAGTTCGCGGTCGCGGGATTTCCAGCGCTCTCGGTGGCCGCCGTTTTCTGCCGTGCGCCGATCCGGCTTTGCGGTGGCTGCAGGCCTGCCGCTGTGCGCTGGATCGGGCACGGTGCACCCTGCCCCAGGTAGCGAGCGCTCCCGGATTCCCTGTTGCCCGGGGTACCGGAAAGGGCCCGGGAGGCAGGGGCAGGCAGCGTTTTGGGATGGGAATTCTTCAAGGCAAAAATCGTGCCGTAATAATAGAAACGAAATGGATATCAATTTGGAACGGAAGCTTGAGTCAGACCAGACATAACACTAGGTGTGACGGTCTAGCTAGGAGACTTGCTTCTTAAAGAATTATTCACATCCCCTCCATCCCCTCCTTTGCTTTAACCAGACCTTTATGCGTTTCAGGGTAGGCTACTTTATTTTTTTTTTAATTAAATTTATTTTACTAGAGATGGGGTCTCGCTATGTTGCCCAGGCTGGTCCCGAACTCCTGGGCGCGAGGGATCTTCCTGGTTTGGCCTCCCAGTTTATTTCTCACCTCAGTGCAGCCTGCTATTTACCTCAAACTGCCTAGGTGCCCAAACTCGGGACTCAAGTAACACCGTTTAATCTGCAGTAATGGGACGGTGTTTAATTGAATGTATCTAAAATAGTGCTTTTCTACCTAATATCCTGGCCACTTCCACATTTTTATAGGGGGGAGGATAGATGTTACACAGTACTACTTAATAAATTACTGATACATATCCTAGTATAATAGTAATATAGCTTACCCTCTTTTAATCCAAACTTTGAAACGTTTTCCAATAATTTATGCAAAAATTGTGCTTCCTTTATTTATTTATTTATTTTGAGATGGAGTCTTGCTCTGTTGCCCAGCCTGGAGTGCAACGGCACGATCTTGGCTCACTGCAACCTCTGCCTCCCGGATTCAAGCGATTCTCCTGCCTCAGCCTCCTAAGTAGCTGGGATTACAGGCACGCGCCACCATGCCCGGCTAGTTTTTGTAGTTTTAGTAGACACGGGGTTTCACTGTGTTGGTCAAGTTGGTCTCGAACTCCTGACCTCGTGATCCACCCGCCTCAGCCTCCCAAATTGCTGGGATTACAGGTGTGAGCCACCACTCCCAGCACTTCCTTTATATATATATTTTAAAATTTTTCTTAAAAAAAATTTTTTTTTTAAAGACAGGGTTTTACTATGTTGGCCAGGCTGGTCTTGAACTCCTGACCTCAGGTGATCTGCCCGCCTCGGCCTCTCAAAGTGCTGAGATTACAGGCGTGAGCCACCATGCCCAGCGCTCCCTTTTATGTTTTTAAGAAATTTGGCTGGGCGAGGTGGTGGGTCACGCCTGTAATCCCAGGCACTTTGGGAGGCCGAGGTGGACGGATCACGAGGTCAGGAGTTCAAGACCAGCCTGGCCAAGATGGTGAAACCCCATTTCTACTAAAAATGCAGAAATTAGCCAGGTGTGGTGGTGGGTGCCTGTAATCCCAGCTACTCAGGAGGCAGAGAATTGTTTGAACCTGGGAGGCAGAGATTGCAGTGAGCTGAGATAGCGTCAATGCATTCCAGCCTAGGTGACAGACTCCGTCTCAAAAAAAAAAAAAAAAAATTGAACAAGACTGGCCAGCATAGTGAAACTCCATCTCTACTAAAATTAGAAAAATTAGCCGGGCATGGTGGTGCAAGCCTGTAGTCTCAGTTACTTGGGAGGCTGAGGCAGGAGAATCGCTTGAACCCAGGAGGCAGAGGCTGCAGTGAACTGAGATCATGTCACTGCAGTCCAGCCTGGGCGACAGAGCAAGATCCTGTCTCGAAACAAAACAGTGAAGGCTTACCCCTTTTTTTGTTTTTTGAGACAGGGTCTTGCTCTGTTATCCAGGCTGGAGTGCAGTGGCGTGATCTTGGCTCACTGCAATCTCCATCTCCTGGGTTCAAGCGATTCAGCTGCCTCAGCCTCCTGAGTAGCTGCTACTACAGGCACATGCCACCATGCTCAGCTATTTTTTTTTTTTTTTTTTTGAGACAGAGTCTCTCTGTCTCAAACAACCTCTGCCTCCTGGGTTCAAGTGATTCCCCCTGTCTCAGCTTCCAGAATAGCTTGGATTACAGGTACATGCTGCCATGCCTGGCTAGTTTTTTTGTGTTTTTAGTAGAGACAGGGTTTCATCGTGTTCCCCAGGGTGATCTTGAACTCCTGAGCTCAGGCAGTCCATCCACCTCGGCCTCCCAAAGTGCTAGGATGACAGGTGTGAGCCACCGTGTCTGGCCAATTTTTGTATTTTTAGTAGAGATGGGATTTCACCGTGTTGGCCAGGATGGTCTCGATCTCTTGACCTCATGATCCGCCCACCTTGGCCTCCCAAAGTGCTGGGATTACAGACATGAGCCACTGCACCCTGCCAAGATACTGTTTTTTGTGTTTTTTTTTTTTGGTAGGGGGAGAGGGGCGGAGGGACTCGATACTGTATTTTTTAGGGCAAACACTTAAACATGTAAGTGGCTTCAAGAGAAGGGTAAATATTCACAAGGTATTAATAATAATGAAATATGGAAATTTCCTTTAAATTCAAGTTAAATAATCATTGCATTTTGAACATTAAAATATATTTATTTATGTTTTGGACATTAGAGAAACAGCTCGCCACTTGGTGAAAGTTTTTAAATAAAAGTTATCTTTTTTTTTTTTTGAGCCAGAGTCTTGCTCTATTGCCCAGGCTGGAGTGCAGTGACATGATCTCGGCTCACTGCAACCTCCACCTCCCGGGTTCAAGCCATTCTTGTGCCCCAGCCTCTGGAGTAGCTGGAATTCCAGGCACCTGCCTTCATGCCCAGCTAATTTTTGTATTTTTAGTAGAGATGGGGTTTCACCATGCTGACCAGGCTGGTCTCGAAATCCTGACCTCGGGTGATCTGCCTGCCTTGGGCTTGCAAAATGCTGGGATCAGAGGTGTGTGCTACGGTGCCTGGCCTCTTCCTCCCCCCTCCCCCAGACTTACTGTCACCCAGGCTGGAGTGCAGAGGCATGCTCTGCTCACTGCAGCCCTGCCTCCCAGGTTCAAGCGATTCTTGCACCTCAGCCTACAGGCATGCCACCACCCTGGGTGATTTTTGTATTTTTAGTGGAGACAGGGTTTCACCATGTTGGCCAGGTTAGTCTTGAACTCCTGACCTCAAGTGATCCACCCACCTCATTCTCCCAAAGTGCTGGGATTACAAGTCTGAGCCACTGCACCTGACCTTAAGCATTTTGTATTTTACAGTATGGATATACTGCAAGTTTTTTAGTTCATTTTTTCTTTTTTCTTTATATTAGTGAATCTGCCTTGATCTTGGATCAACTTCGTGTTGATTGACTTGAAGCGTATTTCTCTCTTTTTTTTTTTTTTTCCCTATTTCAAATTTTTTTTCCAGGAGCCCCATCAGGTTCTCACCCCATTTCTAATTTGCATCAGGGGATTTCCTTGTACTTATTAACTTAGTACCTTTGGAATGGGGAGTTTTTTGTATTTTTTTCTTTTCTTGTATAGTCTTCCAGTGAATAAGTGGGGAATTTTAAGCAGCTAGTCAACTAAACAGGGAAAGAAAGTTCTTGTGCTTTGGAAAGAACCCTGAAATAGAAATCACTGGCCCTTAGTTTGAGCAGTCACTGTCTTGGCGAATTCATGTATTCCTTCTATTAAAGATCCTATAGTTTTAAGTATTTGAGCAGGGTGACGGCAAGGAAATCAGTTGGAAAGTGGGATAATGGTGTATTGATAGAGATTGTGAATTCCTTATAGGTTCAAATTAGTACTTGAAGTGTGATCTTGGGCAGGTTACTTAACCTCTTATAGGCCTGTCTCCCCATATGTAAAATGGATATGGTAAAACAAAACCTAACTGGTAAGATTCTTGGTGAGGATACTGAAAGATAATGTGTGTATCTATATTTTATAATGGATAAGGGCTGATCTATAGTAACTACTTGATAATAGTTATATCTTGTACTTATTCTGAGGCATGAGGTAAAGATCTTTGTCATAATGATTACATAGTTTTATTACTTATTTTTTTGAGATGGAGTTTCGCTCTTGTTGCTCAGGCTGGAGTGCAATGGTGTGATCTCTGCTTACTGCAATCTCTGCCTCCCAAGTTCAAGAGATTCTCCTGCTTCGGCCTGCTAAAGTGCTGGGATTACAGGCATGAGCCACCACGCCCAGCCAAAAACATTATATTTTTTTTGTAGAGATGGGGGTCTCACTGTGTTACCCAGGCTGGTCTTGAACACCTGGTGTTAAGCGATTCTCCTGCCTTGGCCTCCTAGAGTGCTGGGATTACAAGTGTGAGCCACCATGCTCAGCCCCCAATTATGTAATTTTAATCAATTTTACTTTTAATTGCTTTTACAGATACTTCAGTATACATTTAGAGCAGTGGGTCCCCAACAGGGTGCTTTTGCTCTCCAGAGGACATTTATTTGGCTATCTCTGAAGACATTTTTGGTTGCCAAAACTGGGGGAGTGATTGTATTGGCATTGGGGTGGGTGGAGACCAGAGATGCTGCTAAAAACAGCCTACAGTGCCCGGGACAACCCCTCATAACAAGTACTATCTGGCCCATAATAGTGTTAAGGTTGAGAAACCCTGGTTTAGCACCGTTTAAAACCAGAGAAAGTGGCCAGGCTCGGTGGCTCATGCCTGTAATCGAAGCACTTTGAGAGGCCTAAGTTGGTGGATCACCTGAGGCTGGGAGATCAAGACCAGCCTGGCCAACATGGTGAAACCCTGTCTCTACTAAAAATATAAAAATTAGTAATCCCAACTGCTGGGGGAAACTGAGGCATGAGACTCTCTTGAACTCAGGAGGCAGAGGTTGCGGTGAGCCAAGATTCGCATCACTGCACTCCATCCTGGGTGACAGAGGAAGACTGTGTCTCAAAAAGAAAAAAAAAATCCAGAAAATATAAACTTTGAAAAAGGATTTATTTATAACATTGAAAATTTCTGAAAGCATAAACATTTTATTTGACCCAGACAGCATTAAGAATGGAATTGGTGGCCAGTAGTTAAAAATTACTTGATGTAAAATTTGAGGTTTCTTGTTTTCCCTGGAAAAACAAAGTATGTGACATCTTGGATATACCTAACGGAATTGGAACAAGAGTTGCCCTCTGGAAACACTCTTCAGTTCTGCAGCCCTTACCAGATTCCCTTTATCTACCTCTCTCCAACATTTAATTATGAAAAATTTTAGACATATAGAAATGAACGTATGTCTGGCCAGTCGTGGTGGCTCATGCCTGTAATCCCAGCACTTTGGGAGGCTGAGGCTGGGCGGGTCACGAGGTCAGGAATTGGGGAGACTAGCCTGGCCAATATGGTGAAACCCTGTCTCTACTAAAAATACAAAAATTAGCTGGGCGTGATGATGCATGCCTGTAGAGGCAGGAGAATCGCTTGAACCTGGGAGGTGGAGGTTGCAGTGAGCCAAGATCGCGCCACTGCACTCCAGCCTGAGTGGAAAAAAAAAAAAAAAAAGAAATGAATGTATTTCCATATGCCTACCACCTAGATTATTACAATTAAATTTTGCTTATTTTTTGAGATGGAGTCTCGCTCTGTAGCCCAGGCTAGAATGCAGTGGCACGATCTCGGCTCACTGCAACCTCTACCTTCCGGGTCCTGGTTCAAGCAGTTCTCCTGCTTCAGCCTCCCATGAGCCTCCATGCCCAGCTAATTTTTTTTTTTTTTTAAATTTTTAGTAGAGACAGGGTTTTACCAAGTTGACCAGGCTGGTCTTGAACTCCTGACCTTGTGAACCTCCCGCCTCGGCTTCCCAAAGTGTTGGGATTACAGGCATAAACCACCAAGCCAGGCTGTTTTTTTTTTTTTTTTTTGAGACGAGTTTCGCTCTTCTTGCCAAGCTACAGTACAAGAACTATCTGACTCATAATAACAACATGGGGTTTCTCCATGTTGGTCAGGCTGGTCTCATACTCATGACCTCACCACCTGCCTGGGCCTCCCAAAGTGCTGGGATTACAGGCGTGTTGAGCCACTGCAACTGGCCTATTGTTTCTTCTTAAAACACTTTTTAGGCTGGATGTGGTGGCTCACACCTGTAATCCCAGCACTTTGGGAGGCTGAGGCGGGCGGATCACGCAGTCGGGAGTTCGAGACCAGCCTGGCCAGCATGGTAAAACCTTGCGTCTACTAAAAATACAAAAAATTAGCCGTGCATGTTGGTATGTGCCTGTAATCCCAGCTACTCGGGAGGCTGAGTCTGGAGAATTGGTTGAACCCAGGACGTGGAGGTTGTAGTGAGCCGAGATCGTGCCACTGCACACCAGCCTGGGCGATAGAACAAAAAAAAACCCAAAGAAAACCAACAATTTTTAAAGTTTATTTTTGAGACGGGTCTTGCTCTGTCATTCAGGCTGCATTGTAGCGGTACAAATGGCTCACTGCAGCCTTGATCTGCCAGGCTCAAATGATCCTCCCACCTCGACTTCCTAAGTAGATGGGGTTACAGGTGCATGCCACCATGCCTGACTAATTTTTTCTTTTTTGTAACTGTGAGGTCTCTTATTGTTGCCCAGGCTGGTGTCAAACTCCTGGGCTCAAGCCATCCTCCTGGCTTTGCCTCCCAAAGTGCTGAGATTACAGGTCTGAGCTACTATACCTGGCCCAGTCTACTATTATTACTATTATTATTTTGAGACCAAGTTTCACTCTTGTTGCCCAGGCTGGAGTGCAGTGGCGCGATCTGGCTCACTGCAACCTCTTCCTCCTGTTTCAAGTGATTCTCCTGCCTCAGCCTCCCCAGTAGCTGGGATTACAGGCGTCCGCCACCACACCTGGCTAATTTTTTGTATTTTTAGTAGAAATGGGGTTTTCCTATGATGGCCAGGCTGGTCTCAAACTCCTGGCCTCAAATGATTCGCCTGTCTTGGCCTCCCAAAGTGCTGGGATTATAGGCCCGAGCCACCACGCCTGGCCTATTATTTTTTAGAGTTTTTAAATTTACATGTATTAAAGGACACAAATTTTAAGTGTACTGGTCTTTTTTTTTTTTTCTTTTGAGACAGAGTGCCCAGGCTGGAGTGAAGTGGCATGATCATGGCTCACTCTAACTTTGATTTCCTGGGCTCAAGTGATCCTTCCACCTCACCCCCTCAGGTAGCTGAGACCACAGGCACATACCACCACACCTGGCTAATTTTGTTTAAAACATAGTCTCACTGTGTTGCCCAGGCAGGTCTCAAACTCCTGGACTTTTTTTGTTTTGTTTGTTTTTTTTTTTTTTTTGAGACGGAGTTTCACTCTGTCACCCAGGCTGGAGTGCAGTGGTGTGTGGTCTCAGCTCACTGCAGCCTCCGCCTCCTAGGTTCAAGCGATTCTTCTGCCTCAGCCTCCTAAGTATCTGGGACTACAGGCGCTCACCACCACGCTGGCTAATTTTTGTATTTTTTTTAGTAGAGACAGAGTTTCACCATATTGGCCAGGCTGGTCTTGAACTCCTGACCTTGTGATTTGCCTTCTTGGCCTCCAAAAGTGCTGGGATTATAGGCTTGAGCCACTGTGCCTGGCCTCAAACTTCTGGGCTTAAGTGATCCTTCTGCCTCAGCTTCCCAAAGTGCTAGGATGACAAGTGTGAGTTACCATGCCCGGCCCCCTGGTTTGTGAATTTGGACAAATGTACATGTCTGTTTAACTCAAACCTCTATCAAAATATATTTATCACCCCATGAAATGTCTTCGTATTTCTTCCTATTCTCACTTTCAAGACTGTTTCTAAAGTCTACCTCTCAAGAGCTGTTGGATTACATAATGTGTTAGGTAAGAGAGTACCCATCTCTCTCTCTTTTTTTTTTTTTGAGACGAAGTTTCACTGTTGTTGTTCTGGCTGGGGTGCAATGGCATGATCTCGGCTCACTGCAACCTCTGCCTCCCGGGTTCAAGCGATTCTCCCTGCCTCAGCCTCCCGAGTAGCTGGGATTACAGGCATGTGCCACCATGACTGGCTAATTTTGTATTTTTAGTAGAGACGTGGTTTCTCTGTGTTGGTCAGACTGGTCTCAGTGATCCCGACCTCAGGTGATCCATCCGCCTCGGCCTCCCAAAGTGCTGGGATTACATTTGTTATTTACCGTGCTGGGCTGTATTATTTTAAATTGTTTCTTTCTTTCTTTTTCTTTTTTGACACAGTGTCTCTCTGTCACCTAGGCTGGAGTGCGGTGGTGTGATCTCAGCTTACTGTAACCTCTGCCTTCTGGGTTCAAGAGATTTTCCCACCTCAGCCTCCAAAGTAGCTGGGACTACAGGTGCTCACCACCATACCTGGCTAATTTTTGTATTTTTTTGATAGAGACTGGGTTTGCAGTGTTGGCCTGGAGACTGGTCTTGAACTCCTGACCTGAAGTGATCCGCCTGCCTCAGCCTTCCAAAGTGCTGGGATTACAAGGATGATTGGGTCTGGTCCCGAATATTTTCTAGCCACTTTTGGTTGAATCCATGGTTACAGAAGCATGACTGTATCTCTAAAAAGGGTAACTTTGTTTTTGTAAAAATAATTCTGTATATAGCGTTTTGCAGTAAAGGGCTGTAATTTCAAGCTGTCATGGACATATTAGGGATTGCATAAAGATCTCTTGTGACCTTAAGACATTTTTCATAAGATAGTATATTTGTATTCTTCTTACGTATACGTATAAAGGCCTCTTCAGTTGTCCCTGGAGAGTTCCCGTAATGCGATGAAAAAGACATACCTCTATTAAATTTACCAGTTTGTTACTTATTGTTTTAGTTGCTGTCCATATTCTATACCAACTTTGAATTCTCCAAGTAGAAGGAAGTTCTCTTACCTTGTAGTTTCAGCAGTGAGCATATTTTTTAGTTTATTATAAGTGCATATGTACCCTTGCTTCTCTATATAATGGCTAGAACTGTTATAGCTCATGAATGTTGCCTATGTTTCTCTTCATGTGATAGTGAGAAATGTGTAGCCCATGACAGTATTTCAGGAGAAGTAATTGAGGCATTGGCTAGGGCAAGGTGGCTCACACCTGTAATCTTACACTTGGGGAGTCTAAGGCGAGATGATTGCTTGAGGCCAGGAGTTCAAGAGACCAGCATGGGCAATATGGTGAAACCCCATCTCTACAAAAAAAAAAAAAAAAATTAGCCAGGCTTGGTTGCATGTGCCCGTAGTCCCAGCTCCGGGTGAGGCGGGAGGATCACTTGAGCCCAAGAGCCCAAGAGTCTGAGGCTGCAGTAAGCTATATTTGTGCCACTGTACTCCATCCTGGGCAACAGAGTAAGACCCTGTCGCAGACATCCCCCCTCCCCTGTAAAAGAAAACCCCAAGAACTAATAGTAGGTTTTACATAAAATATTGAAGAGAAATGCAAATAAAAAGAAAAGGCGATTTGTCTGGCCATAGAGAGGTGGGATGTTTTGTTAAGATATAAAAAACAAGCTGGGTGCAGTGGCTCACGCCTGTAATCCCAGCTCTTTGGGAGGCTGAGGCGGGCAGATCACCTGAGGTCAGGAGTTCAAGACCAGCCTCACCAATATGGTGAAACCCCCGTCTTAAAAAAAAAGATATAAAAAACATAAAGGGTATGGAGAATTATTCCTTTGGTGATAGTTTCTAGTCAAGTTATTATTATTTTTTGTTTTTATTTTTTCTGAGACAGAGTCTTGCTCTGTTGACCAGGCTGGAATGTAGTGGCACCATCTTGGCTCACTGCAACCTCTGCCTCCCAGGTTCAAGAGATTCTGTTGCCTCAGCCTCCCAAGTAGCTGGGATTATAGGCGTGGCCACTGCACCCAGCTAAGTTTTGTATTTTTAGTAGAGATGGGGTTTAACCATGTTGGCTAGGCTGGTCTCGAACTCCTGACCTCAGGTTATCTGCCCGCCTCGGCCTCTGAAAGTGATGGGATTACAGGTGTGAACCACTGTGCCCAGCCTCCAGTCAAGTTATTAATATGTGTTTCTTTTAATAAATGCGGAAGATTTTAAAGCTATATTGTTTTGAATATTTAATCGTTGGTAATTGGGCTTATGAAGAGCTAATCTTTAAATGATGACTTTTAGCAAAACAATGGAGTTGGGACCTTTTACTTAAAATGGTCATTGAATAGATAAAACCATGTGATACCAATGTTAAAAGAATCAAAAACAAATTGATTCTATCAGCCATTTGCTAAAGCTACCTTGTTCTCTCTAGAAGCCAACCACTGTTTTAAATTTTTTCTGTTACTGTCATCTTTTAAAAATGTTTTCTCTTCCTAAAAGGAATCCAGAACACTGGCTGAAATTGCAAAAGCAGAGCTCGATGGCACCATTTTGAAGAGCAGACCTCTACGAATTCGCTTTGCCACACATGGAGCAGCCCTAACTGTCAAGAACCTTTCTCCAGTTGTTTCCAATGAGCTGCTAGAGCAAGCATTTTCTCAGTTTGGTCCAGTAGAGAAAGCTGTTGTGGTTGTGGATGATCGTGGTAGAGCTACAGGAAAAGGTTTTGTAGAATTTGCAGCAAAACCTCCTGCACGAAAGGCTCTGGAAAGATGTGGTGATGGGGCATTCTTGCTAACAACGTAAGTTTTAAATATCTTGTCCTTCTATCCAGTTACATATGGGCTTCTCTCTATTCTGGAATTCTATCTTTCCTTGCAGTTCATACTAGCATATGGTAAGTAGGTGTTAAGTAAATATTCAGTGAATATAAATAAGAAATTTTTGTGTACTGGTAGGAGTCAAGAGTCATATATTTTCTTTAAACTTCAGAGTTTGGTTAAATCTCAGGAATGTTTTGTATTTTGATTAATGTACTGAACATCTATATACAAAGTAAAATCTATAAACTTAAAGTAATCCTTTTAGAATTGTAATCAGCTTTATTTGCACCTAATTGGCATTCATTAAAAAGCACCATAGGGGCGTGGTGGCTTAAACCCACTGGGCGAATCACCTGAGTCAGGAGTTCCTGACATGCCTGCCAGCATGACAAAAGCCCATCTCTACTAAAAATACAAAAATTAGCCGGATGTGATAGTGTGTGCCTGTAGTCTCAGCTACTTGGGAGGCTGAGCCTTGAGAATCTCTTGAACCCAGGAGTTGGAGGTTGCAGTGAGCTGAGATCATGCCCCTGCACTCCAGCCTGTGCGACAGAGTGAGACGACACCTTCTCAAAAATAACCTGGTCTCTTCTAAAAATAAAAAAATTAGTTGGGTGTGGTGACACGTCCCTGTAATCCCAGCTGAGGAGGCTGAGGCAGGAGAATTGCTTGAACCCTGGAGGCAGAGGTTGCAGTGAGCCCAGATCATGCCACTGCACTCCAGCCTAGGTGACAGAGTGAGACCCTGTCTAAAAAAAAATAGCACCTTGGGCTGGGCACGGTGGCTCATGCCTGTAATCCTAGCACTCTGGGAAGCCAAGGCGGGTGGATTGCCTGAGCTCAGGAGTTCAACACAAACCTAGGCAACATGACGCAACCTTGTCTGTACTAAGAATACAAAGAATTAGCTGGGCGTCGTGGCGTGTGCCTGTAATCCCAGCTACTTGGGAGGCTGAGGCACTAGAATCAGTTGAATCCTGGAAGCAGAGGTTGGAATGAGTCCAGATTGTGCTACCACACTCCAGACTGGGCGACAGAGCGAGACCATGTCTTAAAAAAAAAAAAAAAAGGTTGGGCTTGGTGGCTCATGCCTGTAATTTCAGCTCTTTGGGAGGCTGAGACGGGTGGATCACCTGAGGTCAGGAGTTCGAGACCAGCCTGGCCAACATGGTGAAACCCTGTCTCTACCAAAAATACAAAAATTAGCTGGGCTTGGTAGCGGATGCTTGTAATCCCAGCTACTTGGGAGGCTGAGGCATAAGAATCGCTTGAACCCAGGAGGCAGAGGCTGCAGTGAGCTGAGATCGTGCCACTGTACTCCAGCCTGGGCCACAAGAGTGAAACTGCGTCTCAAAAAAAAGAGAAAAAAAAACGCCTTGGGAGCTCAGCATGGTGGAATGCACAGTAGTCTCAGCTATTTGCCCTGTAGTCAGTCGCAGCTACTCAGGAGGCTGAGGTGGAAGGATCACTTGTGTCTAGGAGGTCAAGGTTGCAATAAGAACCAGTCTCTATTTAAAAAGAAAATTAAAAAAAAATAATAATAAAAAACACATTCTGTTTTAGAGCTCAATGAGATGTTTGTTTTGGAGACGGAGTCTCACTCTGTCACCCAGGCTGGAGTGCAGTGGTGATCTTGACTCTCTGCAGCCCCCACCTCCCAGGTTCAAGCAATTCTCCTGCTTCAGCCTCCCAGACAGCTAGGATTATAGGTGTGCACTACTGTGCCCAGCTCATCTTTTGTATTTTTTTTTTGTTTTTAGAGGGAGTCTTGCTCTGTCGCCCAGGCTAGATTGCGGTGGCATAGTCTCAGTTCACTCAGCCTCCCGGGTTCAAGTGATTCTCCTGCCTCAGTTTTCTGATTAGCTGGGATTAGCGATGTGAGCCACCACGTCTGGCTAACTCTTGTATTTTTAGTAGAGATGGGGTTTCACCATGTTGGCCAGGCTGGTCTCGTACTACTACCTCATGTAATCCCCCCCGCCTCGGCCTCCCAAAGTGCTGGGATTACAGTTATGAGCCATTGCTCCTGGCCTGTATTTTTGTAGAGATGGGGTTTCATCATGTTGGCCAGGCTGGTGTCGAACTCGTGACCTTAAGTAATCTACCTGCCTGGGCCTCCCAAAGTGCTGGAATTATAGGTGTGAGCCACTTCGCGTGGCTGAGCTCAATGAGTTTTTTTCTTTTTTGTTCTTTTCTTGGCTTCCTGTGACTCTAGCCAGAGAACTCAATGAGTTTTAACAAATGTATGTACGCATGTAATGCACTGCCATAATAAAAATAGAGAACATTTCCATTACCCCACACAAGTTCTATTGTTCCCTTTTACAGTTATTCTGCAGTCTTTATCTACCTGCCTTAGATACCTATTTCTGTTACTATAAATGAGTTTTGTGTTTTCTTTTTTTTTGGGACAGAGTCTCACTCAGCTGCCCAGGCTGCAGTGCAATGGTGCATTCTTGGCTCACTGAAACCTCTGCCTCTGAGGTTCAGGAGATTCTCCAGCCTCTGTCTCCTGAGCAGCTGGGACTACAGATGTGCGCCACCATGTCTGGCTAATTTTTTTGTAATTTTTAGTAGAGATTGGTTTTCACCATGTTGGTTAGGCTGGTCTCAAACTCCTGACCTCAGGTGATCTGCTTACCTTAGCCTCCCAAAGTGCTGGGTTTATAGGTGTGAGCCACCTCGCCCGGTCTAAGCCACTGTGCCTGGCCGTGTTTTCTAATATTAAGTGAAATCATATAGTATGTACTCTTTTGTGTCTGGCTTCTCTTGCTTAGCATAATGTTTATGAGATTTCATTCATATCCTTGTGTGTATAGTTTTTTGTTCCTTTTATGGCGGAGTCGAATTCCATGGTATAGACATAACTATATTTTGTTCGTGACGTATGGATGGATATTTGGGTTGCTTACAACTACTGGCTGTTGTGAATACAGCTACTATCAATATTTGTTTTCAAGGTTTCTTGTGAGTATTATGCTTTTACTTGGCTTACGTAAATATTTAGGGGTAAATTGCTGTATGTTTAACCTTATAAGAAACTGCCAAACTGTTCTACATACTGGTTGTACCATTTTTTACATTCCTGTTGGCAATGAGTGAGTGACTTCTAGTTACTCCACATTTTACCCACACTTGGTGTTTTTATTTTTTATTTTTAAATTTTATTATTTTTATTTAAAAAAATTTTTATTTATTTAATGTTTTGAGACAGAGTCTCACTCTGTCGCCCAGGCTGGAGTGCAGTGCCACAATCTTTGCTCACTGCAACTTCCACCTCTCGAGTTCAAGCAATTCTCCCACCTCAGCCTCCCAAGTAGCTGGGATTACAGGCGCCTGCCACCACACCTGGCTAATTTTTGTATTTTTAGTAGAGATGGGGTTTCACCATCTTGGCCAGGCTGGTCTTGAACTCCTGGCCGTAGGTGATGCACCTGCCTCAGCCTCCCAAAGTGCTGGGATTACAAGTGTGAGCTACTGTTTCTGGCCTTTTTTTTTTCCCTTGAGGCAGGGTCTCTGTGTATCTCCCAGGCTGGAGTGCAGTGGTGTGATCACAGCTAATTGCAGCCTCGACCTGCTAGGTTCAAGTGATCCTCCCACTTCAGCCTCCCAAGTTGCTGGGACTGTAGGGATGCACCACCACGCCCAGTTAACTAAGAACTTTTTATTGATAGCTTTTTTTTTTGGAGACAGCATCTCACTCTGTTACCCAGGCTGAGTGCGATCATAGCTCACTACACCCTAAGCCTCTTCAGGCTCACGTGATCCTCCTACCTCAGCCTTCTGAGTAGCTGGGACCACAGGCATGTGCCACCATGCCTGGCTAATTTTTGTACTTTTTGTATTTTTGTCATGTGGCCCAGGCAGGTCTTAAACTCTTGGGCTCAAGCAGTCTTCCTGTTTTGGCCTCCCAAAGTGCTAGGATTGTAAACATGAGCCACTGCTCCTGGCTGGTAGGTAGGTAGGTAGGTATTTATTTTTATTATTTTTTTCCTTCACAGTCAGAGCTTTGGTGGGTCTATCTGTGAAAGAATATTTATTTATTTATTTATTTAAGACAGGGTCTTGCTCTGTCACCCAGGCTTGAGACAGGGTATCGCTCTGTTACCCAGGCTGGAGTGCAGTGGCATGATCTTGGCTCACTACGACTTCTGTCTCCCAGGTTCAAACGATTCTTGTGCTTCAGCCTCCTGAGTAGCTGGGATTACAGGCATTCACCACGACACCTGGCTAATTTTTTTTTTTTTTTTTTGAGACAGTCTCACTCTGTTGTCAGGCTGGAGTTCAGTGTCGCGATCTGGCACTGCAACCTCTGCCTCCTGGGTTCAAGCTATTCTTCTCCCTCAGCCTCCAGAGTAGCTGGAACTACAGGTGTGTGCCACCACGCCCAGCTAATTTTTTGTATTTTTAGGAGAGACGGGGTTTCAGCATGTTGGCCAAGGTGGTCTTCATCTCTTTACCTCATGATCCACCCATCTCAGCCTCCCAAAGTGCTGGGATTATAGGTGTGAGCCACCATGCTCAGCCTAACTTTTGTATTTTTGGTAGAGACAGGGTTTCGCCATGTTGGCCAGGCTGGTCTTGAACTCCTGACCTCAAGTGATCCGCCTGCCTTGACCTCCCAAAGCGCTGAGATTACAGGTGTGAGCCACCACGGCCGGCCTGGATGATAGCTTTTATTTATTTATTTATTTTTTGGTTTTTTGTTGTTTTTGAGACGGAGTTTCGCTTTTGTTACCCAGGCTGGAGTGCAATGGCGCGATCTTGGCTCACCGCAACCTCCACCTCCTGGGTTCAAGCAATTCTCCTGCCTTAGCGTCCCGAGTAGCTGGGACTACAGGCGTGCGCCACCAAGTACAGCTAATTTTTGTATTTTTAGTAAAGACAGGGTTTCACCATGCTGACCAGGATGATCTCGATCTCTTGACCTCGTGATCCACCTGCCTCAGCCTTCCAAAGTGCTGGGATTATAGACGTGAGCCACCATGCCTGGCTGGATTATAGCTTTTAAATAAATTAAAAAGAATTTTGAGAAAATGGGCAAGGTGTTGAACATTTTGTCTGTCAGATACTTCATAATCATGTTCTTGGATTTTTGTGGCAACACTGGTTATTATTTGTTTCATTTTTCAAATGAGAAAATTGGCCCAGAGATGTAATTTGCTTAAGTTGTACAGCTAGTAAGTTGTAGTCAGTTTTATTAGGTGTGATGTTCTGTCTGATGCCAAATCTCAGTGGAGTAGTTTATTCTGCCAGCAGACTTTCCTTGCTTAGAAACTTTATTACTTGTTAAACCTTCTCATGGAACTCAGGATGTTCTTGTTCGCATAGTAGTCCCAGCTGAAATGTCTCCTAATAGAATATTTCTCTAACTGCCTTATTTAAACTGGGCTCCCTTTGTTATTCTCAATGACTGCATTGTTTCTTTCCTTCCTAGCTCTTAGACTGAATATTTTTTGTTTACTCACATATATCTTTGTCTCTCTTAAGACTTTAGGAACTATGTTCTGTTTACCTTTGTATCCCTTGCCCCAAGCACAGTCTTTTTGTTTTTTTGAGACCGAGTATTGTTCTGTCGCCCAGGCTGGAGTGCAATGACACCATCTCGGCTCACTGCAACCTCTGCCTCCTGGGTTCTGCCTCAGCCTCCTGAGTAGCTGGGATTGCAGGTGTGTGCCACCACACCTGGCTAATTTTTGTATTTTTAGTAGACACAGGGTTTCTCCTGTTGGCCAGGCTGGTCTCGAACTCCCAGCCTTAAGTGATCCACTCACCTAAGCCTCCCAAAGTGGTGGGATTTTACAGCCTTGAGCCACCATTCCTGGCCTAAAGTTTTCCTATTTCTTATCATGAATTTTTTCTTACGTCATTGAAGAGTCTATGTAGTATGTCATAATTGTGTCAGATTTAACGGTTCCTACCATGATAAACATTATGGTACATAGTGTTTAGTCATCCTTTGCTCTCTTATTATAGATTTTAAAAAATGCTTAGTTTACTTTTTTTGGTGCATGTAAAAACACTGTGTAGTAGCTGCAGCTGGAGGCTCGGCCTTTGCACTGAGACTTTGTCTCTTTGAGATGGTCATTTAATTCCTGATAGGGAGACTTGGTGAACACAATCTCTTTCCCGAGGTTGGGGGTGAGGTAGCTGTAGGTCGTGGAGATAGCATGAAAGGTAGCCTTTGCAAAGTTGCCTGGAGTGGCAGTGTAGCCCCTCGCCAAGGTATAGCAGTTGGTACTGGCCATCATCAGTAGTTTTTTAGGCACGGGCTGAGATGATATCAGTGCCCCTGGAAGTGCAGATGAGTCACACCAGCACAGAGCCACAGTAGCAAGGAATGGTATGGGGTTTGCTGATCTTATTCTCCCAGTAGTCTTCCTGCATAGCAGCGGTGGAAAGCTCGCCCAGGATGATGACCCCCCTGCATGGTGGTAGTTACAACCTGGGAGCACGTAACATTCAGACTAATGTGGCTATTCTAGTCACTGATAGCAACAAATGCCGTGAACCTGATCTATTGGCTATCAAGGGTTTGCTTTTGCACGAGCATAATCTTCAAAATCTTGGAAAAGGTGAAAGATTTTAAGACTCCTTGATAGACAGAGAGAGAGAGAGATCTCCAGGGACTTGATCTTCATGTCCTTGACTAGGAGGCCCAATTTGATGTTACGGGGCCATTCCTTGTCCTCAACCTGGCCTCTCTGAACTCTGCACCCTCTGCCCACCAGGTAGAGATTTTTTTTTTTTGAGACGGAGTTTCGCTGTTGCCCAGGCTGGAGTGCAGTGGCATGATCTCAGCTCACGGCAATCTCCACTTCCCGGGTTCAAGTGATTCTCCTGCCTCAGCCTCATGAGTAGCTGGGATTACAGGCACACACTACCATACCTGGTTGATTTTTGTTCCATTTGGGCAGTTAAAACCAAGTATCATAGACTGGCAGGTTTATAAACAACAGAAATTTATGTTTCGCAGTTCTGGAGGCTGAGAAGTTGAAGATCAAGGTGCTAGCAGACTCAGTGGGTGGTGAGGTCCTGCTTCTTGATTCATAGACAGCCATCTTACTATGTATGTCTCTTCTTATCTAGGAAGGGATGAGGAGGAGCCTTTGGGATCTCTTTTATAAGAACGCTGCTTCTGTTCGTGAGGATGCTACCTTCTTGACCTGTGCACCTCCCAGAACCCCAAATACTATAACATTAAGGATTAGGTTTTCAGTACATGAATTCTGAGGGGGACACAAACATTCGGTTTATAGCAAGGAGTAACCTCTTTTCTGTTACAACTACTGATGTGGCTCATGTTCTTGTTATATATAGCATTACTCTATTTGCTAATTTTTGTCCCTTTTCTTTTTATTGTTTTTGGGAGAAAAATAATTTACTGGTTTCTGTATCAGTTCTTTCCAACACTACGTTGTATTTCTGTGCCTTTTAGAGACCTTTGTGGCTTTGATAATTTTTGAGATTGACAGATGTTAAATTTTTAATTAATAATTAAAGATAAAGTAAAATTTAAAAAAACCTGTTGTATTGGCAAAGATTTAAAAAATACCTAGGGAATAACAGTGAAGCCACATGAGTATTTTTTGTTTTATTTATTTATTAAAGATATTTTTTAGGATCAAGGTCTGACTCTTGCCCAGGCTGGGATATAGTGTTGTGATCATAGATCACTATAACAGACTTACTGCCTTCGTCTCTGGAGTATTAACAGCTGGGACTACAGGCACACCTCACCAGAAACCACTGATTATTGTTTTTATTTTTGGAGACAGAGTCTTGCTTTGTCACCCAGTCTGGAGGGCAGTGGTGTGAACCCAGCTCACTGGAACCTCCTCCTTCCGGGTTCAAGCGATTCTTGTGCCCTAGCCTCCCGAGTGGCTGGGACTACGGCCAGCTAATTTTTTGTACTTGAGTAGAGACGGGGTTTCGCCCTGTTACCCAGGGTTGTCTTGAACTCCTGAGCTCAGGCAATTTGCCTGCCTCGGCCACCCAGCCTGGGTAACAGACCAAAGTGCTGGGATTACAGGCATGAGCCACCGTGCCCGGCCTTGTTTTTTTAGAGACATAGTCTCAGTGTGTTCCACAGACTGGTCTTGAACTCCTGGCCTCAAGGAATCCTTCTATCTTGGCTGCCCAAAGTGCTAGTGTGCCTGGCTTCAGGCTTGCTTTTTAAAACTCTTTTCTGTATACTTTCGTGTGCAGAAAAGTACAAAAATAATCTTGTACTTTTCCTGTTTTATATTCATATTTGAAAGGGATTACTTTTCCAAACATTTTATTTGCTTTATCACATCTTTCCATTAAATGAGGTTACTTTTTAGACCAAAAAAATCCTTTAAGAAAAACAACATAATATTTCCTTTGCCTGTTGGAAATATGAGTTATTTAGAAAAACGTGCTCATAAGTATAAATTGTTACTTAACTTTTTAGGAAAGCAACATTAACCCTTGGTATAGAATTGTGCTAATTGGATCCAATTTTAGTTTTTTGCTTTCTTTTTTTGTAGAGATTGATATTTCCTTGTTATTTGTAGTTATTTGTAAAGATTGATACTTCCTTATTTCTTAGAGGTCTTCAAAAGAAGAAAAAGAAAAATCTAAAAAATTAAAACAAGCTGGGTACAGTAATAGGTACCTGTAATCCCAGGCACTCCGAAGGCTGAGGATTGCTTGAGCCCAGGAGTTTGAGACTAGCCTGAGCAACATAGTGAGACCCTTGTCTCTCAAAAAAAAAAAAAAAGAAAAAAAAATTGGATACCTTTTCTTAAAATTACCACATGGATCTATTGTGTCATTTTGTAAATCTAAGATATCATTATGAGATCCTACTGATTTTATTTTTCCTCCATCATAAAATTTTATCGATATTATCATCCTGGTAATTATTACTATTTGAGACAGGGTCTTGCTCTGCCACCCACGGTGGAGTGCAGTGGGATGATCTCGGCTCAGTGCAGCCTCTGCCTCCCTGGAGTTGATTCCTGTGCCTCAGCCTCCTGAGTAACTGGGAGGCAATTTAAATTTTTTCTAGAGATGGGATTTCACCATGTTGGCCATGACTGCATCCTGGTAATTATTTTATTGTTGCTCTTCAACTATTTTCAACCATACTTATAAGTAAAATGAAAAGCCATCACAAAATGGTACATGTCTGTAAGGATGATTCAGTGCAGAAATAAATTGTCATCATTGCACATTCTTCATTTTAACACTTACATGTAGCTTGGGCAACATGGCAAAACCCTGTCTCTACAAAAATATACAAAAATTAGCCAAGCATGGGGGTGCACACTTGTAGTACCAGCTACCTGGGAGGCTGAGGGGGGAGGATCACTTGAGCCTGGGAGGTTGAGGCTGCACTGAGCAGTGATCATGCCATTGCACTGCAGCCTGGGCAGCAGAGCAAGACCCTGTCTCGAAAAAGAAAATTACATGTGCAAAATATTGCATTATCTTTTAAGTCACTGTCTGTGTGTGTGTGTGTGTGTGTGTGTGTGTGTGTGTGTGTGTTTAAAGGCAAATTCTGCTCTCACCCAGATTGGAGTGCAGTGGCATGATCCTGGCTCATTGTAACCTAGAATTCCTGGCCTCAAATGATCCTCCCACCTCGTTCTGCCAGAGTGTTGGGATTACAGGCATAGGCCACCTTGCCCATCCCTTAAGTCACCATGTTTTTAGTACTGTATATCTGTATATTCTACCTTTTTCCCACAGTTCTAAGGAAAGATCAGTCACAGTGAGGGAAGATCAGTCACAAATATGTATTTCATATTATGTATCATTACAGAAAACATGAAAACCACAGATGTATACCAGTTGGTATGGCTAAAAAAATTACTGTGTTGGGAGGTTGAGGCAGGTAGATCACGAGGTCAGGAGTTCAAGATCAGCCTGGCCAAGATGGTGAAACCCTGTCTCTACTAAAAATAGAAAAATTAGCTGGGCGTGGTGGTGGGCGCCTGTAGTCCCAGCTACTCAGGAGGCTGAGGCAGAGAATTGTTGGAACTTGGGAGGCAGAGGTTACAGTGAGCCGAGATCGCGCCACTGTACTCCAGCCTGGGCGACAAAACAAGACTCCATCTCAAAAAAAGAAAAAATTATTGTGCATGCATGCAATGCATAAAATGGTGCCAGCCATTTTACATTGAGTACATTGGATATCTGAAAAAAAGCGTGTATAGATGATTCACTTTATGTAACATTATGCATATATCCCAACAGAAAGGAAAGTCTGAAGTGGTTTTCACAAAAATGTGATCAGAGCTCCTCTCCAAATGTTAGGATTTCAGGGGACTTGTTTCTTCTATAGAACTTACTATTTAAGTTTTTTCACATTGAAACGTTTTTCAAGTTTTTTTTTGTAAATAAATTAACACTTTAAACTTTAGTATTTTCAGGCCTGAAAGAACACTGCAATACTTTTTCCCCCTTTTGCTTCTCCCGCCCCCCCCAAAAAAACCCTTCAGTTTGTTTTTTTTCTTTAAGACAGGGTTTCAGTCTGTCGTGTAGACTGGAGTGCAGTGTTGCAATCTCTGCTCACTGCAACCTCCACTCCCTGGGTTCAAGCAAGTTTCATGCCTCAGTCTTCTGAGTAGTAGTTGGGACCATAGCCGCTCACCACCACGCCTGGCTAATTTTTGTAAGGTGTTTTTTTTTTTTTTTATATAGAGATGGGGTGTCACCATTTTGGCCAGGCTGGTCTCGAACTCCTGACCTCAGGTGATCCACCCATCTTGGCCTCTCAAAGTGCTGGGATTATAGGCGTGAGCCACTGTGCCCGGCCAATTTTTGTATTTTTTATGTTGGCCAGGCTGCTCTTGAACTCCTGACCTCAGGTGATCTGCTCACCTCGGCCTCCCAGAGTATTGGGATTATAGGCGTGAGCCACTGTACCTGGCCAACTTCACTTTCCATTTAATGATCTCTACCAAGAACTGTGTTAAGTGCCCTACCTTTCTTTTTTCATCACAACAACCTTATGATGCACTGCTGTCCCATTTTACTGATGAGAAAACTTTGACTAGCTTAGGCGAACCTCTTAGCCGAAGGCTCTGCAGCTCATAACCTGCTGTAGACCCCAAGGCCTCAGTCCTGAAGCCTCGGTCTCCGTTCTTGAAGGTTATAACCAAACTAATGATTGACTTGGTGGGGGAGAAAAACAAAACCCCTATAAAGCAATAACTCCAGATTTAACATTATGGCTGAACACTTTGATTTGTTTCCCTTCAGTCTGTTTTCTCCTTATTATATACTTACATTTGCAAAAAGAGTAAACTAGGCAAACACAGTGGCTCATGCCTGTAATCCCAGCACTTTGGGAGGCTGAAGTGAGAGGATAGCTTGAGCCCAGGAGATTGAGACTGCAGTGAGCCGTGATCGGGCCACTGTGCTCCAGCTTGGACAGCAGAGTGAGATGCTGTCTCAAGAAAAAGGAATAAATTTAGTTATTAAACCTATGGTAAACAATTTGAGGTTTTTTTTTTTTTTTTGAAACAGTTTTGCTCTTGTTGCCCAGGCTGGAGTGCAGTGGCACAGTCTCGGCTTGGTGCAACCTCCGCCTCTTGAGTTCAAGTGATTCTCCTGCCTCAGCCTTTCAAGTAGCTGAGCATATACCACTATGCCTGGCTAATTTTTTGTATTTAGTAGAGACGAGGTTTACCATGTTGGTCAGCCTGGTCTCGAACCCCTGAACCTCAGGTGATCCATCCACCTCAGCCTCCCAAAGTGCTGGGATTACTGGTATGAGCTGCCGCGCCTGGTCTTGAGTTTTACAAACTTTGGTTACACCTAAAGATGAGAGTGAAATAAACAAGATTAGTCAGAAAATGGACAAAGGGAGCTCCTATAGGGAGTGGTGTATGTGCAATGAAACTGTAGATGTTAATATTTTGGCATGTGTTCCAGTAAATAAAAATAAGACAGTCTCTTAAGTAATTCCCTTGTTCACAAAACATACCCATCTTCCTTGTTTTTTTTTTTAATTTAATTTTTTTAATTTTTTTTTTTTTTAATAGAGACAGGGTTTCACCATGTCGCCCAGGCTGGTCTCGAACTCCTGAGCTCAGGCAGTCTGCCTGCCTCGGCCTCCCAAAGTACTAGGATTACAGGCATGAGCCACCGCGCCCTGCCCCTCAGTCTTTTTATGTTGTGTAATTAGATGAATGTGGTTGCGACTGACCTTTGCTCACTGGTTTAGGTGTCTTTTTAGAAGTGGAATTTCAGGGCTGGGCTTGGTGACTCTTGCCTGTAATCCCAGCACTTTGGGTGGCAGAGGCAGGTGGATCACGAGGTCAGGAGTTTGAGACCAGCCTGGCCAACATGGTGAAACCCTGTCTCTACTAAAAATACAAAAAAAAGTAGCCAGGTGTGGTGGCAGACACCTGTAATCCCAGCTACTTGTGAGGCTGAGGCAGGAGAATCCTTTGAACCCGGGTGGCGGAGGTTGCAATGAGCCAAGACTGCACCATTGCACTCTAGCCTAGGTGACAGAGCCAGACTCAGTCTCAAAAAAAGAAAAAGAAAAAAGTGGAATTTCAGGAGCAAGATGATATATATAGAGAGAGGTAGAGGGAGACTGTATAAATTTGTATGAGTTGATTAAGTTCCCTCTTAGAAATCTGTATTTCTCCTTTCCCGTACTGTATGAGAGTTGTCTAGTGGCCCAAACTTATCTGTTAAGAGTTTACAGTTTGTTAAAATCTCTAGCATATTTGGGAGTACAGAGATGTCAGTTTTCTGTTAATTTTGTTTACAGTTTCCCTTGGCTTCATATGCTTTTGTCATTTCTCAATGACATATCATCTGCTTAGTTCATTTTTCCCTTTTAAGTCTCTGTTTCTAGATTTTCCTTGAAGGGGGATGGTCTTGTGTTACTGGAAGGGTTTGCTTGTTTCTTTGTTGGCCTTTGCTCAGGTGTACCTCTTACCTGGTTCTGCTACTGTTCTATGTTTGTGGCCCTGCCATAGCTTCCAGTGTTGAATGGTCCATAAAATGCATCATCTTCATTTTGACCCTGGGTCTATTTGGGTACTTTCAGAAGTATCACATCTTAAGTCTCTTTTCCTTTGGTTCCTATTCAGTTTATCTGAGGTTTCTGTACTCTCATTTTACCACTCCATGATACTCCGTACTTTAACTGTTTCCCTAAAATGTCTTCACTAGCTCAGTAATAATTGTGAAAAGTTATTTTGTATCTTTTCTTACATTTAGGATCTAAAGTCTGTGTTAATCTCTGGTATTAGTAAGAGAAGCTTTTGGAGTCCAAAAAACCTCTTCATCTCTCTAGCTTAGTTGTTTCTTTCTGAAGCATCACTGGTTTGAAGGTAGTAGAAACAGATTTTGATGCTGCTTGCATGATGAAGAGCCGATCTCAAAGGAAATTTTAATATCAGTATGCCATCCATTCTACTTACTCCTCATCCTCCTCTCCATGAACTCTCCTTTTCTCCTATTTTACTCAAGAAAATAGTCAAGAAGGAGGGCCTCTAGTCGTATCTTTCATCACTCACTCTTCTTGTCTCTTCCCTCTCCTCGCAATTTTTCTGGTTAAATGTCTTGTGTCTTCTGCCTTCCTCCTCCCTTTTGTCTGGCTAACATCTTTAATTTTAATTTTAATTTAGAGTTGGGGTCTTGCCTCGTTGCCCAGGCTAGATTGCAGTGGCTCTGTCATAGCTCACTGCAGCCTCAAATTCTTGGGCTCAAGTGATCCTCCCACCTCAGCCTCCTGAGTGGTTTATTTAACCTGGCTAATTTTTAAATTTTTTGTAGAGGCAGGATCTTGTCATCTTTCCCAGGCTGGTCTCAAATTTCTGTGCTCAAGCCATCTTCCCCGTCTCTGCTTCCCAAAGCGCTAGGATTACAGGAATGAACCACTATGCTTGGTCTTCACTGACATCTTTTAGTTCTAATTTTCAGCTTTAACATTTTTTTTTTTTTTTTGAGATGGAGTTTTGCTTGCTCTGTTGCCCAGGCTGGAGTGTAGTGGTGCGATCTCGGTTCACTACAACCTCTGCCTCCTAAGTTCAAGTGATTCTTGTGCCTCAGCCTCCCAAGTAGCTGGAACTACAGGCGCCTGCCACCACACCTCGGGCTAATTCTTGTCTTTTTAGTAGAGACGGGGTTTCACCATGTTGTCCAGGCTGGTCTCAACTCCTGACCTCAGGTGATCCGCTTGCCTTGGCCTCCCAAAGTGCTGGGCTTATAGGTGTGAGGCACTGTGCCCACTGGCCAACATTTTAAAAGAACTTTCTAAACAGTATTGGTAGACACAGGGAAATGGGCTGGTGGGCAGAGATGGGTAGGTTGAGGTGGTGGGACATGTGGATAGTGATGACTACACATATAAAACATGGGATAGGTACAAATTTGTTTTCATTATACTTTCTAAACGTTAACTATAGCCGTTATGCTGGTTCATAATTTTGCTTTATTTACTCGTGTTTTTGTGGCTTTTGACACTCACCTCTGTCTGGCTCAGTAAATGTTTCTTGACTGATTTTTTTTTTTTTTTTTTGAGATGGAGTCTTGCTCTGTTGCCCAGGCTGGAGTGCAGTGGTACAATCTTGGCTCACTACAACCTCCGCCCGTTGGGTTCAAGCAATTCTCCTGTCTCAGCTTCCTGAGTAGCTGAGATTACAGGCACATGCCACAATGCCCAACTAATTTTTTTGTATTTTTAGTAGAGACGGGGTTTCACCATGTTGGCTAGGCTGGTCTTGAACTCCTGACCTCAAGTGATCCACCTGCCTTGGTTTCCCAAAGTGCTGGGATTATAGGCATGAGCCACTGTGCCTGGCTATTGACTGATTTTTATGAGTACAATCTCAAGTGAGACATTTTCTGAGTATCTTTATTATTATAAAACATTTCTTTTAAGACGGTATTCTTGGCACTGTGTTAATTTTTGTGAATGCTTTTATACCTATCCAGGACCCCTCGTCCAGTCATTGTGGAGCCCATGGAGCAGTTTGATGATGAAGATGGCTTGCCAGAGAAGCTGATGCAGAAAACTCAACAATATCATAAGTAAGATTTTATTATTAGATATTTTATATATGTGCTATCAAGGGTGTTTAGTACATTTGTTTTTAAGTATTGTTGGATTATGAGGTGTTCTGTTTATTTATATAATCTGGTATTAGTAGAGTGGCCTGGTCTACATGGAATGCTAGTTTTCTTTCCTTTTTTTTTTTGGAGACAGTGTCTTGTTCTGTCATCCTGGAGTGCAGTGGTGTGATCTTGGCTCCCTGCAGTCTCTATCTCCTGCGTTTGAGTGATTCTCGTGCCTCAGCCTCCTGAGTAGCTGGGATTACAGGCACACACTACCATGCCTAGCTGATAGTTTTCTTTTTTTATATGGGTAAAACATAGTAATTTTTAAAGAAAAGTCTACTTTCACAGCTGGGGCAGGGTGGGTAGTAGGAAGACACTGTCAGTAATATGCCAGAAAAACAATGAATTCTAGATAACATGAAAGTACCTTTTTTTTTGTTTTCTTTTGAGATGGAGTCTTGCTCTCGTTGCACAGGCTGGTGTGCAGTGGCGCGATCTCACTGCAACCTCCATCTCCTGGGTTCAAGGGTTTCTCTTCCTCAGCCTCCCGAGTAACTGGGATTACAGGTGTGTGCCACCATGCCTGGCTAATTTTTGTTTTTTAGTAGAGGCAGGGTTTCGCCATGTTGGCCAGGCTGGTCTTGAATTCCTGACCTCAGGTGATCCACCTGCCTTGGCCTCCCAAAGTGCTAGGATTACAGGTGTGAGCCACTGTATCCAGCTGAAAATACTTACCAAGTTTTATTTTATGCTTCAAGTCTATTGTAGGTTAAAAGGAGACTTTTGGTGTGCCGGGTTGGAGCAGGGTATGCCTAGTTAAACAGCCAAGGCATAGGGGAAGAACTCTTAGAAATTGCAAAAAAAGGAAATTGCAAAAAATAACTCATTTTCAAAATGTTGAGTGTTTATTCTTTTGCCCTTTTCACTTATAATAATACAAGTATATTTACATAAATTACCCATATGAGTGCATTATTATTTTTTTTTCAGTTTATAAAGCTTTATTAAACATTTCAAACAGCTGTGCAACAAACACACCACATAAAAGTTCTAGAATAGCAGTCCAAATGTTTCACAAGTATGGCCTCACAGTCTCATTCCCTAGATGGACTGCCTCCAGTTCTGTTCTGTGCTTGGGCCACCTCCCTTTCCCCCTCCAGTTACTTTTGCAGAGTGCATTATGTTTTTAAAAACATAATGTACTTGGCCAGGCGCGGTGGCTCAAGCCTGTAATCCCAGCACTTTGGGACGCCGAGGCAGGTAGATCATTTGAGGTCAGGAGTTTGAGACCAGGCTGGCCAACATGGTGAAACCCGATCTCTGCTAAAAATATAAAAATTAGCTGGACGTGGTGGCACACGCCTGTAATCCCAGCTCCTCGGGAGGCTGAGGCAGGAGAATCGCTTGAACCCGGGAGGTGGAGGTTGCTGTGAGCTGAGATGGCACCATTGCACTCCAGCCTGGGTGACAGAACGAGACTCTGTCTCAAAAAAAAAAAAAACCAGTCACTTATTTATATATATATATATATATTTATTTATTTATTTTTTAAGGTGGGGTTTCACCATGTTGGTATGTTGGTTAGGCTGGTCTTGAACTCCCAACCTCAGGTGATCCACCCGCCTTGGCCTCCAAAGTGCTTGGATTACAGGCGTAAGCCACCATGCCCGGCCTATTTATTTATATTTTTGAGACAGTCTCACTCTGTCACCCAGGCTAGAATGCAGTGGTGTGATCTCTGCTCACTGCAACCTCCACCTCCTGGGTTCAAGGGATTCTTGTGCCTCACCCTCCCGAGGAGCTGGGATTACAGGCGTGCACCACCATGCCCAGCTAATTTTTGTGTTTTTAGTAGAGACGGGGTTTCATCCTGTTGGCCAGGCTGGTCTCGAACTCCTGACCTCAGGTGAGCTACCTGCCTTGGCCTCCGAAAGTGCTGGGATTACAGGTGTGGGCCACTGCACCGCACCCACTGTTTATTACATAAATAAAACCTGGAGTGCCTTTTTGTTAGCTACTGTTCTAGGTGCTGGCAGTGTAGTCAAGCAGATAGTTGGATTTATACCTAGGAATTAGAGCAACTGTCATGGCTGGATTTATTAACATGATATTTAAAGTCAAAGGACCAAACCCTGAACCCTGGAGTACTCTGGTGTGTAGAGGTTGGGAACATCAGAAGGAATCAAAAACGACTGAGGAGGGAGCATTCATTCATTGGAGTAGGAGGAAGAACCATCTGACAGTGTCCTGGAAGCAAGGAAAGAGAGTCTTTCAGTGAGGAAGCATTAGTAGTAATTGATTATAATTCATATCTATTCTGATTTCCCTTACAATGCTTGCTCAGGCGCACGTTCTCTCTCTCTCTCTCTCTCTCTTTCTATCTCTCTCTTTCTCTCTCTCTCTCTCTCCCCCTCCCTCCCCCCTCACCCCCTCCTTCTCCCCCTCTCCCTCCCTGCCCCCTCTCCCTCCCTCCTCCCCCTTTCTTCTTCTTTCTTTTTCGAGACAGGGTATGGCTCTGTTGCCCAGACTGCAGTGTAGTGGCATGATCGTGGCTCACTGCAGTCTCTACCTCCTGGTCTCAAGTGATCCTTCCACCTCAGCCCCCATCCCCTGCCAGGTAGCTGGGACTATAGTTGTGGGCCACCACGTCCAGTTAATTTTTTAATTTTTTTAAAGACAGGGTTTCATTGTGTTGCTCAGAGTGGTCTCAGACTCCTGGGCTCAAGCGATCTACCCGCGTTGGCCTTTCAAAGTTGAGTTTACACTTGTGAGGCACTAGACCTGGCCACAATGCCAATTTTTAAAGGGTTCCTGTGACTTCCTCTTCACTTAACTTTTTACTTGTTATAGGTCTCCATTACAAATTTGAAATAGAGCATGCTTTGGATTTGGGAGACAGAGAACTAGAAGTACAACATTGTTAAAAGAATAGACTTTATAGACAATATTTGTTTATATATTTAATGGTCTCAGCAAACCTTAATAAGAGCTAGTTATGGCCGGACATGGTGGCTCATGCCTGTAATCCCAGCACTTTGGGAGGCTGAGGCAGGTGGATCATGAGGTCAGGAGTTCAAGACCAGTCTGACCAACATGGTGAAACCCCATCTCTATCTATTAAAAATACAAAAATTAGCCAGGTGTGGTGGCTCGTGCCTGTAATCCCAGCTACTTGGGTGGCTGAGCCCTGGAGGCGAGAATGTAGTGAGCTGAGATTATACCACTGCACTCCAGCCTGGGTGGCAGAGCAAGACTCTGTCTCAAAAAAAAAAAAAAAAAAAAGCTAGTTATAGTTTCAGTTTTACTACTAAAGATTTATAGGCCAGGTGTGGTAGCTCACACCTGTAATCCTAGCACTTTGGGAGGCCGAGACGAGTGGATCACCTGAGGTCAGGAGTTCAAGACCAGCCTGGTCAAGACGGTGAAACCCCATCTCTACTAAAAATACAGAATTAGCCAGGTGTGGTGGCACATGCCTGTAATCCCAGCTACACAGGAGACTGAGGCAGGACAATCGCTTGAACCCGAGAGGTGGAGGTTGCAGTGAGCCGAGATCACGCCATTGTACTCAAGCAAGGACAACAAGAGCAGAACTCCTTCTCAAAAAAAAAAAAAAAAAAAAAAGATTTATTCCCAGAAGAAGATGCTTACAAAGCGTAAGAGCCAAGATTCAAATTCACTTGCAGCTACAAAAAAGCATGTTATGTCAGTGTTTTTCTTTTTTTTTTTTCCTTTGGGAGAAAATAAAAAATTTAAAAATGTAGTCAATCTTTGACTTACGAAATGCCGACTAATAATTGTTTTAGAAAAATTAGTGGTTGGGTAGATTCTCCCACTCTTTCCCATTTTCTAGTTGGTGCTTTAGAAAGAAAAAAATATAAGTAGGTTTTTTAGACATAGGGTCCCTAGGATCATGGCTGTCTTTGGTATTTCTTCATGTGCTTCTGAAGATCTTTCCCTCTTCTGTTCCCACATCTTTCTCTCTGTGACAGACAGTCTTCCCCTTTCTCCCAGATTTGTCATACCCACTCCTTTTCACTTTCATATCCCAAAACAAAAGTTAAAATTTACATTTGTAGGAAGTTATCTATGCTTTTATTCATGGAGTGGGATTGTGTTCCTATCAGTACTTTTTTTTTCTTTTTCTTTTTTGTTTGTTTTGACACTGAGTTTTGCTCTTATTGCCGAAGCTGGAGTGCACTGGCACAATCTTGGCTTACTGCAACCTCTGTCTCCTGGGTTCGAGCGATTCTCCTGCGTCAGCCTCCTGAGTAGCTGGGATTGCAGGCGTGTGCCACCACGCCCAGCTAATTTTTTGTATTTTTAGTAGAGACTGGGTTTCTCCATGTTGGTCAGGCTGGTCTTGAACTCCATACCTCAAGTGATTCACCTGTCTCGGCCTCCCAAAGTGCTGGGATTACAGGCATGAGCCACGGCGCCTGGCCCCTATCAGAACTTTTTAATAGTGGTTGTTATAGGCAAGACTAATTGAAGATTTTTCTGCAAAAATTTTTTGGAAGTTAGCTGGGCGTGATGGCTCTTACCTGTAATTCCAGCACTTTGGGAGGCAAAAGGATTGCTTGAGTCCAGGAGTTTATATATATATATATATATAATATATATATATAAAATGTAGGCTTTCAAATACATTCATAGGCCTTTATTTTTATTTGGTAATTTGATCATTTATTTATTCAAGAATTATATATTTAATATGTATACTGCTTGCTTTCTAGGTCCTTGAGGTACAGCAGTTAACAGATAGATTTGATGTCATCAGTCGAGTTTATAGGCTACCCAGGGAAAGAGCTGTTAAATAGTTAACTGTAATTGTAGTGAGTTAGGCCTTGATTTGGTTGCCTATCCAATTAACTAGGCACATAACACTCAATAAAATCTAGCTGGTTTTAATAGTAAAAACATCTGATCCAGACAGTTAATCCATATGCTGCAGACTTTCCTTTGTAAAATATTTAATTGACTGAAAACCAGAAAGTGAAACCTCCAAAAGCAGAAATTTTACAGGTAATAATTAGGAGAGTCTGGGTTGTAGCATCAGATTGTCTGAGTCTGAATCATTGTTCCATTATTAGTTGAACATCCTTGGGCAGTTTCTTAAGCTCAGGCCTGTAATCTCAATATTGTCACGAGGTAATTCATGTAGACATGGTGTCTCAAACAGTGCCTTGAACATTGTAAGTGCTTGTTACTGTTCTCATTTGTTGTTGTTTTACCTTTTAAACATAAATTTCTGTATGTTTTAATGTAAATTTAGGGAAAGAGAACAACCACCACGGTTTGCTCAACCTGGGACATTTGAATTTGAGTATGCATCTCGATGGAAGGCTCTTGATGAAATGGAAAAGCAGCAGCGTGAGCAGGTTGACAGAAACATCAGAGAAGCCAAAGAGAAACTGGAGGCAGAAATGGAAGCAGCTAGGCATGAACACCAGTTAATGCTAATGAGGCAAGGTAAACATGGATTTTCATGTAGATGTGGCATGATTTTTTTTTCCTATAAGTGTGTACACCACTTATGTACTACTGTGTAAAGTGCCATTTAGGAATTTAGAGAAAAGGTAGGAAGTCAACATATTAGGTAGGAAGATCTCAGAGAACTTAGAAAAAAAAAACTTATTAAAAGTTAGTTTTACTTATTCAAGCAGTATTGTTGGAGGTAATTTGAGGATATTGAACTGTGCCAGTAGCACTAGTAGCAGTGATTCTCTTGGCAACCAGAGAAACGTGGTGGGTGAATTTTGGTAGGTAGACATGACACATGTAGGACTTTTTGTTTGATGAAAAGAAGAATTCGGACAGATGCTGGCTATTTAAGATTATTATTGCACATTTGAAAGAGTACAGATGGATAATCTGGTAGAGACAAAAAAGACTCATGTTTACAGATGGATATGGGGGTTTAGTAAATTCTTAGTAATTGGCAAGAATATGTATGTGTGTGTGTGTGTGTGTGTGTGTGTGTGTGTGTGTGTGTGTGTGTGTATACGCATACACACACGTATTTTTTTGAGACGAAGTCTTGCTCTGTCCCCTAGGCTGGAGTACAATGGTTTGATCTTGGCTCACTGCAACCTCCGCCTCCCGGGTTCATGCAGTTCTCCTGGCTCAGCCTCCCGAGTAGCTGGGATTACAGGCCCGGATAATTTTTGTATTTTTAGTAGAAATCAGAAAGCAGTTTTCACCATGTTGGCCAGGCTGGTGTCAAACTCCTGACCTCAGGCGATCCACTTGCCTCAGCCTCCTAAAGTGCTGGGATTCCAGGGGTGAGCCACCGTGCCTGGCCTATTGGCAAGAATATTTAAGAGCAGTCAATAACAGGTGATAATTTATTCTTGTCCACTGGACAAATAACTAACAATATGACAAGCTGTTTAAATACATGTCAAAAGCTCACTTCTCCGGTTTCTCTTTATTACCTTTCTTTTTATGCCCATCTGTGTTAATGATCTGTATCTGTTCTTAAATTTTCTATATAATATTTCCTGGTTCTTCCTATCACTCATCTTTTCCACTACTAAGCGTCTGATTGCTTTCTATTTTAAGTTTTCGTTTTAACTTAGCATTTGACTAAATGTTTATCTACCTTCTCTTGGCTGTCCCCAGAGATCAGGGTACCACAGTTGCCTGCCTGAGTTTCTGCAGTAGTGTCCGGATGAACTTTTCTGCCATCTAATCTTGGCTTTCTTTAAACCGTTCTGTATACTAGATCCAGTATTTTTTTTATTTGATCATTTGATTATAAAATTTATCATTCATCTCTAATCCTTTTGGGTAAATTCTCATTTCCTTAAAATGAAGTGTAGGGTTTTTTTTTTGGTGTGTGTGTTCTAGTATTTTGTGCATCACTATTCAGTAAATGTTTATTGAGCAGTTATGATCAAGTCATTGAATAACTGTGCCGATGCCACATATGTTAAAACAAAATCGAGCTCAGCAAACAATAGAAACTAGTCAGGTGTTCTGGTTTAATTCGGATCCCAAACCTGGCAGTTCTGTAAGTTTACTCTTCTAACAAAATTGAATTCATTTATATCTTACAGTAGGTTTAAAGATAAACTGTCTTCTATTTTGCAGAAAATTTGAAAGTGTTGTTTCAGATAAAGATACTGAATCATTCATTGGCTGTTAGAGCTGGAAGAGAGGTTTTGTTTTGTTTTGTTTTGTTTTTAAGACAGAATCTCACTCTGTCACCCAGCCTGGAGTGCCATAGTACAGTCTCGGCTGAGTGCAACCTCTGTCTCCTGTGTTCAAGCAATTCTTGTGCCCGAGCCTCCCTAGTAGCTGGGACTACAGGTATGTGCCACCATGCCTGGCTAATTTTTTTTTTTTCTTAGATGGAGTTTTGCTCTTGTTGCCCAGGCTGGAGTGCATTGGTGTGATCTTGGCTCACTGTAACCTCCACCTTGGGTTCAAGCGATCCTCCTGCCTCAGCATCCTAAGTGGCTGGGATTACAAGTGTGTGCCACCACACTTGGCTAATTTTTTGTATTTTTAGTAGAGATGTGGTTTCACTATGTTGGCCAGGCTGGTCTCAAACTCCTGACCTCAAGTGATCTGCCTGCCTCGGCTTCCCAAAGTGCTGGGATTACAAGCATGAGCCACTGTACTTGTAATATTTTTGCATTTTTAGTAGAGTCGGAATTTCTGCATGTTGGCCAAACTGGTTTTGAACTCATAGCCTCAAGTGATCTGCCCACCTTGGCCTCCCAAAGTGCTCACATTACAGATGTGAGCCACCACACCCGGCCGAGAGATCTTAGTTTGTCCCGGTGGTTTTAAAATTTTGTTACACATTAGAATCATCTTGGAAATTTTAAAAATTTTGTTTCCTGGGCCCTGTGGTTGCCCTAGCCCTTGTGTTCAAATGAATTGTTTTCTCTTAACCTGCTAGGCACTTCTTTGCTGTTTTGTTTCTCACCTATTTTTTTTTTTTTTTTTGAGACAGTGTCTCACTCCGTCACCAGGCGCCAGGCTGGAGTGCAGTGGCGTGACCTTGGCTCACTGCAGCCTCCGCCGCCCGGGTTCAAGCAATTCTTCTGCCTCAGCCTCTCTAGTAGCTGGGATTACAGGCGCGCGCCACCACGCCTGGCTAATTTTTTTTGTATTTTTAGTGGAGACGGGGTTTCACCATGTTGACCAGGATGGTCTCGATCTCTTGACCTCGTGATCCGCCCGCCTCAGCCTCCCAAAGTGCTGGGATTACAGGCGTGAGCCACCGCGCCCGGTGTTTCCCACCTATCTACTGTTGTGCCTAGTTAGGAAATAGTGTTGATTAGATGTGGAAGCATCTGTACTAAAGACTTGTCTTGATGCTACAGACAAACAGTAGTATAACATTCATTAATTAGCACATCTTTAATGTTAGTTATAGGAGACACATCTGAGGTACTGAGGTTATATTGATGGCAAAGAACATTTCCTTAGACTTCAATTTTTTCTTGAGCTCTTAGAAAACTTTGCCTGAAGGTATTTTGACATTTGGAGTAGAGTAATTTTGCATAGCTGTTTTTCCCATGAGTTTAAGTTTTGTGTGTGTTCATTTAAAGTCTCTTTTAATATCTTGGTTTATAATATTAGAAAATCACATTGCCTGTTGCATCCTATTCCCTGCTTCTGGTTCACTTGTGCTGAAGTACTTATTTTATCAAAAGTCTGAAGTTGGTAAATTTCACTTTTACTTTGTTTAAAAATTTACAAAGTTGCTGGGCGCGGTGGCTCACACCTGTAATCCCAGTACTTGGGGAGGCTGAGGCAGGTGGATCACCTGAGGTTGGGAGTTTGAAACCAGCCTGACCAACTTGGAAAAACCCTGTCTCTACAAAAAATAAAAAATTAGCTGAGCATGGTGACATGTGCCTGTAATCCCAGCTACTTGGGAAGCTGAGGCAGGAGAGTCGCTTGCACCTGGGAGGCGGAGGTTGCGGTGAGCCAAGATCTCGCCACTGCACTTTAACCTGGGCAAGGAGCGAAACTTGGTCTCAAAAAAAAATTTAAAATTTACGACTTCCTCCCATTTGTTCTACAATTTTATATTTCTTTCTTTTTTTTTCCTCTTTTTTGAGACAGATTCTTACTCTGTTGCCCAAGCTGGAGTGCTGGAGTGCAGTGGCACAATCTCAGCTCATTGCATCCTCCGCCTTCTGGGTTCAAGTGATTCTCCTGCTTCAGCCTCCCAAGTAGCTGGGATTACAGGTGCGCGTCACCATGCCTGGCTAATTTTGCATTTTTAGTAGAGATGGGGTTTTACCATATTGGTCAGGCTAGTCTCGAACTCCCTACCTCAGGTGATCACCTGCCTCGGCCCCCCCAAAGTGCTGTGATTACAAGCATGAGCCACCACACCCAGCCTACAATTTTATATTTCATCCAGTGTTTCTAAGTATGCATTCAGGTTGAGGAGAGACTTTAAGTAATCTTAGTTGTGTGGTTCTGCAGAAACATGTATTATGATATATCATGGAAGGAGAAACCTCAAACAGTACAGAAAAGTGTCCCCCATTCCCTACCTTCTGCTTTTTTGTAGGGATCGCTCTTCTGTATTTTAATTCTCTTTTGTATCCTTCAATGAAAATAAAAAAACTTGCATATGTCATTAGATGTTTGTGTGTATTTGTAAGCAAAAAATCAAATCATAACAAAACAAACTGGCTGGGCACAGCATGCCTGTAATTCTAGCACTTTGGGAAGCTGAGGTGGGAGGGTTGCTTGAGTCCAGCAGTTCAGGACTACTAACCTCAGCAACATAGTGAAACCCCATCTCTACCAAAAGTACAAAAATTAGCCGGGCATGGTGGCATGTGTCTGTAGTTGCAGCTGCTTGAGGAGGCTGAGGTGGGCAGATCGCTTGAGCGTGGGAGCTTGAGGCTGTAGTGAGCTATAATTGTGCCACTATACTCCAGCTTGGGTGACAGAACGAGACCCTGTCTCAAAACAACAACGAAAAAGCTGTTTACCTTTTCTATACCTTTTTTACTTTCTACATGGGTATATACATAAGTATCTGCCTTATATTTTTAATGTCTGTATGATATTCTTCTAAGTGGGTATAGTTTAGTTCATACTCTTTTTGATTGATAACAGTTTTCCTTTTCAGTTTTTTTAAAAGCAGTGCTGCAAAGAATATATGTGCATGCATGAGAAAATTTCTGTAAATGTTGATTCTTGTTGAACACACGGGTACCTTATAATTGTTTCATTTATACTTTACTGACAGTTATTTAGTCCTTTCTAGATTCAAATCCTATTTATTTATTTATGAATGAGATGGAGTCTTGTTCTGTCACCCAAGCTGGAGTGCAGTGGTGCAATCTCAGCTCACTACAACCTCTGCCTTCCAGGTTCAAGCGATTCTCCAGCCTCAGCCTCCCAAGTAGCTGGTACTACAGGCGTGAGCCACCACACCCAGCTAATTTTTGTATTTTTAGTAGAGACACGGTTTTGTCATGTTGACCAGCCTGGTCTCAAACTCCTGGCCTCAAGTGATCTGCCCACCTTGACCTCCCAAAGTGCTCGGATTATAGGCGTGAGCCCCTGCGCCTAGCCTCATTGCATTTATTACAAGTTATTTTTATTTCTTCTCCCATGTTTGATCATTAGTATAGGAGAACATTTCTAAATTTCTTCGCGGTTATTTTTATGTTACCTTTGTGACTGTATCTTATATAACTCTCAGTAGATAGTATTAGATGTCCACTATGTATTTTGCTATTACTCTCTCCTCTTCCTCTACTGGATTTTTCTTGATTATATTATCATTTATTGTGTACACATTTATATTTATAAGTGAAACAATAGAAGGATATTTATTTCCTACAAATGATATCTTGTGCTCTGTGCCTACCAAAGAAAAAGAATGAGAAAATTAGGATATTAGTCTCCTCTTTCTCTTTCTGTCAGTTTTTATTTTGCCTCTGATTTGTCTGGATTTGTACACTGAATTAATATTGTTTAATCATAAACCTCTTATGTGTTTAAATCTTAATATCTCAAGTAGGTTTAGGCATGACTGTTCTGTTCTTTACTTGTCTGATGTTTATCCTCTCTTGACTTCTTTAAGAAGGGCTTAGAGAAACATACTTATTAAACTCTTGTATGCGCTAGGATGATATCTGTGATTCTTGTACTTTAAACTGGCTCTTGAGTGGTATAAAATTCAGGATCTTTTTCCCCCTTCTTAAGTAATTAATAGCATGTTTCATTGTCTTTTGGCATTAAGTGTTTCTGTGGAAGTGTGTGAAGTCTGAATTTCTCTCATACTTGCTTTATTACATTTTTCTAACTTTCCATCCTTATATTCAGAATATATCTGTGTACTCTAATACTGTAATACTTCAACTTTTCCTTGAAACTAGGATGCCCTTTCTTTTCTTTCTTTTTTTCCCCTACTTTTTTTTTTTTTTTTTTTAATTTGAGACATTCTCACTCTGTGTCCCAGGATTGCCAGGCTGGTGTGCAGTGATGCAATCTTAGCTTACTGCAGTCTCAATCTTTTGGGCTCAGATAATCCTTCTACTCAGCTTCCCGAGTGGCTGAGACTACAGCTGCATGCCACCATACCCTGCTAATTTTTGTATTTTTAAAAGTAGAGATGGTGTTTTGCCATTTTGTCCAGGCTGGTCTCAAACTCCTGGGCTCAAGTATCTGCCCACCTCGGCCTCACAGGGATTACAGGTGTGAGCCACTGTGCCCGGCCTTGGATATGCTCTTTTGGTCTGCATATTCAAATCTTATATTTTTAGAAAATAAAATTGTTAGAAGTTAAACATTCAGTTTTCATGACTTGTGAAATATGAAATCGAGAAAACACTTTCTCACAGTCTTGCAAATCAAAATTTTAATTTGTTTATATTCCCCTTTTCTGTATCTGTATTTATGGTACGTTGAAATTATAGCATATAATTTTATCATTAAGTTTGTTAGGACAGCATTTTAATTAATTAATTTATTTATTTGAGACAGTCTTGCTCTGTCGCCTAGGCAGGAGTGCATCGGCATGATGCCTGCTCACTGCAGCCTCCGCCTCCCAGGTTCAAGTGATTCTTCTGCCTCAGCCTCCTGAGTAGCTGGGACTACAGGCGTGTGCCACCACACCTGGCTAATTTTTGCAGTATTAGTAGAGAGATGGTTTTGCAGTGTTGGCCAGGCTGGTCTTGAACTCCTGACCTCAAGTGATCCACCTACCTTGGCCTCCCAAAGTGCTGGAATTACTTTGGGAGGCTGATGCAGCCTCCCACTTTGGTGAGCCACTGCGCCCAGCCAGGAAAGCATTTCAAAGTGTTACTTGGTCTAGTAAGTAATAAGTGATACTGTAGATGGTACCTGCATATCTGTGGATGCCTTTGTTTTATTAAGAAAAATTCCTGAGTGTAATTACCTGGATCAAAAGATAAAGACGTCTCTAGTTACGTACTTATTACAGTTTTTTTCCCTAAAAGGTTATTATCATGGTAATGTACAGATGTATAAGCTTTAGTGAAATTTCAGGAACTTTGGGTATTAGAAACTTTAAAACATACATAATTTAGTAAGCATAAAACGGTAGTTTTAAGTTTATAGTTCTTTTAAGTATTAGGTAATTGTGCTTATTTGATAATTTGATTGTTGGAGCCTTTTGAGCTCATTATACCGACGTTACAGATGAGATCTGAGAGGTTAAAAGCAGTTTTGTTAACTTGTATGGCCTGTCAGTCCTGGCTGTTTGTTTGGGAGACTGAGGTGGGATCGCTTGAGCCCAGGAATTTGAGACTGTATCGAGCTGTGATCATGCCACTGCACTCTAGCCTGGGTGACGAGTGAGACCCTGTCTCTGAGAGAAAAAAAAAAGATATTTAAGTAATTCTAATGAGCATTTAAGGTTGAGAACTTATGTTGCAAAGGTTTGAAATAATTGCAGTCATGTTTAACATTTTTTAACATAAATGTTTTCTCTATGGGCATATTATCAAAACTACTTGGGCCCTGTCTCATATACCAGAACAGACTTTTTTTTTTTTCTGAGACGGAGTTTTGCTCTTTTGCCCAGGCTGGAGTGCAGTGGCGCCTTCTCGGCTCACTGAAACCGCTGTCTTCCAGTTTCAAGCATTTTCCTGCCTCAGCTTCCTGAGTAGCTGGGATTACTGGCGCCCACCACAACACCCAGCTAATTTTTGTATTTTTAGTACAGATGGGGGTTTCACCATGTTGGCCTGGCTGGTCTCGAACTCCTGACCTCATGATCCACCTGCCTCGGCCTCCCAAAGTGCTGGGATTACAGATGTGAGTCACCAAGCCTGGCCCAAAACAGACTTTTCTTAGCAACATCCCCAAATGCATATATATATGTTTTTTTCTATTTCAGGCTGAGGCCCTAGATCAAATGCATATTTTTAAGTTTTCCAGGTGAGTCTGATCAACTAGATTTGGCTTACTTTGGAATAAGGACAGGGTTTGGCCTGGCATCCCAGTTGAATCATGGAATAGCTGGGGCAACTTTAAAATCTGTCTGAATCCTGGCTGGGCGCGGTGGCTCACGTGTGTAATCCCAGCACTTTGGGAGGCCGAGGTGGGTGGGTCACCCAAGATTGGGAGTTCGAGACCAGCCTGACAAACATAGAGAAACCCCGTCTCTACTAAAAATACAAAATTAGCTGGGCGTGGTGGCACATGCCTGTAATCCCTGCTACTTGGGAGGCTGAGGCAGGAGAATTGCTTGAACCTGGGAGACAGAGGTTGCGGTGAGCTGAGATCACACCATTGCACTCCAGCCTGGGGGACAAGAGTGAAACTCTGACTCAAAAAAAAAAAAACTATCTGAATCCTTTTTTTTTTTCCTGCATTATTTATAAATGATTGTCTGTTTTTAATCTGTAAAATGGGGAGAATTATATTTACCTTGTTATGGTTATGAGGCGTATCTTGTTATTGTGAAGTTTGGGATACTGGTACCTTAGATTAACTTTAGCTGTAGTATTATATCAGTCAACTCTTGAGTATAGGGATTTATTAAGAAACATTCAATTGAGGTAATTTGTTCACTTTAGACATTTCAGATATAAAGAGAAAAGGAAAAACAACCAGTAATTGTGCCATCCAGAGGATTTTAACATTTTATTATTTTAAAATATATGCGTATATATATATACATACTTTTTTATAAAATCATAGACAAAGATTTTTAGCTTTGGAGATTTTTTTTTTTTTTTTTTTACTTTTTGCTTGAAAACTTTATTAAAATAAGACTTAAACTTGAAAATAGAACAATCAGAATGCCAGCCCTTTACATAAAATCAGCAAGAAAAAGGAAAGAGAGAGAGAGAAATAAGGAAGGAAGGGAGGGAGGGAGGAAGGGCGGGGAAAAGAAGATGGAAAAGAAAGCAAAGCAAAGCAAAGAAGCTTTGGAGATTTTTAACGTGGTAAGTTTATACACTACTCGGATGTGCAATACAAATGTACTTTTCATTATCTTACTCTGGCACTCCCCCGATTCTTGATACGACAGGGATTGGTGATAGTGGAAATGCTTTTTTGTTGTTGAAAAGTCTTGCTTATATCAGCATTTAGCTTTGCTTTCTTCAAGAATTCTCACTCTTCATAAGACATTGGCTTAGTGAGGGAGGAATGTCATGCTAATTGTGTTTCGAGGGATGGTCCTTGGGTTTTTTGTCATTATTCCTGTTTGTCTGGTCTGGTTCTTAAATGCCCTCTGCTGGTGTCTCTGAAGGCATGTTTTTGGGCTTTGCATTTGCTGCTGAAAACAATTTGTTATAAAATTGTAAGCGAAAATGAGTTGATATAGTTATCATTTATTCTGTTTTTAGTATGTATCAGCTCTTATGTTAAAACAATTACAACCCATTTTATTTTATTTTATTTATTTATTTTATTTCATTTTATTTTATTTTATTTTAGAGGCAGTTCTGCTATCCAACTCAGGCTGGAGTGTAGTGGTGCGATCTTGGCTCACTGCAACCTTCGCCTCCTGGGCTCAAGAGATCCTCCTGCGCCTTAGCTGCCCAAGTAGCTGGGACTTTCAGGCGTGTGAGAGCACGCTTGGCCAGTTTTTCTTGTTTTGTTTGTTTTTGGAGACAGAGTCTCACCCTGTTGCGCAGGCTGGAGTGCATGGCATGATCTTGACACACTGCAACCTCTGCCTCGCATATTCAAGTGATTCTCATGCCTCAACCTCCTGAGTAGCTGGATTTATAGGCGTGCACACCCAGCTAATTTTTGTATTTTTAGTAGAGACGGTGTTTTGCCACGTTGGCCAGGCTGGTCTTAAACTCCTGATCCCAGATGATCCACCTGCCTCGGCCTCCCAAAGTGCTGGAATTAAGCTCTGAGCCACCACGCCTGGGCCTAATTTTTGTATTTTTTGTAGACAGGGTTTCACCGTGTTGCTCAGCTGGTCTCGAGCTCCTCGGCTGAAGTGATCTACCTGCCTCAGCCTCTCAAACTACTGGGATTACAGGCAGAGCCAGCCTACCTATTTTAATTTCTTGACATAAAGATGAATTTTTTTTTTTTTTTTTTTTTTTTTTTTTGAAGATGGAGTCTACTCACTCTGTTGCTTACCTGGGCCTCCCAAAGTGCTGGGATTGTAAGTGTGAGCCACCATGCCAAGCCAAGATGAGTTTTATTACCCTTTTTTTCCCCCAACAGGAATGAACTTTTTTCTCTCTTTTTTTTTTTTGAGATAGAGTCTTGCTCTGTCATTCAGGCTGGAGTGCAGTGGTGCAGTCTTGACTCACTGCATCCTCCACCTTCCGGGTTCAAATGATTCTCCTCCCTCAGTCTTCTGAGTAGCTGGTACTACAGGCACGTGCCTCCATGCCCAGCTAATTTTTGTAGTTTTGGTTGAGTTGGGGTTTTGCCATGTTGGTCACACTGGTCTCGAATTCCTGGCCTCGAATGATCTGCCTGCCTTGGCCTCCTAAAGTACTGGGGTTGCAGGTGTGAGCCATTGCGCCTGGCCAAGAATGAACCTGAATACTCTTTTTTTTATATACATGAAAAAATGTGCTCAGAAAGTATATTTATTTGATTAATTACTCAGCTTACAATTTATTATAAAATGACTAATATATCAGTATATTGTCAGTGATAGAGAACCTCTGTGCGTACTGGAAAAATATGGAAAGTGAAACTAAAAATATTAATATGCTGTCATTATTTTACAGATTTAATGAGGCGTCAAGAGAACTCAGACGCTTGGAAGAACTCAGAAACCAAGAGCTGCAAAAACGGAAGCAAATACAACTAAGGTAAAAGAAGATAATTGTAAGAAATATGAATGTATGTCTTATTAATAAAACTCCCCACCACCGGTTACAACTTGTATAAGTTGAGTATCACAGAAAAAATAGGAAAATTGCCTATTTTCACCACATATAGTGAATTACTTCATAATGTAGCATAATTCTTTGCTATTGTTAGTTTTAGCTGGTTAAGGGCACTTTGAATACGAACACTTTGAAGTTAAGGGTTTTAGGTATTATTATAAGTAATTCATTGTAAGAATATGCCATGAACATCCATTTTTCCAGAGATGGATATATTTGAGTTGCTGTTTTTATTTTGTCATGTGTATAACTCTACTATGAATATTTCTTTATGTATCTTTGTGCTTCTGATAATGTCTAAAAAAGATTGCTGAGGCTAGGGGTGGTGGCTCGTACCTGTAATTCTTGCACTTTGGGAGGCTGAGGTGGGCAGGCAGAAATCACCTGAGGTCAGGAGTTCAAGACCAGCCTGGTGAACATGGTGAAACCCTGTCTCTACTAAAAATAAAAAAATTAGCCAGGCGTGGTGGCATGCGCCTGTAATCCCAGCTACTCAGGAGGCTGAGGTAGGAGAATCGCTTGAACCCGGGAGGCAGAGGTTGTGGTGATCTAAGATCTTGCCACCGCACTCCAGCCTGGGCTACAAAGTGAGACTCTATCTCAAAAAAAAAAAAAAAAAAAAAAAAAGTTTTGATGGTCAGCTTAAAATCTTTTAGGTTTAAGTAAGGATGTTTGGGAGAGTGGTTAATTCAAGATGTTTAAACCCAAATTGACAACTCACCTTGTGCCTGTGGTATTTAATTGCAAAATATAATGGTATAAACATTATTTTTCAAAGGTTCAGAAATCATACTAGTTAGGAAATATTGTGAACAAAGCTGTGATAGTTGAAGCAAACTTAGAAATCTGTTTTTGAAAATAATATTTGTTTTAAAAATAAAAAGTGCTTATGATAAGAAAATAAGGTGCTCATGGGGACGTAAAAGTAAAGAAAAACGTGAAAAATCATGAACAAATTTGAAGCTTCTCTGGTCTGCAGAGAGGTGATATTCTGTGTATTTTGATGTTTTTTTCCACATTTTCGTACCTGAGTTTATCAATATATGAATATTTCTATATGATTTTACTCTACCCAATTCATTCTTTTTTTTTTTTTTTTTAAAGACGGGGTTTCACCATGTTGGTCAGGCTGGTCTTGAACTCTGACATCAGGTGATCCGCCCGCCTTGGCCTCCAAAGTGCTTGGATTATAGGCGTGAGCCACCGCGCCCAGCCTACCCGAGTCATTCTTAAATTGTATTTCCTGGACACACAGCATTAACATTCACCTAGGGAATTGTTAAGAAATGTAGTCTCAAGCCTCCCCCGCAGAACTACTGAGTGAGAAACTATAGTGGTGGGGCCCAGCCACCTGGAATCCTCCAGGTTATTCAGATATATTTAAAAGCTTGAGAACCACTGTATTTTTTTACAATTTTGAAACATTAATGAGCCTTCCTCAGGGACCTTTTTTTTTTTTTCCTATGTCACACTTTAGTTTTAGGCAAGCCTCAGGGACCTTTTTTAAAACTTCTTTTTCTTTCCTTTTTATATAAACATGTTCAAATCTCTTATACTTTTTTTTTTTTTTTTTTTTTTACACGGAGTCTCGCTCTGTCACCAGGCTGGAGTGCAGTGGCACGATTGCAGCTCTCTGCAATCTCTGCCTCCTGGGTTCACTCGATTTTCCTGCCTCAGCCTCCTGAGTAGCTGAGACTACAGGCATACGCCACCACGTCTGGCTAATTTTTGTATTTTTTAGTAGTGATGGGGTTTTACCATGTTGGCCAGGATGGTTTCAATATCTTGACCTTGTGATCCTTCCACCTCAGCCTCCCAAAGTGCTGGGATTACAGGCATGAGCCACTGTGACTGGCTGTTGTTTTTGAGACAGAGTTTTACTCTTGTTTCCCAGTGCAATGGTGTGATCTTGGCTTACTGTAACCTTTGCCCCCTGGGTTCAAGTGATTCTTCTGCCTCAGCCTCCTGAGTAGCTGGGATTATAGGTATACACCACCACAGCAAGCTAATTTTGTGTTTCTAGTGGAGATGGGGCTTCACCATGTTGGTCAGGCTGGTCTCGAACTCCTGACCTCAGGTGGTGTACCTGCTTCGGCCTCCCAAAGTGCTGAGATTACAGGTGTGAGCCACCATGCCCAGCCAGATTATTCTACTTTTAACAAAGATAAGGAAACCTCCTCTACCTTAACATAAAGTCTTATCTGAATCCAGCTTTTTCTTCTTAAATTTAGACACGACAGGTAGACTTTTTGAAATTGTACCTACCCCTCGTATAAGCAAAAAATAAATCATTAAAACCAAACAATATGAGGGGGTGAATTGCAAAATAGGATAAAAAAATACAATAAATTAACTGAATTTTCTTACAGATGAATAACATGATTACATTGAAAGGGGATAGGGAAGAAAACAAGGAACCTAAGTAACTGGAAAATAGTGTCTTGACTGGATATCATAATAGTAATAAGAACCATACATAAAATCTGTAAGCTAGTTAGGCATATGAGCTCGTTGTTTTTAAACTACTTGGTGTGTATACTTACATGAACAGATTAGTACCTACAGTCTTTTGTATCTGTGGATTCTACATCCATGGATTTAGCCAATTGTGGATTGATACTATCTGGGGAAAAAATTGCACATAAACTAAACATGAACAGACTTTTTTTACTTATCATTTTCTAAACAGTGCAGCATAACCACTATTTACATAGTCTTCATTGTATTAGATATTATGAGTAATCTAGAGACGTTTTTAAGTGTGTAGGAGGATGTGTATAGGTTATGTGCAAATATTACATCATATGTCAGGGACTTGAGCATCTGTGGATTCTGGTGTCTGAGGGAGGTTCTGGAAACAAACCCCTGCACATACCAAGGTGTGACTGTATACTGTGGATAATGAGACCCAGGTTTCTCATTATTAGAGAAAGATGAACGGCTAAAATTAAAATCCTGTGGTGCTGGATTTGAATCAGAGATACGAACTCATTGCATTGCCTTTAATATTGACAGATACATGCAGAAATATAGGTATGTGTTTATGTATGGGTCAATATGTATACATATACTGTATTTTATTTTTAATTATTTTAAAAAACTATTTCTTTTAAGAGACAAGGTCTTGCCCTGTTACTTAGGCTGAAGTGCACTGTCAGAATCATATAGCTGACTGTAACCTTGAACTCCTGGGCTCAAATAATCCTGCCTCAGTCCTACCCAAGTAGCTGGGACTATAGGTGTGTATCACCATACCCAGCTAATTTTTAATTTTTATTTTTTGTACAGATGGGATTATGCTGTGTTGCTTAGGCTGGTATCAAACTTCTGGCCTCAAGCGCTCCTCCTGCCTTGGCCTCCCAAAGCACTGATATTACAGGCATGTGCCACCATGCCTAGCCCATGTGTGGTATTTACGGCTTTTTCTATTGAGAGGCCCTAGAGGCATTGATGCTTTAGATAGCAGTGAACATATCTGGTGCCTCAATCTGTAATAATAATTGTTACAGACAAGCTTTTTTGATGGATGCCAAAGTTGGTGGGCAAAAACTTGAGAAGCAGGATTTTTGCGTAGTCTCAAATTTGTATTAAGTACAAATTGAAAAAATATTAAATTTAAAGTGGAGAAACCCAGTAGATACCACCATAACCAAACACTAAATTTCATATCACCTGTAATAAGACAGTTGACATCAGGAGCCCCTTGATACAATTCACTGAATGGTATATAACATTATTTCTGTGATATTCTTGCCATATTTGTATAATCTTATTCCAGTCATGAGAAAACATCAGAGAAACCCAAATTCAAGGGCATTCTACAAAATAATCAGTTCTCTTTAATAGTGTCAGGTTCATGAAAAATAGAAAGACTAAACTATTACAGACTAGTGGAGACTAAGGAGAAATAACAACTAAATGAATGGTATATAACATTATTTCTGTGATATTCTTGCCATATTTGTATAATCTCATTCCAGTCATGAGAAAACATCAGAGAAACCCAAATTCAAGGGCATTCTACAAAATAATCAGTTCTCTTTAATAGTGTCAGATTCATGAAAGATAGAAAGACTGAACTATTACAGACTAGTGGAGACTAAGGAGAAATAACAACTAAATGCAATGTGGGATTCTGGGTAAGGTTTTGGAACAGAAGAAAGGTATTAGTGGGCCTGTAGTCCCAGCTACTTAGGAGGCTGAGGTGGGCGGGTTGCTTGAACTCAGGAGTTCTGGGTTGTAGTGCACTGTGCAGATCGGATGTCTGCATTAAGTTCGGCATCAATATGGTGACCTTCTGGGAGCAGGAGACTACCAGGTTACCTAAGGAGAGGTGAATCAGCCCAGGTCAGAAATGGAGTAGGTAAATACTCCCGGGCTGATTAGTAGTGGGATAGCACCTGTGTTTAGCCACTGCACTCCAGCCTGGGAAACGTAGCAAGACCCTGTCTCTTAAAAAAAAAATAAAAAGAACTAAAAAAAATATCAGTGGGGAAACTGGTGAAATTTTAATAATGTCTGTAGTTAACTATAATGTGCCTGGATTCATTCCTGGTTTTCATAATTTTGTACTGTGGTTATACAAGGTGTTAATATTAGGGGAAGCTCGTGAGGCACGTATAGGATAGGTTATTGATTTAATCATAGGCTAAGATATTGCATGCTGTTGCATATGTGGTAATTTAAAATTATGTAATCTCCATATGAAGGCATCAGATTGAATTTAAAATTCAGTGAACTGAATACTAATAGTAAAAATATCTCAATATGAGATAATAATTTGATGAGTAACTGTTAAGTTTGGCTAAATTCTAACAAATAGAGGCAGTGATAAATCTATTGCAACCTTAGTCTTGCCTGGTGGCTGGGGAATTTCTTTTGAAATTAATGGTAAGAATCTTGATTTAAGAAGTGTGAACAACTTGCCTTAAAATTGAGTAGTTTTATAGTACATATAAAGGAAAAAAGAGAGGTTATGTTATAGGAACTCATATGTATCCCATATTTGCAAGAGGGAGCAAATGAAGAAAATGGTTACAGTTAAACTGAAGAGATTTACCTGGCTGAGACTGCTACCAAGTAAGACAGCGTTAATTGTTAACAAGACAAATAATCTGACTCTGCCTTTGTGTTTTACTTCAGTTGGGAGACAGAAAAATTGGCCTAGCACAGTATATTTTGAGAGAAATTTATTTGGAGTACACAAGTTTCTGGTTTTACTTTCAAGGCTACAAACAAATTATTTAGTTTTTCATAGGTCACTTAATTCTTCAGAGGCTGTGGCAGTACCGAAGGGTGCAGGGTGAGGGGCTTAGGTGAACTGGTTCAGCCTGTGACTTGACCATTTAGAAGTTTTTCCTTTGTTTTGTTCATTCACTTATTTTTGCATTCCTTCTCTTTCCACCCATTTACTCACCTGCCCACTTCCTATCTTTTTTTTTTTGAGATGGAATTTCATTCTTGTCACCCAGGCTAGAGTGCGGTGGTGCGATCTCGGCTCACTACAACCTCCATCACCTCTTGGTGTGCAAGTGATTCTCCTGCCTCAGGCTCCTGAATAGCTGGGATTACAGGCACCTGTCACCACACCTGGCTAATTTTTGTATTTTTAGTAGAGACAGGGTTTTACCATGCTGGCCAACTTGATGTTGAACTCTTGACCTCAGATGATCAGCCTGCCTTGCCCTCCCAAAGTGTTGGGATTACAGGTGTGAGCCACCGTGCTCGGCCCACTTCCTTTTCTTTTTTTGAGACGAAGTCACAGTGCCCGCCCCTACTTCCTTTCTTTTTTTTTTCTGAGATGGGAGTCTTACTTTGTTGCCACAGGCTGGAGTGCAGTGGCGCAATCTTGGCTCACTGCAGCCTCCACCTCCTGGGTTCAAGTGATTCTCCTGCCTTAGCCTCCCGAGTAGCTTGGATTACAGGCGACCACCACCATGCCTGGCTAATTTTTTTTTTTCGAGATGGAGTCTTGCTCTGCCACCAAAGCTGGAGTGCAGTGGTGTGATCTTGCCTCACTGCAACCTCTGCCTCCCGGGTTGAAGTGATTTTCCTGTCTCAGCCTCCCAAGTAGCTGGGATTACAGGCGCCTGCCACCACACCTGGCTAATTTTTGTATTTTTAGTAGAGACGGGGTTTCACCGTGTTTGCCAGGCTGGTCTCAAACTCCTGACCTCAGGTGATCCTCCTGACTCGGCCTCCAAAAGTGCTGGGATTACAGGCATGAGCCACTGCGCCTGGCCCCTACTTCCTTTCTTAAGTCATTCAGCAAATTATTATAAAGCCCTTCTGATACCTTGGGCTCTGTGATGGATGTGGAGCCATAGTGCCAGACAAGAACAGCAAGGAGGTTTTATCCACTAGGCACTTTGCAGAATCCTGCAAAAATATTTGAGACCTGAAAATAATTAATGGGCCTCAAAATAAAACAAATTGTAAAATTGAAATTTTATTAGTTTTCAATTAAATGTAATGTGAAGGATGTTAAAATTTGTCATAATTATTAGTTCTCCTCTTTTTAGTAGTTCCATTTGTGAATATAACCTAGGAAGTAATCCTTGACCTGAAGAGGTAATTTATGTAATAATAAAGGTGGTCATCTTGTGGAGTAGAAATAATCGAAGGCAAACATATGGACAATAGGAATGTGTCTGTATGCTGTTATTAAATTTAGATTATAGAATCATCTGTGTAGTATAATCACAAAGGCAATGCTTCCCTTCCCCTAATCATTTCCAGTGTGGTATAGACTTTTTAATACCCTCTTCTATGGTTATAAAAATGATTTTTATTTTATTTTTTAGACAGAATCTCACTTTATCACCTAGAACAGAGTGCAGTGATGTGATCACGGCTCCCTGCTGTCTCAACTTCTGGGGCTCAAGTGATGTTTCCACCTTAGCCTTTCTAGTAGCAGGGACTACAAGTGTGTGCCACCAGGCCTGGCTAATCTTTTTTGTTGTTGTTTTTTGAGATGGAGTCTTGCTCTGTTGCTGAGGCTGGAGTGCAGTGGCTCATTCTCAGCTCACTGCAACCTCTGCCGCTTGGGTTTAAGTGATTCTCTTGTCTAAGCCTCCTGAGTAGCGGGGATTACAGGTGCCACCACACCCAACTCATTTTTGTGTTTTTTTTTTTTCATTATATTTTTCATTTTTGTCTTTTTAGTAGAGACAGGATTTCACCATGTGGGCCAGGCTGGTCTTGAACTCCTGACCCAAGTGATCTGCCCATCTCGGCCTCCCAGAGTGCTAGGATTACAAACATGAGCCACTGTACCTGCCCCTATTTCTCTTTTTTGTGGAGAGAGGCTCTCCCTATGTTGCCTAGCCTGATCTCAAATTTATGGGCTCAAGAAATCCTCCCACCTTTGCTTTTGCCTCTGCCTCTGAAAGTGCTGGGATTGCAGGTAAGAGCCACGAAGTCTGGCCATAAAAATGATTTTTAAAAGCTTTAATAGGAATACCATTCTTTTCCTTGCCTTTTTTCCTGACATTTGCATTGTAGAGATTCTTTCATGTTAGTAGATAGAAATCTACCTCTGTATCAGATGTGTTGTTCCTTGGTGTCAGTGAACCTTTTCTCCCATTTATAACTGATTAGTATGTCCTTAACTTTTTGCTTTTATAAATATCGCCACAGTATATATCTGTGTTTACATATGTCCCTGCACAGTGGTACATATATTTCTGTTTACTGGAAATGGGTTTGTACGTTTAAAATTATGTGGTAGAAGTTGGCCCCCAAAAAGGTCACTGTGTCTACAATATTGTCTTTGCAATTTGGAAGCTTTGAGACCAGAAGTTTTTGTATGCACCCTTATTCAAGTGACAGTCTGACATGAGTCTGTTTGATGGCAGAGCTTGATCTGAACTCCTGTTATGTGAAACCTTTATTATCTCCAGAGTGTGAATGTTTCTTCTTACTGCAGAAATGTTAATGTGGTTGATTATGGGGTGCCCCAGATCCCACTGAGCATATAAATAGGATTAGTATATTATTAGTATATTGATCCTTTTTGTAAGTAGTATTAGTATGATTATATTGACCCTTTTTAAAATGAGAAAAACTGAATTTCAGCATATTTGCCTTTATTGGATCTTCCCATCCCACCCACCGCAGTGAATGTGAAGTATGTTCTTCAGAGTAAAATGTGTGAAATGTGTTAATATTCAGGAAATGAATTAACCAATTTACTTGAAGGTTTTTTTTTTTCTTTTTTCTCTTTCACATTGGACATTTGTACAATACTTGAAGTTTTTTTTTAAGGATTGTAATAAGAGTTATATTTTAGAGAGCATGACAACACTCTTAAAATAGTCCAGATTTTGCTTGAAATCTCTTAGGAACATTTTTGTTCATGCAACCTGACATGAAGTCCTTAATTTTTTTCTGTGATGGTAGAAGAAATCACATGTTTTAGTTAGTGGACTCACATTTAGGGGGAGTGTTGTGCAACAAACAAGAACAAAGTATTCTGAAATTTGAGAATTTGCAATTCTGAATGTAGAAAAAGTACATTATCAGAGTAATCTGGAAAATGATACCTAATAAAGGGGCATTAGCTTTATGTAGCCTTCACTATTTAAATTACTATTACAGTTTAATTGGTAGAGGGTGTACACGTTGAGTATCCATGATGGGAAATGTTTAAGACCAGAAGAAGTAATTTGGATTTTTTCACATTTTCAGTATTTGTATTATGTTTACCAGGTGAGCATCCGAAATCTGAAATGCTCTGATGAGCGTTTTTTTTTTAACATCATGTTGGCTGTCAGGAAGTTCCAAGCAGGGCGTGGTGACTCAGTCATGCCTGTAATCCCAACACTGTGAGAGGTTGAGGCTGGCAGACTGCTTGAGCCCAGGAGTTTAAGACCAGCCTGGGCAACATGGCAAGACCCTGTCTCTACAAAAGTACAAAAAATTAGCTGGGCGTAGTGGTGTGTGCCTGTAGTCCCAGCTGCTTGAGAGGCTAAGGTCAGAGGATTGCTAGAGCCTGGGAGGTCAAGGCTGCAGTGAGCCAAGCTGAGATTGGAACACTGCACTCTAGCATGAGTGACAGAGTAAGACCCTCTCTCAAAAAAAAAAAAAAAAAAAAAAAAAAATTCAGATATTTGAGCATTTCAGATTTAGAAAGATTCAAAAATGCTTTCAGATTTTTGAATTAGGGAAACTCAACCTGTGTATATTTGAATTTGCATTGGTTTAAATGCCAGTATAATGTGAGTGTGTTACTTAAGTATTACTGTATAGGTTTTTTCCCCTTACCCATGTATAAGTTAATTACTGATTTAGTTGTAATCCTGCTATATGTAGGTAGTGATTTTTCTTTGAACAGACCTGTAGTGCAGGAGTTGGCAAACTTTTCCTGGAACTAGATATTAAATATTCAGGCTTTGCAGGTTATATCGTTTCTGTCTCAACTCCTCACTGCTTTAGCCCCAAAGTAACCGTGGACAGTAATATAAATGATTATGCTATAAAACTTATTTCTAAAAACAGATTGTGGGCCGACACCTGCTTCAGGGGATTTCTTTTAGTGGGTTGATGAAAATGGGGGAGAGAGGAGTTGGTAGGGCCTCCTTTTGCAAATGGGATTTTTGTTTAGGCATTATGATTTTTTGAGGTGGCTTATCTCTAGGTATGTTTAGAGTGCTTTTAAGAACCGTGCAATGCCAGCGATAGATCAATAGATCTCACACTTTTTCCTTTTTTTTGAGGAAAAAAGGAAAGTGAGACAGGGTCTCACTTTCCCCGGGCTGGAGTGCAGTGGCGTGATCTCGGCTCACTGCAACCTCTGCCTCCTGAGTTCAAGCGATTCTTGTGCCTCAGCCTCTCAAGTAGCTGGGATTATAAAACACCTGGCTAAATTTTGTATTTTTGGTAGAGATGGGGTTTCACCATGTTGGCCATGTTGGTCTTGAATTCCCGAACTCAGGTGATCTGCCTGCCTCGACCTCCCAAAGTGCTGGGATTAAGGTGTAAGCCACCGTGGCTAGCTGAGACTTCTTCCTTTTTATTTATTTATTTTTTTGTGATGGAATCTTGCTCGTTGCCCAGGCTGGAGTGCAGTGGCGCTATCTCAGCTCACTGCAGCCTCCGTTCCTGGGTTCAAGCAATTCTCCTGTCTCAGCCTCCCGAGAAGCTGGGACTACAGGTCTGCCACCATACCCAGCTAATTTTTTGTATTTTTAGTAGAGATGGGGTTTCACCACATTGGGCAGGTTGGTCTCAAACTCCTGACCTCGTGATCCACCCATCTCGGCCTCCCAGAGTGCTGGGGTTACAGGCGTGAGCCACCGCTCTCGGCTGACTTTTTCCTTTTTATAGTAAGAGAGTACATGTTTGAGCTTTTTAAAAAATATAAGCAGTTTTTTTTAATATAAGCAAATAACTCTCCTAGTTATGATTTTACTTTGTTTTTCTGGTTTATCTTAGCTAAGTTACTGTATTTCTTTGGCTTATTTGCTTTATTAAAGGCTTGGAGCAGCATAGAAGGAAGGTAAATTTAGGATGCCTTGGCCAGTCATTATTACAGCTTTGGCATAATGTGATTGCATAAATGATTTTATTTAACGTGAAATAAAATGTCCAATGCCAGCTAATGTGTCATGGTGCTGAAATTTTTATTTAAAACATTTTCAGACATGAAGAGGAGCATCGGCGGCGTGAGGAAGAAATGATCCGACACAGAGAACAGGAGGAACTGAGGCGACAGCAAGAGGGCTTTAAGCCAAACTACATGGAAAATGTAAGTAAACTACTAGTTAACTAAAATGATTTTATATTTTTAGGTTTATGATGTATATTTAGAATTCTTTAGATTTTGGTTTATACAGTAGTCTTTTCTAATCTTTCTAAATTTATCATATTTGATAAATTAGTGATTTTCTTAACCTCTTATGGGTGGTAAAGTAAAATTAGTTTCTGAAGATTATGTTTTATGAAATGGATGTTATATTTGTTCTATTATTTTAGTTGATCTTTAAAAATATATGCTGTTAAATTAGAAATCTTGACATATACACCATTTCCACTTAACTGATTGTCACCATATATTATTATCAAAACATCTTTATTTTGGAAGATTGCAGATGTGTGCGAAAGGATTCTAGTGTGTGCTCATCATCCAGCCATAACGCTTTTCATCTTCAAGTATAACCACTTTATTTCTCAATTTATTTTATTTGAAATACCTGACTTCATATAATTTTATTATTTTCAGTATGTATCTCTAGAAGATGAGGACTCCTTTTAAATATCTTTATTATATCTTAAAAATGGTCGTTTTTTTCATTTTAACTAATGAAAGCCCAGATTTGCACAGGTCTTAAATTTTTTTTTTTCTTTTTTTTTTTTTTACATTTGGTTTCTTTGAATTGGTTGATATATCCAAGGCTCTTTTAGTCTATAGGTTTCTTCTTCCTGTCTTTAATTTTTTACTTAACAGTTTTCTTCCTGTTTTTTCTTTTTTGAGACAGAGTCTTGCTCTGTCGTGCAGGCTGGAGTGCAGTGGCATGATCTTGGCTCACTGCAGCCTCTGCCTCTCAGGTTCAAGCAATTCTCCTGTCTCAGCCTCCTGAGTAGCTGGGATTACAGGTCCCCGCCACCATGCCCTGCTAATTGCTGTATTTTTAGTAGAGATAGGGTTTCACCATATTGGCCAGGCTGGTCTCAAACTCCTGACCTCAAGTGATCCACTCGCCTCAGCCTCCCAAAATGCTTGGATTATAGGCGTGAGCTACCATACTTGGCCCGTTTATTTTTTTAAGTAAAGGAAAGAGAAAGAAACAAAACCCAAAATGATATCTGTGTCCTGGATTTTGCTGATTACATTCTTGCACTGATGTTTAACATGTTCCTTTATACCTGAATTTCCTGCAGACTGGCACTAGCTCAGAAGACTTGATCTGATACAGGTTTTTGTTTTGGGGGTAGGATGGCGGGGCACACAAGGCTAGTTCAAATGTTAACATTTATTTTATTTTATTTTTTTCTGTTTTGAGACTTGAGTCTCGCTCTGTCACCAGGCAGGAGTGCAGTGGCGCAATCTTGGCTCACTGCAACTTCAGCCTCCTGGGTTCAAGCGATTCTCCTGCCTCAGTTTCCCAGGTGCCTGGGACTAGAGGTGTGCACCACTATGCCCAGCTAATTTTTGTATTTTTTGTAGAGATAGGTTTTCACCATGTTGGTCAGGATGGTTTCGAATCTTGACCTCATGATCTGCCTGCCTCAGCCTCCCAAAGTGCTGGGATTATAGGCGTGAACCACCATGCTCAGCTTAAAATTTATCTATTTTATTTTTTTGAGAGAGTCTTGCTCTGTCATCCAGGCAGGAGTGCAGTGGTGCAGTCTTGGCTCACTGCAACCCCTGCCTCCCAGGTTCAAGTGATTCTCCTACCTCAGCCTCCCGAGTAGCTGGGATTACAGGTGTCCGCCACCACATCCAGCTAATTTTGTATTTTTAGTAGAGATGGGATTTCATTATGTTTGTCAGGCTGGTCTTGAACTCCTGACCTTGTGATCTACCCACATCCATCTCCCAAAGTGCTGGGAAAGGCATGAGTCACTGTGCCCGGCCGACATTTCTAAAATAGATCATCTGTTGTTTCACAAGATTATGCTCATAGAAGAGGATTTGTGACGATATACCTTCTTTCTAGTAGTTTCTTAAAGTGTGTATTGCATACTTGAAGCATCATGATAAAATTAATTTGGCTAGAGTGTAAGTTGATAAGCTATAGTCTGGGACCACTGCCTGTTTTTTATTACTCCACCACAGATATATTGATGGTGTTTATGTTTTTAAAGGGTTATTGCAAAAAAAGAATATTAGAAATGATTCGTGACCCACAATAACTTAAAATATTTGCTTTCTGATGTTTTTATAGAGTCTGTGGAAACCTGGGCTGAAATATTTGTGATTTTTTTTTTTTTTAAATTTTAAAATTAGTATTTACAGTAGTTAGACCACAAGTTACTATGCTTTTAACCTTTGGATTATCCATATTTCAAATAGTACGTAAATGAGGTATGATAATTGTATAACAATGACTAGTGTTAACTTTTTTTGTGATTAGAAATTATATGAATCGGCACAAGTTTTTTATTACTTTGGTGTCAGTTTTATTTGGTTCTAAGCTTCACAATGCTTCTTGTTACTATAAACTTAATCAAGCACTAAAAGCAGTATGAATGAAAGCTCTACCTGTCTCAAATATGTTGTGTTAATAGCAATATATTAATAGGAAAACATTATGTTAAGAATGCATTGAGGCCTTTCTATCAGTTATTCTTCATTTACTTTGAAAACTGTCTTTGGAGAAATTGTTACACAATTTTAATGCTGTATGTGTATGTGTATTTTTTTTTAAGCTTTGCAATTAGGCCCTCTTATGTGCTTTCTCTTAATTTCACTGTTCGGTTTAAAGGGAGGAATCAAATGGTAAGTGTTCAGCTTGTCCAAGTAATGAGTAAAGTTGATTTTCTTCATTAGTTTTAAGATGCTACCTCTCCCTTCTTATCTTCCTAAGAGAAATATTCCAACACAACTAAGAGTTGTGGGGCTTTTCAGTATAAAGTAAATATTGATTTATGTATTTCACATTTTAAATAATAATTTCATGTAACAAAGAATGAGGGAAAATACTTGTCATATCTGTTCATGTTTTTCTTTGTCAGCCTTCAACTTGATGGTAATTTTATGACACATGGGAATATATTTTTAAGAGTTTCAAGGGTATAAGCTAGTACTTCATCAATATTATTTTCCTTAGAAGACAAACTTTTTGATAATTGCTGTTGTAACTATAAATTAAAGAATATTTTTCACTCATATAGGATAACATTCAACTGCCTTAAGAATGTATACATTTTTATAATATGTCTTGATTGCATTAAGGTTTATCCGAGTGGAAATTTTCCACTTAGCATGATTTTTGGACACATTAAAAGCTGTTACTCTGGAAGAAATGAGCATTTTATGACATTGTTTTATAATTGTCTTGTGATTGTTTTCATATTAGGTTATTCCACCAACTGTAGATTAAGTAGTTTAAACACTTAAGTGCTACAATGTACCAGTCTTTTTTTTGTGGGAAAAATTTGCATTGGAGTATATGATAGATTTTAGTTTTAGTATTTTGTTGATGCAGTTTCTTGGAGTAAACATTGCTTCTTGGGAAAATGTTAATGTCATAAAAATATCTAAACATCCATCCTGTTTTATTTAGCTTTAGTTATTGTATCATGTAGTTATGAAATACTTGGGTTAGGAAAATTGGGGTGATGTTTAAATTGTTACTTAATTTTAAAATCTGAGAAGTTTAGTTTTCTTGTATGGTACATATTAATGTTTGCTTTTTCTTTTCTTTTTTCAATTTTTTGAGATGGAGTCTCCCTCTCTCGCCAGGCTGGAGTGCAGTGATGCGATCTCGGCTCACTGCAACCTCTGCCTCCCGGGTTCAAGTGATTCTCCTGCCTCAGCCTCCTGGGTAGCTGGGACTTCAGGCGCGTGCCACCACGCCCAGCTAATTTTTGTATTTTTAGTAGAGGTGGGGTTTCATCATATTGGCCAGGATGATCTTCATCTCTTGACCCATGATTCGCCCACCTCTGCCTCCCAAAGTGCTGGGATTATAGGCATGAGCCACTGTTTGCTTTTTCAATAAAGAAAATAATAATTCTTCATACCCTTTTCAGATTTCCCTCATTTAACTGAATACATACCTGACTTGGTATTAAAGCTTATTTTGGTCCCATTTGAGTAGTTGGGAATAGGCCTGGATACTTCAACACAGTTTATTAAACACACATAATAAACTTGAAAATAAACGTATGTTGTATGCTAAGGCAACAGTTTGAATCAGTTGTATTTCTTTACTTGTCAGAGGTGTTCCATTGGAGCACCCCGAGGGACGGTGAGGCCAGAATGATTAAGGGAATGTTGGCAGAGGCTAACAGTAGTGCCTCTTCCAATGACAGTGTAACAATTTTTTTTTCTTTTAGAGATGGGGTCTTGATATGTTGCCCAGCCTGGGCTCAAGCAATTCTCCTCCTCATCCTCCTGAGTAGCTGGGACAACAAGCACATTAAACTGTGCCCAGAAGAACAGTGTTTTCTCAAATGTGCATAATAAACACTCAAGGAGCTTTTAAAAAATGTGGGTTCCTAGATATACTGCTAGGAATTGATTTGTTTTGTAATCCAGGTAGATTGTAATACATTGACGTTTGATAACATTTTTTGCTAAATCCAGTAGTTTTCAACCTTGCAGTATATTTGTGGAACTTAAGGAAAAATTCCTGAGATTCAGTCCAGCAAATATTTTGATTCAGTATGTCTAGGTTGGTACCAGGGGGATCTACATTAAAAAAAAAAACTCTCTACCTTGCTTATTTCTTTTTGCCAGCAAAGATTCAAAACTACTGGCCATGTATTGAAATGAGAGTAGTTGAATTTTTTATGGGTCCTGTGAGTGTTAGTGGAGGGCATGCTTGATGTGGTTAAACATGGTGTAAGATTAATACAGAACACAGTTTGTTTATTTATTGATGGTGTCTTGCTGTGTTGCCCAGGCTGGAGTACAGTGGCTGTTGTCAAGTGGGATCATAGCACACTACAACCTCAAACTCCTGGGCTTAAAGGAATCTTCCTGCCTCAGCGTCTCAAGTAGCTGGGACAGTAGGCATGCCACTGCACCCTCTTTCTTTCTTTTTTTTTTTCTTTCTTTTGATTGGCTATGTTACCCAGGCTGGTCTTGACCTCCTGAAGCTATCCTCCCATCTCAGCCTCCCGAATAGTGGGACTATAGTTGCCTACCACTGCATGTGGTTATGTCTTTATCTTTAGAACACGGTTTAAACAAGACAACATTCTACGTGAATAGTATCCTGCAGAATTTGGGTGTGGCAACCTTGATTTGGGCTTTCAGACTATATGTGCAGGACATATTATCTCAAAGTATACATTAATTTTTCATGCATAGTTCTAATAATTTTAATTGTCTCATCCAGACCAGGGGTTGACAGACTAACATAGACCAGGCTCAGTTCACATCCTTCCTATTTTTGTAAATAAAATTTTACTATAATGCAGCACTTTTTTGTTTGTTTGTTTTGTTTATGGCTTCTTTGCCCTACAAAAACTGATCTGAGTAGTTGCTACACAACTATATGGGACTATATTGAGACTATATGGCCTGCCAAGTCTAAAAAATATTTACATCAGGCCCTTTACCTGAAATGTTTGCTGACCTCTGATTTAGAGCCAGTCTGAGAGTTGGAGGGAATCTATAAAAAGTGGCTCGTGTTAACCAATTTCATAGAGCTTGTGAAGAATAACGCAAATTTATTAATTTATATATTCTTTTCCAGTGTTTTTAGAAGGCTCACTGAGCACAGCACCTCATATACCAGATCCAAGGTTCCTGAGGAATCCAAATTAGTGTCCAGAAGGTTCATTGGTAGTCATGGTTATAAATAGAGCAAAAGTCATGGGAAGAACTGGTAAAGTGTCACTGCCCTGCAGCTGATACCTGGGATTTTAAAATCTTTTCAGTTCTAGTCAGTAGAGGTATAAAGCACTGTTCTTTCAAATGTTAATCCCTCTTGATCAGTATTGTTGAATTTGGCCTGTTATTTAACCAGTCATCCTCTTTTCCTGCCTCCTGCGTGGGCTTTTTATTGTTTTTGTTTGTTTCTCAATCTCTTGATTTATTTGTAACCTAACTTTCCCTGATGTGCCATGTGTAAAACTCAAAAACAGAAACTCTATTCAGTAAAAAAAAAAATTCCATTAATTCATGCTGTCAGAGAAGAATCATCCCATTGTTATTTACTAATGAATAGGTACAAATTTATTTTCTGAAATGGTTTTTGAAAATTCCAGAGCAAAAGTTACAGTTTTGTGGTTTCCACATGGCCATCCCCCCTTTTTCTACAGTTTTAAAAGCTCTAATAAGTAATTTATGTTGCTTTTTAGAAGATTTTTTTTTTAAGTTTAAACTCCTGAAGCATTCTAACAAAAGACACATTTTACAAGGGATTTTTATGGCCTATTCATTAACTTACAGAAATAACTAAAGAATTATTTGTTGAAGGATTTGGTGTCAGATTTAAGCATGACCTGCTGGACTGGTAGGTTTATTTCTGGTGTAAAGATGGCCCAGTCCCAGTGGTTTGGACATGTTGGTGAAAATCAAAATGGATCACAGATATTGCAGTGGTCTCATGTGTAATGTTCTAGTTGTGACTAGTTTTGGTTGTTAATGTTTTTACTTATTAAAGTAATTTATTATAAGCCAAGGATTTTTCTCAGTATTTGGCATGGTACATAATTGTAACTTAGACTTTTGTGAGCAAATAAAAACAAAAAGTTATGTAAGTTTATAATGTTTACACACATTCTTGGAAGTGATTTGTAGGATTTTGCTGATTTGGGATATTTGGGTTGAAGGTATGTGTCAGTTTTAACCAGCTGTTGAATTATTTCATCACTCCTCAAAAGGATTATTTAATAGTTTTAATAATATCTAATCATGTTTGGGAAACTGTAGCATTTTTTAATCTAAACTGGGACAAATGGACATAGATACTCTTAAAATACTTACTATAACAGGCATAAAATGGGCTTTCTTAGGTGAACCAGGATGTATGGTTGGCCTAATCATATGCCATGATTATGAGTATTGGTTTTCTTTTCTCTATTTTATCATTCCTATTTGTAAATCTTTTCTGAATGACTACTTGGAAATGATTACTGAATCTCTTACACCGTATGCATCGTTTGTCAGAGGACACTTAATTTTATTGATTAACTTTTTTTTGGTCTTAACTTCCATTAGAGTTTCAGAGAGGTTCATAATCCAGAAAAATTATCATGTCTTCCTTTTTCCTTTTGGAGACTATCTGTTCAGACTCAGCTCATAAGTATTTCTTCTGATACCTCACTCCACCTGTGATCGTTTTCATTAAAAAAAATTAAAAAAAATTTTAAAGATGGAGTCTCGCTCTTTGCCCAGACTGGAGTGCAGTGGCGTGATCTCAACTCACTGCAACCTCCGCCTCCTGGGTTCAAGCAATTCTCATGCCTCAGCCTCCCAAGTAGCTGAGATTACAGGTGCATGCCACCACACCCAACTAATTTTTGTATTTTTAGTAGAGACGGGGTTTCACCATGTTGGCCAGGCTGGTCTTGAACTCCTGACCTCCAGTGATCCACCTGCCTGGGTCTCCCAAAGTTCTGGCATTATAGGCATGAGCCACTGTGCATGGCCAGAATTTTTAAAAAAAAAAAAATTTTTTTTTGGGACGGAGTTTTACTCTTGTCACTCAGGGTAGAGTACAATGGCGCGTCTTGGCTCACTGCAACCACTGCTTCCCAGGTTCAAGTGATTCTCTTGCCTCAACCTCCCAAATAGCTGGGATTACAGGTGCCCGCCACCATGCCTAGCTAATTTTTGTATTTTTAGTAGAGACAGGGTTTTACCATGTTGGCCAGGCTGGTCTCAAACTGCTTTCCTCAGGTGATCTACCTGCCTCAGCTTCCCAAAGTGCTGAGATAACAGGCATGAGCCACTGCACCTAGCCGAAAATTTTTTTAAGACAGACTCTCGCTGTGTCACGCAGGCTGGAGTACAGTGGCATGATCATAGCTCCCTGTGACCTTGAACTCCTGGCCTCAAGTGATTCTCTTGCCTCAGCCTCCCACGTAGTTGGGATTACAGGTGTGTGACACCAGCCCCTCCTAAAGAAAAATATTCTTTTGTAGAGATGGCGTCTCTCTGTGTTCCCAAGGCTAGTCTCAAACTCTTGGGCTAAAAGCAGTCCCGTCTCTGCCTTCCAAAGTGCTGGGATTACAGGTGTGAGCCACTGCACCTGGTCCTTTTTATGTTTAATGTAATTCATTCTTAATACTTACCAAGTTGTATTCTAATTTTTTTCCTGAACTTTGTTATCTACTCGCTGTGTTCTCTGAATTAATTTTGAGGTCAAGAATCTTATGTTTGTCATGTTATAGTTACTTAGATGTAAGCTGAGAGAATTAACTAGCTGGTTGATGACTTGTTTTTCAAATGCCAGTGCAGCTCAGTTATGGTTTTCAGTTTGTATAGATCACCAAACTTTGACATTTATTGCATATTAATGCCTCAAATATTAAACATTTGGTACTTTGGAAAATACAGGTAGCATTGTGGTACAACTGCTGTTATATTTTTATAGACTTCATATGTGATTACATAATGAAGAGTAATTTTTAAAAGCAGCCAAATAAACAATTTTTTTTGTGCTTGGTTTTCAATACACCTAACTTTTTACTTCAGAGTATTAGACTTACAGGAAGACTAGGAGGTTTCCATTTAGGAAGAAAAATTTGTTCACTATTTCCTGTATTCAAAACATGGTGCTGAGCACTGTAGAGGATACGGAGAATGTTAGACGATTTTAGGTTCTGAGTACTTAGAGTACTAATGTTAAAAGAAACAGCTCAAACATTCTGAGAGTTTAGAAAATGAAATTCTCTACTGAAGATGTCCAGCTTGTCATTAAATAGTCTTGGCACTATTGTGGGGTACTTTTGTGTGTATATATGTGTGTGTGTGTGTTCATAAAATGATGTGATTTGTTTATATTCCTGCTGTGTTGTAGGTATACCTCATGTCTTTTCATTTGAAATGGTAAGTTCTTCTAATAATTTTTGGTTCAGAATGGTAAGATTTTTTTTTAGCTAATGTTAACCTTTTTTTGAGCAATTGGAGAAGAGGAGAGTCCAGACCGGCAAATAGACGTGATTAACTAATATAAACATATCTTGCACATTGTCTAATATGCAATACAACTAATAATAATTTTAATCATTAAATAGTTTGAATTAATAACAAGATCCTAGGAAGGCATAAAAATTGAACGTGTTACTTCTGCTTTGCGACTTGTTTAATGTATTTGGAGCCACCTTAAAAGTGCTTGTACTACATAGTGACAATAAAGTGTATTTTAGGCTAGTCAGTATCTAAGATCGTCTGTACTTCATATTGAGGGTAGTATCATTGTAGTATCATCTAAAATGTTAGAACTTTGTGCTAAAACTAAAAAGTGATAATGTCTATGTTCAGTATTAAGTAACTACTAATGAGAGGTAGGCTATAGGAACTTGGGTTTGTAAGCGTCTTCTACTGATGAGATGCAGTTATTTGAGCAAAATTGATAATTATAATTACAAACTTTCAAAGGCTTTTACAAATTTCAAGTAACTGAAAGTTTATGGGTAAGTTTGCTTCTTTTCTTCATGATATCTTAAACTATATTGTGCACTGTGTTTTAAACCCTGGCTTTTCTGGTTGTAAGTTTACCATAGTTTTCTTTTTTTTTTTTCCAGCACAAGCGACACAGAACCATAGTTTTCTTAAGTCTTCATTTGGTTTATTATTGTTTTTTCTACATTTGATTTCAACCAATTGATATTACTGTTACAGTTGTTTGTTTTATAATTGCAAATTTTAAATAACTTTGATTTTTATTTTGGTATCACTTAAATGTTTAAAAAATGACTATGTATTTGAATCTGTTGCTTTGAGCTACCTACTTAGAAGAAAATATGTATTTATCACAATTTCAACGCCCCTGGTAAATTAAGATGATTTAGCTAATGCCTACTATCACAAACAGAAATGGATATTCTCCTGTATAAAATACGTACTTAACTCATCACGCATTGGCCTTCTATGCCTTGTTTTCGTCTTTTCTGCTTTTTCTGTCGATGGGACCAATTTGGAATTGCCGCTTGCGCAGTTTATATTTGTTTGTTTTGTTTCATCTTTCATACCTTGACCTGGCCAGTTGTGATAGTTTTACTTTGGTAAGGAAATGCATTGGATAAGAAAGAGGTTATGGATCAAGAAGTGCAGACCAGTCACCAGTATGTGAGCTTTGGTAAGATTTTATTGCTAGTATTGTTTGTCTTATAGTTGACATCCTTGCTCCTTTTTTTAAGGAGTTCTGGGGTAAAATAACTAAATTTGAAGAATAATTAAATACTATTAATCAATTTTAGGTTTTAAAAGCACCTCTTTAGAGTAAGTTTGCAATGACAGTTGAAAATGGTAATCTTAAAAATGCCCTCGGGTGTATGCATTATAAATAAAATTCTTAGGAGCAGTGGTGTGTGCCTGTAGTCCCAGCTACTTGGGAGGCTGAGGTGGGAGGATCAGTTGAGCTCAGTAATTCGAGGCCAGCTTCAGCAACATAGCAAGAGATCCATCTCTTAAAAGAAAATCTCAGCTGAATAGAAGCTTCCTTAACAATCATTTTATGTAAAATACATATTTCCTTCTGTGATATATGCTAGATTGTGTTTACGTTTAATTGATCTTTGGTTTGAGAGCCACCGTAGGTATTAAGAAACAGCCATTAATTTTGATACACATTCAGTTGAATTTGACAGTAATATCAGAGTAATTTATTTACTCAATTACCTGAACCAGGCTTTTAAAATACACTGTTGAATGTATTTGTTCTAAGAGGCAGATGTCAAGTTAATGAACACAGTAAGTTCCCCTACTTTTATTTGTCATTGCCTCTATTTCTAATTTAGTATTTAGCAAGTAACAACTACTTTTGTTTCATGACTAAACCTTGCAGTATAAATTAAAATGTAATTAGCTGGGTGTAGTGGCATGATTTGAGTCCTAGCTACGTGGGAGCCTGAGGCAGGAGGATCAGTTGAGCCCAGTGAATATAAGTCTAACCTGGGCAACAGAGTGAGACTACATCTTTTTTTTTTGAGACAGAGTCTTACTCTGTCTCCCAGGCTGGAATGTGATGGCTCCATCTCAGCAGAGGCACTGCAACCTCTGCCGCCTTGATTCAAGTGATTCTCCTGCCTCAGCCTTCTGAGTAGCTGGGATTACAGACTCCTGCCACTGTGCCCAGTTAGTTTTTATATTTTTATTTTTCACTATCTTGGCCAGGCTGGTCTCAAACTCCTGACCTCGTGATCTGCCCACCTCAGCCTCCCAAAGTGCAGGGATTACAGGTGTGAGCCACTGCGCCTGGCCTTTTTGTTTGTTTGTTTTTCATGTGATTAATTATTCAAAAGGATTCATTTTAAAGTTTCAATATTTTAGTAGTCTTTTTCAAAGGAACTTTAGATTCACAGCAAGATTGTGTGGAAGGTACAGAGATTTCCCATATATCCTGTCTCATATACATACAGCTTCTCCCACTATCAGAATGTTTTACCAGAATGATAAAACCAGTTGCTGAAGCTGTGTTGACACGTTCTTATCAACCAAAGTCTATAGTTTACCTTTAGATTTGCTCTGGGTGTACAATCTGAGGGTTTTGACAAATCTATGACATGAACCTACCATTACAGTATCATACAGAGTGTTTTCACCTCCTTAAAAATCTTCTGTGCTCTGCTTCTTTATCCCTTCCTCCTAACACTTGGCAACTACTGAACCTTCTATTGTCTCCATAGTTTAGCCTTTTCCAGAATGTCATGTAGTTGGAATCATACAGTATGTAGTCTCTTCAAATTGGCTTCTAGTCACTAACAATACGTGTTTAAGTTTCCTCTATGTCTTTTCATGGATTGATAGCTCATTTCTTTTTAGCCCTGAATAATACTTTGTCTGGTTGTACCACAGTTCATCCATTCACCTACTAAAGAACATCTTGGTTGCTTCCAGGTTTTAGCAATTATGAATCAAGCTGCTATAAACATTCATGTGTAGGTTTTTGCGTAGACATAAGTTTGCACCTCCTTTGGGTAAAAAGCAAAGAGTGATATTGCTGTATCAGATGGTAGGAGTATGTTAATTTTATCAAAATGACCAGACTGTCTTCCAAAATGGTTACACCCATTTGTATTCCCTTTAGCAATAAGTTAAAGTTCTTGTTGCATCACATCTTTGCCAGCCTTTGTTGTTGTCGGTGTTTCAGATTGTTGCCATTCTAATAGGTTTTGTAGTGCTATCTCATTTTAATTTGCAGTTCCGTCAATGTAATTTACAATTCTATCAATGACATACAATGTAAAGTTTCGTTTTAATAATCATGTAACTGAGGAATATTTTCCCAAATATTCATGGGTGAAGATATTTAGAAATGCATGTATTAAGGGGAGAAAACCTGCCTTTGGGTATGTGTATGTGTATGTGTGTATATATATGTGTATATATATACACACACACATATATAGAGAGAGTCTTATTTTTAAAACTACCCCCCCCTAACTAGCAGCAAATAATACAATGTATTGGAAATTATTGTTTTTAATTGCCTGAATATAAATGTTAAGTTTTCCAAGCATTCACTGTTGGTTAGGTTGGAAAGTTTACATGCTATTGAGTTGTATCAATTGGAATGTGTATTTTTTTCCTCTTCAGTTTAAAACTTAAAAAAATTTTTTTGGAGCGAGGTCTGATTCTGTCATCCAGGCTGGAGCACAGTGGCACAATCATAGGTCACCATAACCTTGAATTCCTGACCTCAAGGGAACCTCTTGCCTTGATCCCCCCAAAGCCCTGAGATTGCAGGCACTAGACACCATGCCTGACCCTTATTTACCTTTTTTTTTTTTTTTTTTTTTTTAAATCGGAGCCTCCCTCTATTGCCCAGGCTGGAGTACAGTGGCACCATCTCGGCTCACTACAGCCTCTGCTTCCTGAGTTCAAGTGATATCTCCTGCCTCAGCCTTCTGAGTAGCTGGGATTACAGGTGTGCACTGCCACAGCCGGCTGCCTTTTTTTTTTTTTTTTTTTTTTTGAGGTGGAGTTTCACTCTGTTGCCCAGGCTGGAGTGCAGTGGTGCAATCTCAGCTCACTGCAGCCTCTTCCTCCTGGGTTCAAGCTATTCTCTTGCCTCAGCCTCCCGAGTAGCTAGGACTACAGGCACCCGCCACCACGCCCGACTAATTTTTTGTGTTTTTAATAGAGATGACATTTCACCATGTTGACCAGCCTGGTCTTGAACTCCTGACCTCAGATGATCTGCCCGTCTTGGCCTCCCAAAATGCTGGGATTATTGAGCCATGGTGCCTAGCTTTATTCTACTGCCTCAGCCTCCCGAGTAGCTGGGATTACAGGCATGCGTTACCACACCTGGCTAATTTTTTGTATTTTTAGTATAGAGAGGGTTTCATCATGTTGGCCAGGATGGTCTTGAATTCTTGACTGCAAATCATCTGCCCACCTAGGCCTCCCAAAGTGGTGGGATTACGAGTGTGAGCCACCATGTCTGACCCAGTTTACTTTTATTATAGAAGATTAATTTGTTAATGTACACCCTTCACTGTCTTAACACTTTCTTCATGAGTTAATGCTTTCTTGGCAAAGAGGCCTAATCTCTTGAGGTTTTTAAAAATACCTATGAATATTTTATGTAATTGATTTTGCTTCATTCTTTGTGTCTGCAGTTTGTTAGCTAATATTTCTGGTTGCTAACAGTTTTTATTTAATCTTTCTCATGAAAGTTTAATTGGTTATTACCTTATTCCTTTATGTAAACTTCTCTAGTGAAAGAAAAGGTAATAGAATGCAGTTTGCTCACACTAAAATGTTTTCAATTGCTAAATACAATTTTTTTCTAGGGAATTTATTTTTAGGAATATTTAAATATTCCTAATTGATTAAAAAGACTGACTCCTGTTGTTTGTCAGAACTTACTATATTTTTCTCTAGAATTACATATTTTTTAGTGGATTTAAGTGTTCTACATTCTTTTAGCATTTTCTTTTTTTGAGACATAGAACCCAAATAGCATGTGGTGATTCCTAGACAATTCTTAAAGCTTCTTTTGAGATAAACATGAGAGGTCTTTATCAATAAAGAATTTTGACTGTGACCTAAAAAAGAATATTGTTTGTGGCCATTAAGATTGCATTCACTCAAACAAGATTTTATACTGATAAAGTGTTAGATGAATACCTCTTTGATTGATCGTTAAATGTTGTTCCAGTTGACACAGTTAAAGCAGTTTTTACTTAGTTCAGTGAGTGTATCCCCAGGTTTATGTGGTCATACTACACTTTAGCTTTACCTGAGTACCGTGTAAGTCATTCCTTTAAATTAGGTTATTGGTAACACACACACACACACACACACACACACACACACACACACACAATACAGGTTGAGTATCTCTTACCTAAAATGCTTGGGACTAGAAGTATATTGGAATTTTTGGAATATTTGCATATAGGTAATGAGATACCTTGGGGGATGGGACCCAGATCCAAATATGAAATTCACTTATGTTTCATATATGTCTTATATACATAGCCTGAGGTAACTTCGTAGAATTAAAAAAATTTTTTTTTTAAGAGACAGAGTCTCACTGTGTTACGCAGGCTTATCTTGAATTCCTGGACTCAAGCAGCTCTTGCATCTCAGCTTCCCAGAGTGCTGGAATTATAGGCATGAACCACCATGCCTGGCTCAGTAGAATATTTTAAATAATAATTTTGTGCATGAAAGCTTTGCTTAAATTTTGACTTAGACCTACTACATGAGGTCAGGTGTAGAATTTTCCACTTTGGGTATTGTGTTGGTGTTCAAAAAGTTTTGGGTTTTGGAGTATTTGGGGTTTTGAAATTTTGGATGGTTATGCTCACCTTGTATCTTCATAGCCTAAATACTAAATATTAAAGGAGAAATATCCATGTTCTGCACAAAAGTGTCATGTGCCAGTAGTGGCATGTTTACAATGCTTTGGAAAATAATTGGTAGGTTAATTTACCTTACTTAGTGCAAGCTTTCTGTTTTTTATATTTTCATGAAAGAAATATCGGCTGGACTTTAAAAATAGTGCTTCTCAAACATTTTGGCTTCCGTATTTCTTTAATTTTTCACATCATCGAGGGCTCCAAAGTGCTGCTAAAGGATTGTATCAATATTTACCATAATAAAAACCAAAGTGAGTTTTAGAGAAAATGTTACAGAGTTAAGAGTTGCTTTCTTGTACGTTTTTGCAGATGACTTTAATGTTCACCTTCAGTGTAGTGGGAAGAATGGGATTGTTTTATGTTTTGTAAATTTGTTTCTCTCTATAAAAAATGGTTGACTTCCCAAATTTGCTTTTGCATTCCATGTGTTGCAGAAAACGTTTTGATTAAAATGCATCAAAGAAGACCTTACTTTATATGGAAAAGTAATAAGGGAGGAGTATGTTAATAACCTTTAAAGATAATTGTGGATATTTTTTGATGCTACTGTAAAACTTAAAAGTACTCTTACGTCAAAATTAATTGGGCTGGCTGGGCATGGTGGCTCATACCTGTGATCCCAACACTTCGGGGAGGCCGAGGAAGACGGATCACTTGAGCTCAGGAGTTCAAGATCAGTCTGGGCAACATGGTGAAACCCCATTTCTACAAAAAAACACAAAAATTATCTGGGGGTGATGGTATGTGCCTATAGTCCCAGCTACTCTGGAGGCTGAGGCAGGAGGATTGCTTGAATCCAGGAGGCAGAGGCTGCGGGAGCTGAGATCACGCCATTGCACTCCAACCTGGACAACAGAGTGAGACTCTTGTCTCAAAAAAAAAAAAAAAAGAAATCCATTGGGCTGCTTTGAATTTTGGATAGATCTTTTACCCATGCATGGTTTTGTAGTGTCATGCACTAATCAGAAACTGATGCATTGACCTAAGCAGATTATCCAAATGTTAATGTATTTATTTTACAGAATTAAAAAGTTATTTCTTATTATTGATCTCATAGAAAATGCCTGCCAAATACTCAACCCAGTAATTATAGTGTCTCATGTGAAAATCTTGTTCCATGAAAAAAGTAATTCATTCAGCATGCACCCCAATCATGAATGCTTTTTCTTAAAATAACCATCCTGCTTCAGAATGCAGCAGAAGTGCTTTATGGACAAATCCTGTTTTATTGTGAAGGACATGAAAAAAGCATGTACCTATGGATCGAGATTTAATAAAATTAACTTTTACTGCTTCATCCAGGTATTCATAGTTTTAAACCACAGTTTGATGCATGTGACAAACGCAGTGGTTACTAGTAAAAACTGGGCACGAGTCCCTTGGATTGTGTTAAAGCACTGGGACTTTGCCAGCCATTACTTTTGCACCATTGAGTGTGGTAAATGTTGATACAGAGAAAAGCCTGATGACAGTATTATAACTAACTATATCTTAGTGCTAGGAAAATATCAGATAGTGTGACTGTGCACTTCCTGAGTCTTGGAGACTGTTAGTACTCCATGACCTACATGTTAAGAACCGCTGTAATGCCAGAACGCTGTTTTGACATGTGGTTCTGAGAATTAGTTGCTTCCTGTTTTGGTCATCTGTTAATTTAAGTACACTTGAATTACAAGCTTTTCCAGAATACATATGTATAATTCTTTTCATGGAAAGGCATACAGTCTTATAAACACTGCAAAGATAAGTTAAAAATATCGCCTTTTGTTAGGCTTTGACTGTTGGAATTCTTTTTTTGTTTTGGACCATATGGGACATGGAGATATGTTGGAATTTTTGAAGAGTGAAAGTATCTTGTGAATGTTAAAGGTTTTATGAACTCTATTTTAGCAGAATCGTATAGGCTAGCTCAGCCACTTACTATTCATACCTTGACTAAGTTATTCAACAGCTTTGTGCCTCAGTTTCATTATCTCTAAAATGAGCTAACAGTAGACCTACTTCACAGAGTTGAATCCATAACATAAAACTGAGTTTTGATCATAGCTTTATTTTAGCGCACTGCAGTCTTTTTAGAATGTTGGTTACAAATAAAGTTGTTTTGGGTTAAACCACAACTCTTAATTTTTTGTGAAGTAATAAAGCATTATTTAAATTTGTAAAAATAACACATATAACACAGTGGTTCTAACTTAAATTCCAATTGAAATACTATTAAAAGTCATTCATGGGGTAAGTAAGGGTCTTGTGTCTTGCTTGTTGGGTGGGCACACAGTTGTGAATTTCCTCAAGTGGTTCTTACTGATATTTGATAGATTTACTGATAGTGAAAAATACTGTATTAATTTCATTTTACAAAGTCATCTTAATATAATCTCTACCTCTTTCGCATTTTACTGGAAGTTTGTAGTGGTGGGTTTCTAGAAAGTAATGGCCTGAAGATATGACTAGGAAGCTGAAAACGTCTTTTGTTCCTTCTAAAATAGTTACAAAGTGATGTCATCAAATTATACTGTCTTAAGAGCAAAGCTGTATAAAATAGTATTTAGTAATCATCTTTAAGATACTGTCAACATTACTAAATACAAGTATATATATGTATTTAGTGAAAAATGGTGTAATATACCTCATGAATTGGTATTTTAATACAGTAATATGGTATAGTAGCATGAAGTATTCTAAGATACTCTGATTATCTCATTTAGAGAAAGGTATTTTAGAACTTGTACCGATTTATAAAACACCACCAGAAGGTGAATGTTCGTATTTAATAGTTGACTTAAAACCATAGATATTTTCAGTACATTGATACATTTCCCATGAAATTCTCTTAATGACAATGGATTTAATAATAAAAGAAGGTACTTTGTGAATAATAAAGCCCATACTATTCTAGAAAGTTATTCTAGAGAGTGATACATAGAGCTGAAAATATAAAGAGACGATAAAAAAGATTGTTTATGCCCCCTTTCTCTGCCAGGGAATCATAGGCCAATAATTAAGGTATTAGGGTATATATAAAGGGTATATATATATATATTGAAATCTCAAGCAGCGAGACTGTAAATAATTACCCTGTATTAGTGGTTAGATATTGAACTCCTAACCTTTCATTGTGAAGACAAATTCAAAAGTAAAAGTATAAATTGAACTCCTGTCCTCCCCAAAAGTCATGATTATAAAATCCCTGTATTTTACTCAGTGATGCTGGTGTGTAACCAGCTTCTCAAAAACAAAATATCTACTATATTTACTTGTTACATATACTTACCTAGATGCTATAGATACTATTTTTTAGGTAAAAGATTTTGAGTGTGTTGAAGCATTCCTCACTTTGATCAGTAGGTTCTAAGAACTTAGTAGTTTCTAAGTAGTGATAAACAAATGGCAATTTGATTTATTCAAAGTAGTGATAACATAAGCTTTATTTTAAAATAATTTTTTAAATATAATACTTGATCAGTAGCCAATTTTATCTTACAGTCTAGCCTTTTGTTTTTTTTTTTTTTTTTTTGGAGTTGAAGTTTCATTCTTGTCGCCCAGGCTCACTGCAACCTCTGCCTCCTGGGTTCAAGCAATTCTCCTGCCTTAGCCTCCTGAGTAGCTAGGATTACAGGCATGCGGCACTATTGTCTGGCTAATTTTTTTTTGTATTATTAGTAGAGAACGGGGGTTTACCATGTTGGCCAGGGTGGTCTTGAACTCCTGACCTCAGGTGATCTGCCCACCTCCCAAAGTACTAGGATTACAGGCATGAGCCACCAAGTCTGGCCTCAGTTTAGCTTTTTTTGCAGGTCAGTAATAGTATCCGTTAATGGCCAAAAATTTTATGAGGAGAAATTTATTTTTAGGAAAGTGAAAACATGGCTTTTAGGCTGGGCCTGATGGTTCACCCTTGTAATCCCAGCACTTTGTAAGGCTGAGGCAGGAGGATTGCTTGAGCCCAGGTGTTAGAGACCAGCCTGGTCAACATAGAGAAACCTTATCTCTACAAAAAAATAATGAAACAATTCACCAGGCCTGATGGTGCATGCTTGTTGTCCCACCTATTTGGGAAGTTGAGGCAGGAGGATCACTTGAGCCCAGGAGTTCGAGGCTGTGGTGAGCTATCATGATGCCACGGCACTGCAGCCCAGGGTGACAGAGCAAGGATCTCTTAAAAAAATTTTTTTTCAAAGAAGCTTGTAGGAAGATTGGTATTTAAATGTTCTAATGTGAGAGAAAGCATTTTATTTCTTCATGATGGTGTCTTTGAGTATAATAGCTTTATTCATTGTACCCTAGCTTCATGAAGATTGCCTTTGGGCATCTCTATTTTTTTTTATTTTTTTATTTTAAATAACTGCAGTGCAAGAATGGACTGTGGCAGCCAGGGCATCTCTATTTTTTAAGTTAGGCAGTTTTTTTAAGGAGTCGTTTGTGACTTATGGCAATTACGTTTCCATCATAGGCTTTTATTTTCTTTATTTCCAGCTTTATAGGTGCTTTTCGACAGTATTTTGTATTATAAAATGGAACTTTAAATGAACATTTAGATTTTAATAAGATAGGCTTTTCAAAAGTACAGTAATTATACTTTCTTTAAACATTGCTGCTTTTGTCTCATAATGGAATGTTTTTCATGATTGCTACATTTAACACAGTTTTCTGTTACCAGAAATGGTCATCAAGTCAAAGTGAAAATTGCAATTTTCGTATGTTATCTTGAGTAATTTTACTTAGAGATTTCATGGAAGTTAATTCTATGTAACTATTGTTGGTAAATGAAGAGTTTTTAGGAAGCAGTTTCTGTAATGAAGTTTCAAATGTTTTGAATATTTCTGTTCTATAGTTAACTGTGTAATACTTTCATTCAGGTTTTCAAGTAAAATTACTGCTCAGTTAAAGCAATGCTGTGTCGAGCTTTCGATAATTGCTTGTGTGGGCTATCTGTAGTTCCTTAATGAAGTAATGCTTGAGTAGATGAATAAAAATACACAAATGAATTGTAACATTTAGACAATGAATATTGTCTATAACTTTATTTTTAGCAGAATTTCCTAAAGCTATTTGTGGTTATATGTTTGACTGCATTTCAATAGGAACTTGGTAAAGGTCATTTCTATTTTAAGACTTCAGTGACCTGGGAGGAGAAAATAATTGGCCCTGGTGGTTATTACTAGATTTTCCTTTGCTTGGAATCTAGGCATGTGTCTTTCATCTATTGGAATAAACACATTGAAAATAATCTGTGGTAGATTTTATATAATCTGATTCATTGGTAATCTAATCTTGCAATATAAACTGGGTGCTCTAAGCACTTGTAGTATATTAAGCCTGGGAGACTGAAGTTTCTTTTCAGTGTTCTTAAGTATGTGATGATGGAAATTTTTCAAAATTTTTAATGGAAAATGATGTCCCAATTCACTTTTTTTTTTTTTTTTTTTTGATTTTAGATGGGAAATGTAAAGTCATAAGATCAATAGGTTGACTGTGACAACTATGTTTACTTACAGAGAGAACAGGAAATGAGAATGGGTGATATGGGTCCCGTGGAGCAATAAACATGGGAGGTAGGGATTTGAAGCAAAAGGCTTTTGTAACTTATCATTTTTGGGGGGACTGTATATGCTGTTTGTGGTATCTACGTATCAGTAAGAAACTAAAATTACAAAACCAGCATTTCTAAAGGTGAAATCTCCTACATCCATTAAACTGGAATACAATACAATTATATTAAAAATACATGCCTGGGGAAGAAAATTCTCATTTTGTTTTTGTTTTAAGGCTAAAAGATGTGTTATACATTCATAGGCTTAATGAAAGAAACATATAAACCAGGTTGTAATACAGCTTGACATTGGTTTAGTCATTGTATGGTGTAATACAGCTCTGTCTTTGTAGTTTTAAAATCAAATTTTATGCTTTCTAATTGGCTTTGGTTTTTTTGAGGCAGGAGCTCACTTTATTGCCCAGTTTGGAGTACAGTGGTGCAGTCTCTGCTCACTGAAACCTCTACCGGGCTCAAGTGATGCTCCCCACCTCACCGAGTAGCTGGAACTACAGGTGTGCACCACCACGCCTGGCTTATTTTTTGTATTTTTAGTAGAGATGGGATTTCACCATGTTGCCCAGGCTGCTCTGAAACTCCTGGACTCAAGCAATTTGCCTGCCTTAGCTTCCCAAAATACTGATATTACAGGCGTGAGCCACCTCGTCTATCCTAATTGGCTTTTTTACCTTTGGAAATTGATAGTTTCTGGGTTGTGTTTTTAAGCTCTTAGAGAGTATTTTATACATTTCTATCTTAAACTAGCTTTTTGTGTAACTTTAAAGCTGTTTTCCTTCACTTTAATGAATATTGAACTTTTTTTCCTTTAACCTACAGTTTGGTGCACAGAAGTGCACTCGCTGTTCAGAGACTATGACTTGTCAAGGGCATTACATGTGTGTCACCAATGCATGGTGTAGAGTTGACAGAGTTTTTAAGAAAGTACCTATATTAGCAACTTTAGTATGACTTTGCTTGTATAGCCAATTGCAAGGGAAATAATGCCAAGTAAATAACCTGAAGGAAAAACAAGTGTGGCATATCGTAAGCCTTACTAAATTTGAAATCTGAAATGTCATACATTTAAAAGTTGGGTAAGGAATTAAATTTTGTTAAATTATTTGCCCTATAAAAGCTGTCCCACATTACATTGTCCCACAAAAGCTGTCATGAAGCAAAAATCTTTATATAACTTAAATGTACATATTGTTTTAAAGATTACACTACCATGGCAAACAATGTACTTAATATGCACACCCATTTATGAAATCAAGTATGTTCTTAGCATATGCGGTCTATCAGATGAAACTTAAAACATGTCATGTGTGGAATGAACATTTTCCACGATCAGCTTTTTTTCTTAAACTTCTCTTGCCAGTTGAAAACTAATCAGATAATATAGAGTCATATATTGCTCTTTACTTTGCCACTTTTTACCAACAAGTAGTTAGTGAATATCTCTGGTGTATGCAGGAAGCAAGAAACATGGCCCTTGCCCATTAAGAACTTAATTGTGAAGTTAAAACAGTGAATACATGAAATAATGAAAGAGTGTTTACGTTCTAAATGAAGAAGCATAATTGAGTATAATAATGTCCAAGTGGTCCAATATTTATGTCTGCTTTTTAGAATAAATTCTGGGATGGTATTTAACATAATCCATGTAATTTTGAGGATTTTAAGAATAAGGTTATTATAGATTATAGGCAGTTTAAAAGGCTGTTATCATTATTAGAGTGACATTAACATCAGAGCTAAACTTTAAAGTAGTGTAAAACCTAAAACCGTTTCTGATGGTGCAGAGATACTCTGTAATTTTATTAAAAGAAATATAGGAATATGTTTTTAGAGTCCTTATTTAGTTAGAAATTGAAAAGAATTTAAAATTTTTGTGACAATTTATTCACCAGAGGACCTATTTACATTTTAGCATTTACTCTCCTAAAGTCTAGTTCATCTAATTTTGTCTTCAGTCTTCATTCAATGTGAGACTTCATCATAATGGTTTTGTAGAGTTATTAATCATTATAATTCAGTTGAATTGTTGAGAAGGTAAAACTGTCATAATCTCATTAAATTACATTGATGGAAAGTGGCAGCGGATTTTCTGGTGTCTCACTAGTACATAAAAAAGTGAAACATACGTTATAATGCTACCCTTCAAGTAACGAGATAATGCTAACATTTCTTAGATCTTAAAATTTATTTATAGCTATGTGGTAGAGGATGTGAGTACTAAAAGTAAGGCTCTTAGTTAACTACTGTTAGTTGGGAATATTATTTTTGATTTTTTTATACCCATAGTTGTATAGTTATTTTCCAAAGCCACCATTGTGAAATTACATTCTATTAAAGAGAAAGAGAGGAAAAAGAAACTTAATTTGTTTCCTGGGGGATAGTTGAGGTAAGATGCCTCTTAGATACTGTTCTTATACTCTCTTCATTTCTAGATTGTAGAAATTATTAAAAATAGCTATTTAGGCTGAGCATGGTGGCTCACACCTGTAATCTCAGCACTTTGGAAGGCCAAGGTGGGCAGATCACGAGGTCAGGAGAATGAGGCCATCTGGGCTAACACAATGAAACTCCGTCTCTACTAAAAATAAAAAAAATTAGCCAGACATGGTGGTGCATGCCTATAATCCCAGCTACTCGGGAAGCTGAGGCAGGAGAATCACTTGAACCTGGGAAGTGGAGGTTGCAGTGAGCCGAGATTGCGCCACTGTACTCCAGCCTGGTGACAGAGCAAGACTCCTTCTCAAAAACAAACAAACAAACAAAAAACTGGTGGGGAAAGAAAGAGCTATTTAGGGCTATACTGAAGGAGTGGAAATATTCTTGGATAGATTATATTTATTGGCAAGAACATTATGGGCTGAAGGAAATAATTCCTTTCTATGAAGTTGCTAGGTTCCTGGGGGATTGGATTCAAAGAACAGAAGTATGATGCCAGGGGCTGGTAGGGAATGAGACTGCTACTCAGTTGCTCCTTGGACTCAGCTATATAGAGATTTCAGCTGCATTAGATAGTGTGCAGAGTTGTGGGTTTGAATGAAAACTCTGCTTTATAATATATATTTGAGAAGCAGAGTTCTTACTGTCAGAAAATTGACCTATATAATGAAATACTAGAAGAAAACCCTAAATTAGAATGTCTTTGTTACGAATTTTTTGTTTGTTTGTTTTTTGTTTTTTGAGATGGAGTCTCACTCTTGTTGCCCAGGCTGGAGTGCAGTGGCGCAATCTTGGCTCACCGTAACCTCCGCTTCCTAGGTTCAAGTGATTCTCCTGTCTCTGCCTCCCCAGTAGCTGGGATTACAGGCATGTGCCACCACGCCTGGCTAATTTTGTATTTTTAGTAGAGATGGGGTTTTTCCGAGTTTGTCAGGCTGGTCTCGAACTCCTGACCTCGGGTGATCCGCCTGCTTCGGCCTCCCAAAGTGCTAGGATTATAGGCGTGAGCAACTGTGCCCAGCCTGTTGTGAATTTTTAATGTTAAACAAGTACTAATACTTAGGAAAAAAAGTTTCAAAGAAAATGCCTAAAAATGTATTGCATCGTATATGTAGTATTAAAGTGCAAACACTATTAAAATTAATATGAGGTAGGTGGATTTTTTAATGAAAAAACTTGAAATATATCAGATTTTTCCCATTTATGGAATTTAAACTTGTCAGAAAGATCCAGATGCTATATTAATATTTTATCTGTATTTGGTTGCTGTTGCTTTTAAAAATAAGTTCGTTTCAGTATTTTTGTATAGATTCCATATTTCAATATAAAAAGTTAAAAAAAAAAGTTCCTCCTGTAATTTAGAGCAAGGTATTCCATACACTCAGGGAGGAAAAAAAAAAAGAAACTAAGATGAGAGGCTAGTTATAATGATCTTTATTTATATATTGCAGGAAATGATTTTCTCTCTGGCAACTTAGCATAATTTACATGCTAATATTTTTAGCCATGGCTTAAAAAATAAGCATAAAAAAAATAAAGTGGTTTTGTAAGTGCTAATCCTCCATTTTTAGGGATTTTTTGGTTTAAAAGCAGACTAACAAATAATAGTTATATCTCAAAACTTGCAAACTGTTACAGTCCTCAAATGCCCTAAAATAATTGATAGTTTCCTCATTGATTTTTAGTACGTTTGGCTTGGAGATGAAAATTCTAATTCTAGAGTGTAAGTAATGCTGTATTACAGAGTAGATAATGCAGATCCCATTCTCAAGCAGAGAAAATAATTTTGGTAATGGTCTTGGTATATAGATTGCATAAATATTGTTAAATTTTTAATGTTTACTAAACTAAGATAGGACAGCTCTAAGTATAGATTGTTTTACATAGATGCGTTTAGCCCAGCACCTGCTGGTAACCAAGGTCCTCCTCCAATGATGGGTATGAATATGAACAACAGAGCAACTATACCTGGCCCACCAATGGGTCCTGGTCCTGCCATGGGACCAGAAGGAGCCGCAAATATGGGAACTCCAATGATGCCAGATAATGGAGCAGTGGTAATGTATCATAAACGTTATTTTGATTATATTCAGTAATGTACACTTCTGCCCCAAGGATAACTTCACACTTAATATAATTTGGTATCATTTGTTCTGGCAGCCAATGAAGAAAATTTTGTGACATCTTATGTTGATTTATTAGAATTTTTAAGTAGTTCAAGAATTAGGATTACTGTCCATGGCATGCTTTGGTACCTCAGTATATAGCATATACATATATTAATTACAGTTACTTTTCTCTGCTTTTAATTTGTATCCATCGTTTACCAGCATTCTAATGTTAAAGTATTTTATGATGGTGTTCTTTTCCTGTGTGGACTCCTTCTGTTTGGTGAGGACAAAGTCCAGTATGTGTGAACACACAGTTTCAGTAAATATATTTGACAAAAATATTACCTGTCATGATTTAGTGCAAAGACTTCAGCTATAAAGTAATTAGCATTAAAGTTTTTGTGTATTTCTAAACCAGCAATGTGACTTTCTTTTCACAGAATTTTAAATTATACTTATTAAATTTAGAGTTGACAGTTTTTTGTCTTGATATGAGAGTGTGAAGATATCTTTGTGTGGATCAAATACTATAAAAACAAGGTTTTTCAGTTGTAATTTTTACTCTATTTAAATATATCAATAGCAAGAATGATACCTTTTATCATTTCCATTAAAGTCTATCACTATGTAAATGGGACTTTATATAGGCAAACCATTTTCTCATTTAGTGTTTGTTAATGCTTGTTCTAAATAACATTTTGAAAGGGAAATTGGTTGGCTATCTATTTTGAAAAGGCGTTTTGTAACTACTATATGAAATCTTGAGGCGCCAATGTTGCTAAGAAAGAAAAAGCACTGCCAGTTAGATGCAGATGTGTCATCAGTTGTAAATTCATCGTGATCAGAGACGTTAAAAGCAATGCATTGTATGTATTTAGAGCTGAATGCAGCGTTTATCATTTTATTTGCTTCAAATGTAGTCTTTTAAGAATTTGGAGAAATTGGACATGCTGGCAGTGGATTTTTAAAAATGATAGTTTATACAGGGAGATAAAGAGGCGCAGTGCACGTCTACCATGAACAGATGGCACCTAACAGCGATTGCATTTGTTTCCTTCAGTAGAGGCTTTATTTTATAGTAATATGTTTGAAAGCTAGTAAAAACTTACACTACTTTGGTTAAGTTTTTGTGTGGCATATAATCATCAGTAGAAACATAGAAGTAACATTTACTATCCCACTTTTTTAATTGTCTCCCTGAACTTATAAACTTTATTTAAATATTGCCTTTGGTCTTATTTGCATTGACATTTTACTGCTACACTTTAGGGAGTTCTATCCAACCTTTGAGATTAATATGTATGATTATTGTGAAGTTTTTCAAAATATTTAATTCAGATATTTAATTGTGCCTATTAGTACATACTATTACATTAATTTTTAAAACGATTTTTCCAGTGATAGTCTTCCAAGGAAAACACTCTCGAAAGTTTCCATACTGAAATCATAATTCTTTGTGTATATTGTATTAGTGCTTTCTGTCTTCAAGGAATTGATGTAAATTTTTTCTAGAGTGTTTGCTTTTAAAAAACAGAATGTGATGCTGCTCCCCCAGTTTTATTTCTCTGATTTTTTTTTAAAAAGTATTTTTCTTAAATAGAATAGTTTCATGCAATATAAACTTTTGAAAAAAGGAATCAGAGCTTTATTTTAATATTGATTAGGCTTAAGATGACATTTGCTTCTGTCACAAAATCAGTTCTTTGTTCATGAAATTGGGGCATAGCATTAGCAATATGTAAATAAATCTTCAGATGCTGCATTTAAAAAAAACCACAGTAACTAATTAAATTGCTCCTTTCTTCCTTCTATGTGTGATCCTGATTCTGCTGGACTTTCTGCCGAACTTCATGACACCACCACTTGGGATTTTGCCAATTTTCTTGTCACTTACATTTGGCGTGTTCCAAATGGACTTCATATTCTATTCCTTATTGTGTGGTATTATAGCACAATGACAGATTTCCTCAAGGACCGCCATCTCAGATGGGTTCACCTATGGGGAGTAGAACAGGTTCTGAAACCCCTCAAGCACCGATGAGTGGTGTAGGTCCTGTGAGTGGTGGTCCTGGTGGCTTTGGTAGAGGAAGTCAAGGGGGGCAACTTTGAAGGCCCTAATAAGCGTCGTAGATATTAAACATTCGTTCATTCCTGGCTGTCTAGGAAAAAAAAAGTCAGTGGTATGCCTTTATACTTTTATCTGTTACCTGGAAGAAATGGTTTTATTGTTAATGTATGTAGACTTAAATTTTTTTTTTGTAAAACTTAAGGTTTTTGTATTTTTCTTTATTCATAAGCTTTGTAGATTAGAGTGGTAATGATGATGCTCATCATTTTGAATGTTGAAATGTGTTTGTGACTTTAGCTAAATATAAGTATTCCATAGTACTGTGAAATCTATGTAGTTACTTAATCTCAATAAAGAAATCATTTTCGATAATTTAAAACTGTTACTAGTGGTATTCTCTTATGGTCTTACTAAACTTTGCTGTAACAATAATGCTTTGGTTGCTTTAACTAATCCTAGTCATTGAAAATGAAAATGATTCTGCTTTTGAATTTGTGCAAGTAGCACTGAAGATAGAAGCTTAATGACAGCTGATGTCAATAAGGGGTGGCTAGAGTAGTATATGTGGGGGGTGGGAGGGTACGGGAGTTTCATTTGTATAAACCATTGATGTTCTGTGAAATCGGAATTGCCGCCTACGTTTCATATAGATTCTGAATATTCAGGTATTCTGAGACGGATCATTGAGGATATCTTTGTCCTGTGCTGATTTTTCTGAATAAATCTTTTTCATCTTGAAAAAAACCGTTTGAAGGCAAATCTCTTTTGCTTATAAGAAATGTCTGGTTTTAAACATATCTGCCATTATTTATTTAGTTTGAATATCTAGATCTTACCCAATTATTATTGTACAGTTAGTGTTAAACATTCTTTAAAATAAAACAATACTGTTGGGTTGGCCGTTAAGTGAGGATTTGCCGTGTGATTTGTGGTGAATTAGGCATTTGAGAATGGTGGTTTCTAGGAGTATTAAAAGATGACTTGACTGCAGTGTTGTAAATATTTCCCCGAAGTTTGGGCATTTCTCTAGTAAAACCTATCTGATGGGTTAGCATCATTTTTCTCCAAGGAATGGCAGTGTTTTTTGTTTTTTTAAATTGTTTGTTTGTTTTTTTTCAAGATAATGCTGAGACACCCAAGCAAGAGGTGGTTTTAAAGAGCGGAGAATTACTTGAGAATGGCTAGAGTCACTGGAATCTGATTAGCTCCCTTTACTATCAGATACCTATTTTGAATTTTGATTTTCAGTACTAGGGAGAAACTGATTTTATCACACTATAATACTATTTATTGTAAAACAAAGTCATAGCTATGTTTAAAACTTTGTATGTTGGTCATGTTTGTTTAAAATTATATTTAAGGAATCATAAATGACTTATACCACAAATTAATTCATCAGACACTGATCATAGCATAGTTATTTCTCACAAAACATCACAGCGCTTTACTGTATCATACTTTCAGCACCTTTCTGAAAGATAATAAGCTATTTAAAAATAAACAGTATGTAAATAGTGGTTTCTGTTTTGCTGGAAGGTATAGTTTAGAAAGAAATAATTTTAATTTAAGTTTTACATAAAAGCAGTTGGTTGTAAAGCATAATTGATGCATTCTTTTACACTAATTAAATTTTTCATACATATTCTTTCACGTTCTGTTATTTTTTTTTAAACACACAGTGTGGATGGAATTATTTTCTAAAATTTGCAGTATTCATAGGCTTCTGTTTCTGACAGTTCTTTGAAAACATGATTTGGAGATTGTAAGATAATAGTCAAAGACTATCCTCATGTTTCTCATAAGTATGAGGTGATGGAGAGTGGGATTTGCTTTAGTTTGTGACATTAATTGGGGTATGGGGAGTTTTAACATTAATTACAGTTTTTCAGTAATAATCTGTTGCACTTAAATCTACCTTTCCTGTCATCTATATTTTATTCACATAATTCTCAGGTAATTTTTAGCATTGTATTTCACTTCAAAGCTGAAATATGATTGGGAGAAACTTGATCCTTTGATGTTATACCAAGCTACCTTTGGCCAAGGCTGTGAAATTCTATATGATTCATTCAAGAACATTTGAAAGCCAGTGCACAAAAAGATGTCTTAATCTCCTGAACATCCTAGTGTCCAGGCTCAACTCTGGCACCAAGAACAGAGTTCTACACAACTTTTTCCCAGCATCAAGAAAATCCTTGTTCCGGCTTTACCAAGTTTACCCTGGGAGCAGTCAGCTTCTGAGTGACAGTCAAGTGGAGCGTCTCTGAACTCCTAGTTATTCGTGTTTTTAGTGTTTTTGTATAGTTAAACTTTGTGGCTGGTTCAGTCAATTTTTTTTCTTGTGAATTAGTATACCAAGAAAGATTTTTTAATATCATCTGCTTAAAAGTGGTAGATATAAAAATAAAGAGGAAATTCAGTAGTGTTAGCTTTGTAAGTGTGGTCATATATTGCTATCATTTTTTTCATAAAAAGTAATATGAAACAGTTTTAATATATAATAGTATTATGATAGTTTGTGTCACGATTTGAAGTACTGAGTTTAAAGTCTTCAGGACTTATGTTTCATTTGCTATTTGTAATTAATATGTATAAAATAAAGGCACATCTGCTTTCCTAATGGTTTTATTCTAGCACTATATGTTGTTGGAATTTCCCCCCATTTTTGTTTATTTTGTAAATAAATGCATATATTTTTTTCTTGGCAGATGCAGATTTTAAAAAACTGATTCACTTGTGTTTTACAAAATTCAATATGCTATTTTCCTTGAGGTTTTTAAAAAAATTTTTCTGTGTAAAATCAGTGCTGAGCATTCAGTGAGATTAAATATTTTTAACCCTGAAATATCAGTAATATTAGGGGAACAATATCTGTTTTAGTTGGAATTGCCGTTTAATAAAAATGGGAATTATCAACAAGGACAGTGACTGAAACTTTGGCTCTTGTTTTTCAAACAGTAGTTGAAATAATACTTTACGCTTTGTTCAGAAACATACTTCTTGAATATTTCAGTAACTTGATGCTTATATATAGAGTCTGTAATAATTGCTCACTAGCAATGTGAATGATGAGTAGTCATTAATTAGTAAATGGGGGATTAGGTTGATAATTACAACATAGATTCCGAATGAGAAAAAGGACATATGTGATTGAAATCAAGTAAGTTTTGTGTAAGAATGTGATCAAATTATGGTAAAAACTTTAAAAAGGGTTGAGATACAGTGTCAGGTAATACGAGTCAAAAATAAATGGGCTACATCATTTTGAAAAAATGGAGAAAGTTTCCTGGGGAATAAGGTAGTATTTAACTGTTTTGTTTAGGTGTTCAGAGTTTTGTTACAACATCTAATGTGTTAAAATGTATTCCTGATGTGTCAGAGGATAGCAGTGATATAAAAAGACAGACTTCTTATTTTCAAGAATAAGACAGTAAACACCCATATACATACCTCCTAATTCAACAGTTGTTCATGTTTTCTGGTGTTGATAGCTGTTCATAGGCATGGACTTTTTGTGGGGTTGGGAAGCTACTTCAAAGTAAGTAGCAGGCTTGATGTTACTTCTCCCTAAATGTTTCAACATATACCTGCTAAAAATAACATTTTTAGGTTAATTTCATACTGATGAAGGTTCATTTTCTTAAATCAAAAAGTCCACCTCTTAAGTTATGTAGCCCAGTATGGAAATATTTTGTTCTAAGCAAATCATATGATTAAATAAATTGGGAGTTGTCTTATACTTTATAAGACAGTTGTTTCTAGCAGCCTTCATTACTGAATTTTAAAAATTAAAATTATTTTTCTATGTTCACTTGTTTTTGTAGTGTTGTAAAATGAAGGATGTGTACCATTTCCTAAGTGAATATCCATCAGTTTATTTATAGACTGTTACTCTGGGGAAATAATGAAAAAATACAGAAAAAAATAGATAGTGTCTAGTCTTTAAAATCTGGGTTCTTTTAAATATCAAAAACTGAGATGAGCCTGGGCAGCTGTAGTGAGACCCTGTCTCTACCAAAAAAAAAAAAAAAAAGTATCTTCTATGTGTTGTAAGAACATTTTGAATTTGTTTTTATTTCCTTGATTATTGAATGACAATATTAATGATTGAAATTTGAAGCTTGTAAGACAATGTTTAAAGGCCTACCACAAAACTGTTGTTTTCTGATTTTATTTGACCTTTTTTTCCTGTAAAACCATTTAGAATATAAATATCTCCAAGGGTTTCTCTTTGTTGAAACTTACTATTAGATCACACTTTTTTTTTACTTGATGAAATTAACATTGTATGTGTTTTTTCTATTTCTGTGACATTTTGTTTTCCTTTTGAATAACGGAAGTCTCTTATTTCCAGATTGAGGATACTGAAGTACTTAATGTTATGTAGCGAGAGTGTATACATACACATTAAACAAAATATTTTTCAAGACAATTTTATGGCTTCAGTCACCATTATCTCTACCAGCTCCCTCCTCTGCAGCAGATACTGTGTTTTTAAAAGAAGTTTGATAGAATTGTTCTTTTTAAATTTGTCTTATTTAATCAAATGAACTTTAAAAGAGATGGTATTTTGCTTGTACACATAAATAAAATTTCAGATCTGTCTTATGGAATATAAATCAAATTTCACGTGAGGTAGTTCAGTCTCAAAATTAAGAGTAGAATTAGTAGAACTAAGCAGATTTAAGTGGAAGTGTACTTTGAACACAAATTTGTTCATTTTAGATTTTCTTCATATTTTAAAATAAATTTAGTCAATAAGACTAATTATTCATTAAATACTGGGTTCTACATTGTGTTGGTAGTAATATAAGTGGACCTTTTATTTGTTAAATGCTCAGGTGTTTTGTTGATGGTGTTGAAGACTTTGAAATAGATTATTTTAATCTAAATTTTATCTTAATTTTTATTTTTATCTATTTCAGTGTCTAAATTTGTATCTAAAAATTTTTCTAGCTCTTCATTATACCGAGATAGCTTCACATTTTTATTTACATATTGTACATCTCATGTAAGGAATTACACATATATAAGCTAGTGTCACAACTTGAATAAGTAGCCACATTCATTCGTTATGTTTTCTCTCTGACTGCATCTCTAAGATATATTCTTCCCTGTTCTAGCTGCTTTTATGCAAAAGGGCATTATGTGTTTGTCAATCAACCAGGCTTATGTGAATGAGATTTAGTGTATGTTTAGAAGAACTATGTAAATATATAATCCTGTGCCTATTGACTTTGCCATATTTGGCATACAAGTTATTTACATTATCTTTATGCTTATTTAACTTTATTTTTTGCAAGTTATTTGTATTTTTTATGTGAAAATTGAGAAAACATCTTAGTGTACATTTCGTGGTTAATTTTTCCTCAGGATATTTTTACGTTATTAGATAATGTAAATCAGTATTAAATTTCAGACATTCCTTAGATTTAAATATGTTGCCTGGTGTTTTTATGTATTGAGAACAAGTAAGCTAAATTCTACGTAGTCATTCTGTATGACTTATAGTAATTTCTGACCTTTTGGGTATTAGAGGCAATAATAGTAACTTGCTCAGTGGTTACGCAGTCTGTGTTAATTCTTTGAGTTGATTAGAATGTTTATATTAATATGTTTCCAGACTTGAGTGTTTTTTACATTAGGATAACTTTGGAGTGAAAAGTTTAGGTAACTGAAAATAGTAATTGGAGTAATTATCTACAAAACTTTTCTTAGTCATATAAGATTTATAAGGTGCCATGTCACTCAGAATTTCACTGTATGCATTCATTGTAACAACATGTATCAAGGGGTCCTACTGTGTATTGGGCAGTTTTCTAGGGCTTAAGATACAACAGTGGAATTCATCCTCTAAATTAAAGCACAGCAGCCACAGACATCCTTCTGAAGTTAGTGGTTCTTACACTTCAGTATGAGATTTGTTTCTCATTGTAATCCAGATACCACCTGGGGACTCTGACTCTGCTTTCCCAAAACCACCCTAAAATGGAATTTGGTATCTTCTCAGTTTACCACATTGATCAACCATTTTGAGATTTTTTCGAACTCAAATGGGTTTGGCTCTGAGAAGGTACAATCAATGTTATCTTTTGACATTGCACCAACCACACCCCTCCCCCATGTTTTCTGTTCAAGAGTAGGATTCCTTGCTCCATGGAGGCCCAGGTCTACAACGTTAGGCTTTTTTTTACCTCCTGTTAAGTATTACTAATTGCCTTCAGTCAAGAAATGATTATTTTTAACTCCTGTGACACTAAAAATATTTCTACAAAAATCAGTGCTTAACATTTATTCTTGGTACATGAATACAGAAAAACAATTATAAACAGGGACCTGCCTTGAGTTTTTACCTTGTGATATCTTGTATGTTACTTAAGTCTTCTGATTGGAATGTGGTACCCTCCCCCGACCCACGTGCATATTTAACAGCTCTAGCATTACCTTACTGGGCAGCCGTAGAACTTTATATTTGATCTGTTGCTAATATGTAGATTTATGCATGATGATTAACTGGGAAAAATAAGACTACTACTTTTTTTGGTAGTAGTTTCTTAACTGTGTATTGTGCTACATTGACCTTTATCTGGAGCCATTAAATTAAAAAAAAAATTAGTGGAAGATGGGACATTTGTGGAAAATAACATGCTCCAAGTTTTGGGGGTGGGAAGTACAATATAGCAAAAGCGTGTTCACTTTCTTAGTTTCTGCTTTGCAGTATAATGTGTTTAACTTATGTTCTGCTGTTTGTGCTAAAGGTGTTAAAGTCAACCCCAAAGTACAGGAGTTAATGTCATAAACTTTTTGACATATAAATGGTTGAAATATTCCCTAGGTTGGTTGAAAATATGGGTCTCATAATTTGAATTATTTTGGAATTACTCAAATAATATAGAAGACGACCCCATCACAACCAGTTTCTATTTCTTTTCTGTAGATTATAAACACAGCATAGATACATGCATGTTAAATAATTTAGCAGTGCTTGAAACCCTCTTGGTTACATATCGACTTCCTACAGTTTGCTATGTTGACTGTAGTTTCTTGCATTTTGAACAATGGGAATCCAGCTGTGAACACAGTGGACCAATCCTTTGCCTTGACAGCATTTGTATAATAAAGTGACAATATCTAACCATGTAGCGATAAAGGCAGAAAAAAATGACAGCTACTCTTTTAGTTAAGGGGTCTAGAAAATAGCTATCTTAGAGGATAAAGGGAAAGAAAACGATTTTTATTTAGTTCGTGCTCATTGAATTGAGTCGTGCTGAAGTAAGTGGCTGCCGTTCTGCCTGAAGCTGAACTGTCTTAGTCGTAGTGGCATTTGGCTGTTAAGTCCTTGGAATGGGACTAGTGAGATGAGGAAATGAAATTGTAATATTACTGTAATTGATTTAAATTCAGTTACTGATAGAATATTAAGCATACTTGGAATGACTTGGGTATATTAATCTACTTTTGTATCTTTGATTTTATGTAATCAAAATACAGATAAGTATTTTTGAGAAAAATTTTTGCATCTGAATTAGATTTGCAGACTTACGAAGAAAAGAATGTAAAATTTCTCAACTTTTAAAATGTGGCATATGCTGAAGTGATAATATTTTGGATACATTGAGTTCAATAAAATATATAATTAAGCTAATTTGACCTGTCGCTTTTTCCCTCCTTTAATGTGGCTTCTAGAAAGTTTAAAATTTCACATGTGGTTTGAATTATTTTTCTTGGCTCTGATCTTAGAAGAGTGATTTAGTCACATTTTAATTTTTTCTTTTCATGATTGTAATCTCCGAATCCCATTACATAGGCTATAATGATGTAATTTATTTATTGTTACCTTTTAAAATGAATAATGTAAGATTGAGATTTAAAGTATAAGCATATATTCATAGTTAAGTGTCAGCGTGAGAACAGTTTCCTGAGCATAATTACTTGGTGTTTGCTGTCCTGCAGGGAAGGAGTTTGAGCACCAGGTTCTCAGGAAATCAGTTGTACACATTACGTTTTATACCCCTTTCACTTTGTTACCTTTCTTTTTGTATTTGCTATCACCTTGATACTATCCATAACATTTTTAAGCAAATGTTTTAAGTCTTGTAAAGGTTTGTCATACAAGATTTCTCCTAAAACATTTATGTGAGGTTATCTTGTTTGCATATTTATTTTATTCCATCTAGGATATCCATCTGTCATTTAGTAATTAATCTTCATTTCTTAGCAAGTCCTTGTTAGATATTTGCTCTGTGAATGGATGACACCAACTATAGAACAGACACAGTGTTTACAAATGAGGATTCCAGAATGAACAAAATATGGTCCTTTTAGGATTTGAAGTTTAATGGGTATATGTGGAGCTGTAAGGAAGCTGACCAAGTTGTCATAATATAGTGCCTAGAAAAGTTCTTTGAAAACCCGGACGTAAATAGTTCACTTATTTTGGGAATACTGGGCAGATTTCACTAAGGTCACCTTAATCAGGTCTGGAAAGTGAGTATATACCTGACAGTTGCAGGCTTTTTGGACAAGAAGGTAGGGAGCGTTGTGGGGTGGCAACATGATGTGGTCACAGGCTGGTGGCAGTGAGCAGAGATCCTGAGTAGGCACTAAGCTGTCTAAGGGGAGGGAGCAAAGGCTGGTACCAGAGAAGAGAAGTAAAGTTGAGATAAGATTAGGATTGATCACAGTTAAGGAGTTTAGACCTTTATTTATCTATTAGGTGACTGCGAGTAAGGATAAGCCCGACTATTACAACTTAAAATAATGAAGTGTAACAGTGACTGGACCGGAAACAATGTTCTGGAGCAGAGAGACCACATAGATCACGGATCCAGCCCCAGCCTCCCTACATCATATTTGAAAGGGTCTTAGTGTCAGTGAGGACTGTTCAGATTCCAGATAAGAGTAATTCAGAGATAGAGTGAATTTATCTGTTTCTATCATATTGCGCGGGTGGGGGAAGGAGATGCAAAGTGTCCTAGGGGTTTCTGGTTTAAATGATGGGTTGAGGATGCTATGAACAGAGACGCCAAAGGTAAGTGTGTTCAGGGTTGATGGTAAGGTGATTGACGTAGCTGCTAGAGGGAGAGGAAGGCATAATCCATTTGATTTTTTTTTTTTTCTTTTTCTGAGACGGAGTCTCGCCTTGTCACCAGGCTGGAGTGCAGTAGTGCAATCTCGGCTCACTGCAACCTCTACCTCCTCGGGTTTAACTGATTCTCCTGCCTCAGCCTCCCAAGTAGCTGAGACTACAGGCTTGTACCACCACACCCAGCTAAGTTTTTGTATTTTTAGTAGAGACGGGATTTCACCGTGTTAGCCAGGATGGACTTAATCTCCTGACCTCGTGATCTGCCCGCCTCAGCCTCGAAAAGTGCTGGGATTACGGGTGTGAGCCACCATGCCCGGCCTCCATTTGATTTTTGAATGTTTGGGTTTTAAGTGCTTTTAGGTGGTTTGTTGGGATTTTTATAACTGAAGAAAATCTCTCTGCCTGATAATTATATTCTCTCTCAAGGAACTGTCTGTCACCAACGATGACTGTGTTACCTTCCTAACTCGTCCTGTTTTTACTTTTGGCCATGCAACTTATTCTCCACAAAATACCCAATGCATCCGTCTAAAACAAGACTTGGCCGGGTGGATGTGGTGACACTCCTGTAATCTGAGCACTTTGGAAGGCCGAGGTGGGCAGATTGCTTGAGCCCATGGGTTTGATACTAGGCTGGGCAAGATGGCCAAACCCCGTCTCTACTAAAAGAATAGCTGGGCATGGTAGCATGAGCCTGTGGTCCCAGCTGCTTGGGAGGCTGAGGCAGGGGAATCGCTTGAACCTGGGTGGCGGAGGTTGCAGTGAGCTGAGATTGCACCACTGCACTCTGGGCAATAGAGCCAGACCTTGTCTCAAAAATAAATAAGTAAATGAAACATGACTCAGAGTCTGCTTCCTTTTCTTTTTCAAACAGTAGTTTCCCACCTGAATAAAATCTCAACTACATTGTAGACTGCAGGATTTTATCTGATTTGCTCTTGGCCCGCCTTTCCAACCTCATCTACATCCCCCACTCCCTGCTTGCTCACTAAACTCTGAGGTGGTTCTTCTGTCTCCCAGATATTTTTGTAGCTCTCTCTTTGAGACGGAGTCTTACTCTCTCACTTAGGCTGGAGGGCAGTGGCGCAGTCTCGGCTCACTGCAACCTCTGCCTCCCGGGTTTAAGTGATTCTCTTGCCTCAGCCTCCCGAGTAGCTGGGACTACAGACACCCACCACCATGCCTGGCTAATACTTGCATTTTTGAAGGACAGGTGTTCACCATGTTGGCTAGGCCGGTCTTGAACTCCTGACCTCAAGTGATCCACCTACCTCGGCCTCCCAAAGTGCTGGGATTATAGGTGTGAGCCACCATCCCTGGCCTTTGTAAATCTCTTACAGAAGCCTTTCTCAGAACAATTTCACATCACCTCCTTTCATTTATGTCGTTTTGCTTGTTGGGGCTACTTTTTCTTTTTTGAGACAAGGTCTCCCTCTGTCACCCAGACTGGAATGCAGTGGTGTAATCGTAACTCACTGCAGCCTCAAACTCCTAGACCCAAGTGATCATCTCACTTCAGTAGAAGAGACCACAGGCACGTACCACCATGCCTAGCTACTTAAATTTTTTTTTAATTTTTTTTTTTTTTTTTTTGTAGAGACAGGGTCTCAGTCACTGTGTTGCCCAGGCTGCTCTCAAACTCCTGGCCTTAAACGATCCTCCTGCCTTGGCCTCCCAAAGTGTTGGGATTACACGTGTGAGCCACTGTGCCTGGCAATGCCTACTTTTTTCCCCCCCCCATCTTTATCACTTATTCACACAGTGTTTGACGTTTGGTATTGAACTGATCTGAGAAAATTTTCAGGAGAAAAAATGGAGTCATGGTATGGATTTATTATTTTTGAGACAAGGTCTGGCTCTATTGCCCAATTAAAGTGTTTGGATGAGTATTACAGAGTGTTTATTCATTCAATAAATTTTTATTGAACATTTTTGTTTCAGTCTGTGCATATCATAGTGAAGAAAATAGACACTGTCCCTACTTTCTTTGAGTTTGAAGTCTAGTAGATGGTAAGGGAAAAATCAGGTACATAAAGAAATTCTTAGACAACTCCATTATACTAAAGAGTCAGGAGTAAGAATAGCCAGCAGCCAGGGTGAGCAGATAGTCCAGTTTTTAATAGTTGTTGGTAGAATATGTACCCTGACTGAAGTGGAAAGAGAAGACAGTTGGGATGGATAAATAGGAGTTAAGATATCCTGCTGTGGGACCAGAGAGTGGAATGAGGTTGGCGGAATAGGAGAAGACTTATTTTCAACGATCGATAGAAATTGCGATGTATGTTCTGTGTACTAGCTATGCCGAATACAATGGCATATGGTCTTGGTGGAACCCCAAGCAGTAAGAAGACCAGAGGACCTGGAAGTAAGTTCAAAAGCCTACCTGAGTTTTCTTCAGGAAAGTAGACTTCTTAAATTTGAGTTCAAAATGAAGGCTATTAGTTTTTATGTTTGTTTTTCTCTCACGCCTTTTCTTCCTTTGTTATACATTGAAGAGAAGACCAGAGCCAACACAAATGGGAGAGGTTCACTGCTAGGAGAAACCCGCCAGGAAATGCTCAGAAGGGTCTCCTGGCTAAATGTAGCTGCTTGAACTCACTGTTGATGTGATGTATCATGTATTGTTTCTATATGTGATCATTATATATACTTCAGACATTGGTAGTCTAGTTAATTCTAGTAATTGAACTTTAAAATGACCACGTGGCTAGATTCGCAGGAGAAATGATTCAGTAAAAATTGCATGTGATGGAGGGAGCACCTAATCCTCTTAGATTTTGATACATTGGCTGTATTATACCAACATAGATGGAAAAACTCTGTACAAATACTGGGAGGAGAAAAAGCATGTAATTAGTAGTCTGAGGAAATAGTGTTGTCCAAAACATTTCCCTGACTTGGTCTTTCATGTTAATCGTCTGTTTATGAGTGGATAGTTACTCAGGTACTCCGAGGAGTTCTTAAGAGTTACCGGTTGCCCTCTGCCCTATCCTGTTTTCGAGTTGCTGGCTTCCTTTAGCATCGTCTTTGACCTCGTATTTATTGCTGTTCAGTTGGATGGATTATAGGAATTTAAAAAATTACCTGTCAAATCGACCTTGCTTTTTTGGATTGCTTTTACAAAATGGTAATTTCAAATGTTTTCTAAGAACAGACCAGATCTCTTAGTTATATGGTAGACTTTACTCAGTTCCTGCATTTTGGTTTTAGTTTCCATTTGCGAAATATGTCAGTTATATTCTTTTCAGCATCCTGGACTTTGTATTTTATAGTAAGTACAAGTTAGGAAGAATGGGAATGCTACCAAGTCTGGGGACCTGACCTCTGCAAGAAACATTGTTTTTTCTTCTCTCCTTGACAAGAGATGATGAAAACTTGGCCTTAAATGTATAATGCAGCGTCTGCAAAGGGTTTTAAAAATGTTCAAGTTGACATTATGATATAATTTTGGTTAAGAATCACATTATAGTATATATATTCCAAGTACTTTTGGAGCATAAATAAATGGAATCAACTCTAATTTGCCAAAACTCTCATTTTTTTCCCATATACTATAGTATGAAATATATATGTGAATACCTCAAATTTTCATGTGTGTTTTCCCAGTGTTCAGTGTCTTTACCATTTCCTTAACTTTGCCTCCTTATCATCCTGTCTTTATTTTGCTCCTGTCCTCACCCTAGGCTTCCGTCAGGAGGCCTGCCTTTCCTGCTGCAGTCTGAACCGGCTGCTGTCTAGAGCAGCTGGAGCAGAACTGTACCCGACAGGCCTCAGTGCTCCTGTGGGTTGGATGTGCTCTTGGCTGGATTGTCATTAAATGAATACCGGACAGCTCATGTTGACAGTTGACTATAAGTTTTCTGTTTGTCCTTTAATAGTTATTTTCCTTTGCCTAGCGCACACACAGACATAAAATAGCCTGGGTACTAGTGTGGAAATACTAGAATGAGTTTCCTTGTTTTTTCTCTAAGAGTTTTATCACATCATTAAAAGTAACTTATGTATTAAAATGCTAATCTAATGTGAATGTTTATTTGATGCCATATAAACTAATAAGCGAACACCGTATTTGGTCAACAAAATGAATGGTTTCTAAACAACCTATGGGGTACATAAATGAATTGCAAGAGATTATGTCATTGTTATATTTGTGAAGGGCCAAGATTGCTTGAGCTGAGTTAGTAGACACTCGAGTCATAGATTAGATTAGAAATAACTGATTCTACAGTAGGTATTGGTGACGTGGAATATAAGCTCCGTCTGGCAAGTGTTTGCTCCATCGAAGATTAAGTCAGCCAGTGTGGGTTAGATATGGGGTGCTTCTGTCTTCCAGCAACTCCAGACAACTGCTAAGTGTTAGAAGACAGCACGGTAATTATAAAACAATGCAGAAAAGGTCTAAGAGAGAACAGAACATCAATAATGGTAGTAGCACCTTTTAACAGTCACCTTGAGACTTGTGTCACATATGCATGAATTGAGAGGCGGATGGAAGGAAAAATTCAAGAATATACAAATTAATACAAAATAAGTGTTGGAATCTTGTTCTCAAAGCATGCATTTTGTTATGGTCAGCTTTTGGAACATCGTGTGACAGGAGGTTATCTAGTATCCCATTCTCTGTAAGAATCACCTGCTATGTGTACAGTTCAGTAGTAGTGCTAGGTATACTTTGGCACCTTGATGAATTACACATGAAACCTGTTGCCCAAAATAAATGTGTTACAGGGAGTTTGGCAAAGAGAAACGAATGTAAGATAGAATAATTGGGAAGGAGTTTCATAGAATGCTCTCGTTTGGAGGTGGGAGGATTAGATGACCATTCAGACGAAAGGAGAAGTAGTATCTTAATGAGCGTGTCCAGGGATTTGGGGAGGTAGAAATACCTAGGTATCAACTTCACATGAGCTGTGTCTGTTTGGGAAGTGGGCGTGATCAAGTGGGCCCTCTGTGCGCAAAGGCTGGCAGTTGATAAAGGTGCAGAAAGCTGGTAGGAGCCCAAAATGAGAGCTGGAAAACAAATCTAAGATCTTATCCTGTGATAAAGACCCATTAGGAGATTTTTGGCTAGAGAACGGAAGTAAGATTGCGATTTCAGATACCTAGTGATTGGCAGCAGGATGCATTTGAATGGCCTTGCACTGTAGGCAGCGAGGGGCAGTTGAGATGTGGGGTGGTGGGATGGGAAAGAAGGGCAGAAATGAGACGTGCCCATAGATGATATGGTCATGACTGGGCGGCTAACTTAATATAGGGGATTTATGTGGAAGAAGCCACGCAAGGGTGGCAGGTTTTAAAAAGGCAAATCACAGGCATTTTGTTGCTGCTAAGAAGAGGAGGAGAAAGGGCAGATGGAAGGGTTGGGGCCCTGTGCCATTTAGAAAGCACAGGGAAATCCTGATGCTCGGAGAAAGACCTCGGCTAGAGAATTGATTGGTGGTAAAGTAAGCAACAATTGATAAACGAAGATACGAGACACAAATAGTTTGCCAGTGTCAAATGTATATAGGTTGGGGGCTGAGATACCCTCTGTACATCCACAGAGAGCAATTTAGGTGTCCCCTGCAGGGGTTGGTGACTTGAGTCTTGGACTGGAATACATGGAAACCCTTGTAGCTTTATAGAACACTGCAGTTGCCTTCATGAGTTACAGAAACGCACATGCCAAAGAAATGCACATGTACTGAAGATGGCTTTATTCATGCCTGGTTAGTGGCCAAGATTAGGAAATACAGAACCCTAAGTGGACTAACCCCATTCTCTTATTCCTCAAACTTAAAAGTTACCTACATAGGCCCTTCATGATAACCATCATTCAGATCCTCCTTTGAGGTCTAGAAATAATCTTTATTACTCTATTGTACTCTAGAAAGAATACCTAATAAAAACCAACACCCTTCAAATACTATTTATACATAAACTATATTTTTGAATTTTTTGAATAATGTGCACCTGGTACACAGAAATAAAGATACAAAGTGATGCAGAGTGCTAGTGAATTTCTCAGTATCCTCTAACAGCCACCCAGCTTCTCTACCCAGTGGCAACCACTGTTAATAACAGAATAACACCACCCTCTTATTCTCTAATAAGGGAATAACACCACCCTCTTATTCCTTCCAGAAGTTTCTGTATTCATAGATATATTTGTGTGTGTGTGTGTGTGTGTGTATATATATATATATATAAATATATATATTATTTTTCTTTGAGATGGTATCTCGCTGTCGCCCAGGCTGGAGATAGATATATTTGTGTCTGTGTGTGTGTGTGTATGTATATATATGTATATATATATATATATTATTTTTTTTTTTTTCTTTGAGATGGTGCCTCGCTGTTGCCCAGGCTGGAGTGCAGTGGTGCGATCTCATCTCACTGCAACCTCTGCCTCCCGGGTTCAAGTGATTCTCCTGTCTCAGCCTCCTTAGTAGCTGGGATTACAGGCATGTGCCACCACAGCCAGCTAATTTTTGTATTTTTAGTAGAGACGGGGTTTCACTGTGTTGGTTAGGCTGGTCTCAAACTCCTGACCTTGTGATTTGCCCGTCTCGGCCTCCCAATGCGCTGGGATTGCAGGAGTGAGCCACCGCTCCCAGCCTGTATATGTTCTTAATACATCCACATTTCCCACTTTTTTTTCATTATCACTTCCTCCAAATGCCTTTTAGACACTTTTTCCTAATTGACCCCCCCTCCACTGGAATGTTGTCAACCCGGATAACCGGATGATTGTAAATCTGTAGCGAGTACAATATTTGTCCTGTCCCCCTCCCTCAACTAATGTTCTCCCTCTTGGGAGAGAGATTGTCCTGTTGAGAATGCAAGATGTGGAGCAATGCCATCGTAAGTGGTTGGGATTTTTGTTTTCCCTGAATAAAATGGGAATTCACTGAGAGACTCTGCCCAGGTCATGGTATGATGTAGCTTATTTTTTAGAAAGGAATTATTTTAGCTACTCATGGAGAATTGGCTGGAGGAGACGAGAATCCAAGCACTTAGATCAGTTAGGAGAGCTGAGAGAGGTGATGGTGGCTTGGTCTGTAAAGAGCACTATTGCCAGATAAATACGTAGAGGAGACAGAATAAAATGCATATAGCATAATGGCCAAAAATGAAGCATGTCTATGTATATTAATGACAAAAGCTCTGGAGATAAATGCCCCCGAAGACATGTAAAAGGAGGTTGTCTGTGGAACCCACAGGTGTAGGAAAGGAAACTTTGGGAAATGAGAAACTCTATTCTGATATTTAACCTTGAGGTCATTTTAAATTTTTTGTTAGGGATTTGGGTATATAAATAGATGATCACAAAAGGAAATTAGAATGGTCAAAATTCCAGATGTATTTCACCCTCTTACTCCAGTCTGCTCTTTGCTGGAGAGTCTGCTAGAGCCTGCCTGCTCTATTCTTTCTACTACACTAGTGGGGCTTGTGCATTGGTATGTGAACATCTGGACTTAAATTTCAGGGCTGTTTCTGTTATATTGAATGATTCTTATCCAATACAGAATCTTTAGGCCTTCTGAGATGTTAGGGGAGACTTCCTTAAGGTGTGAATACCCACATACAGGTGCTTCCTGTGCTTCTGTTGAATGAGTGAACAAGCCATTTGTCCACGATCAAACAAGTTATTAGCAGAATCAAAATAGGATTTCTTTATACCACATAGTTTTGCCTGAAATAATCACTGTAAAATGATTGAGAGTGCTTTTTTAATGAGCCCTGATTATGACTGAAAATGGGAAATAGCACGTGTGTTCTAAAAAGGGACTGCAGGGAATTCTGAGGTTCACATGCCGATTACGGAGATGCTGTTATGCATTGCCAAGGGACAGGAGCTGGGCTGGGCTGTGAAGAGGTGCAGTGCCATGCAGCTTTGCTGATGGGAATCCTGCATTCACAAATGTTGTGGAGGCAGGAAAAGTTTGAGATGGGAGATTTATAACTGCACGTTATGGCTTTTCTTACACTTTGTTTTTCTGTTACCTATTAATCTGGTCTGTATAGTCTAAATTTCTCAAACTTTGTGGCAACCTATAAATGAAATTTTGTACATTTACAAAATGTGACAGATTTTTCAAACTTGCTTTCTGTCTTTAGACTTCAGTCTCTTTTTAGAAGATGTGTTGTCATTCTGTGTTAAACAAACCATTAAAACATTTAATGATCCTAACGTATTTTCGTGTAAATACAGTTATTGGATGCACTTCTGATTCAGAAGTAGTGTTCCCCAGTGAGGAGCTCATGCCAGATGGGGCAGCAGAAGAAAGGATCCTGCCTGAGGTTGGTCGTGAGACCTCATCACTGATTTGAATTAGCACCTGTTTTCCCCCTGCGTTTAAACAGATGATCAGCACATTAACACTGCAGTGATATTTGAGTACCCTCAATACGACATTTTGGTATTATTTAATGCACATGGATAAGTAATGGATTCTGCAAGAAATATTTTTCCTAACATGTTATCTTCAAAATAAGTAACAGTCAGGTGCTATTTTTAAATGGTTTTAAGTATGTGGTGCAAAATAAACTATTGAATATTATTTGACAGTTTGTTTCCAGTGCCTTTTCGTGATATATGAACATGATTGATACATTACATAAGTAAAAGTGGGATTCTTGGCTGTGGCAGTAATTTATTTGAAATATTGAACTTTTAAAGAAAATAGTGGAGGCTGTTCAGGTAAGTTCATAATAATCTCTTGAACTGAAAAATGCAATTTATTGTTACTGTAGTCCAGCATGGTTTCAAAACCTTACCCTGATTATGCAATGATCAATGGTGGTTTTTTCTTGACTGTTTCTGTTTTTTTTTTTTTTTTTTCCTATTATGCTTGAGAAATGTATGTGATCACAGGAAGACAATTCTGGATTTTTTGAAATGCCTTTATAGGAATTTGGGGGACAAAATTAAGGTTGAAAATTTTCAGTGACATGTTTCACTTCGTAACTAGTATTTGCCTCACTAAGTTGCTTTGCAGATAAGGCAGACACATGTTTGAAGTTCCATTTCAACCTTTTCTCTAGAATTTGCTTTTTTTTTTTTTCCAGGTCTGGGCACTGGAAATGGAGTTAATTTTTCCTTAGAGGTCATTAAGTATGTTTGAAAAAAATCATCAAATTGTACTTTATTCAACTCTGGGTCTTTGCTGAACTTCTTTGATAAGTTACAGGAAATGTTGCTGTATAACCTCAGAGGAAAAGATGGCTTGTGTACCTTGTGTGTGTGTGTGTGTGTGTGTGTGTGTGTGTGTGTGTGTATGCATATATTTTTTTTTCCTGAAAAACTTAACATTCTAGCTGGAATGTTTAATTTTTCTTTAATATTTGTCTAAACTTCAGTATTATTTTTTAATATTTATGAATGATCCTATGTTTGAACATGGCCTTATTTTAGGTATTTATTTCTCAACTTTGAGTTGCTACATGAACTTACAAATACGTTTCTTTCAGAAAATGTGAAATTTTGCTTTTTAAAATTTAGGGTTAACCTGTCAGTCATTCAAACTTTGTGAATTTTGTTCAGTTTGACTCAGTTTTCATAAACTTAAGGTCTTATGAGCGCCTTTATAGTCAATCCGTCCTACGTCAGAGGACGTCTCTGTTGTGTATTGATCACCATTGATAAGTCTGTTTTTGAACTTCATAGAAATAGAATGGTACAGTATGTATTCTTTTTTCTCTCTGGCTTCTTTCACGTCACATAATGTTTTTGAAATTCATCTGTGTTGCTACATCTATCAGTACTCGGTTCTCATACGTACCATTAAATGAATATGCTGCATTTTGTTTTTCTAGTCTTCTGTTGATATGCCCTTGGGATAATTTTCATTTCGGGGCTATTGTGAATAAAGCTACTATGAACACTCTGGTACAAGCCATTATGCATTCACTTCTCTCAGGGAAGATACGCAGGGGGCAGCATTGCCGGTATAGAATAGCTTATGTTTCTTAGAAACTCTTGGAGTATAGGGCAGTTTTTTTCTTTCTTTGCTTTCTTTTGAGACAGGATCTCCCTCTGTCACCCAGGCTGGAGTACAGTGGTGCGATCATAGCTCACTGCAGCCTTGAGCTTCTGGGCACCAGTGACCCTCCAGCCTCCGCCTCCCAAGTAGCTGGGAATATAGGCATGTGCCACTGCATCTGGCTAATTTTTTTTTTTTCTTTTTTTTCTAGTGAGAGACAAGGTCTATCGCTATGTTGCCCAGGTTGGTCTTGAACTCCTAGACTCAAGTGATTCTCCCATCTCGGCCTCCCAAAGGGCTGGGATTACACCTGTGAGCCACACTGTCAGTCTAGGGCAGGTTCTCTGAATATGTTTCTTAGAAACTGCCAAGATACTTTGTAAAGTGTCTGTCCTATTTTCTTTTCCCATGAACAGTGTAAGATTTCTGTTCCTCTGCATCCTTGACAACACTCCATACTGTCAGTCATGTTAATTTTAGCCATTTTAGTGAGTATGTCTCATTGTGGTTTTAATTTGCTTTTTCCAATAACTTTTTTTAGTGAGCCTGACATTGTGAACATTTTCCAATAACTTCTGTTGTTGAGTACCCTTTATATACTTTTGTTTTTTTGAGACGGAGTCTTGCTCTGTCACCAGGCTGGAATGCAGTGGCGCAATCTCGGCTCACTGCAACCTCCGCCTCCTGGGTTCAAGCGATTCTTCCGCCTCAGCCTCCCGAGTAGCCGGGACCACAGGCGCGTGCCACCACGCCCAGCTAATTTTTTTTTTTTTTTTTTTTTTTGTATTTTTAGTAGAGACAGGGTTTCACCATGTTGGCCAGGATGCTCTCGATCTCTTGACCTCATGATCTGCCCGCCTCGGCCTCCCAAAGTGGTGGGATTACAGGCGTGAGCCACCGCGCCCGGCCTATATACTTCTTTTCCTTGCCATTCAGACACCTTCTTTTGTAAAGTACTCCTGCTTTTCTTTGATCGATGTACACCCGTATTGCTATTTAACTAGATTTTGTGATTTCATTACCATTTGATGTTAAAACTCATTGACCTATGTATAATCCATGTATAATCATGTGAATGTAAAAATGAGTTTAAGCAAAGATAGCTTTATTAGAATTCTGAGAAGCCAGGTGATGTTGGGAATCCAGAATTGTGTTCCTATTAGGGATTTTTGCTTCTTGCAAAATATTAGCTGAAAGGTGGAAGTTCTTTATTAAACATCATCCAATTGTTCAGTCACCTGAAATTGTATTTTAATAGGTTAAATAATTGGTTCATCTATTGAAGTGTGTTATGTGAGAAAGTAGTAGGACCTCGTGGAGCTGCTGGCAATTTCTTTCATGTTTGTTGCTTTCATAGCCATTTTCTTGGAAAATGTTGGGTTTTGAATTTTTTGTCTTTTTTCTGTTGGTGTATCATTCACTGAGTCTTCATTATTTATACTCTGTGTTGAAGATACATTCTTTGTTGCTTAACGAGACTCTTCCAGTGAACACTAGAATAGAACAGCTTTGGTGAAAGGCAGTACTGTATATTTTGACAGCTGTGAATTGCTTGTAATAGCATTTAGTTTATTTATTGCTTTAGCAGCCATTGTTATGGTCTGTGCCTTTGTCGTGAAGGCAAAGGATCGTATTCAGTTGTAAATACACCTCTGTATAAGATTTCTCTGGTGGTCATGTTAGATAACATGGAAATCCCTACCTCTCCAAAATCTGCAGACTTCAGAGCATACCTTTCTCCAAAGGGAAACCCTGCGGTTGAACAGTGAACATGCTGGTTTAAAAAATGCTGGTCCCAAGAAGAAAAATAAATAAATGAATAAATAAATAAAAATGCTGGTCCTTGTGGCTCAGCACCACACGTGTCTGCTTTGCAGGAAATCCTTGCCTTTTAGCCAACTTTCAACACGTGCCATTGTTAAAATCCTGTTTCTTGAAGTTTTACAATTCATGTATTGTAATTTGAATAGCTCAGCCTTCGTACTAATTGGATCATATATTATCTGTATTTTATACATTTATTCCTTAGGACTTCTATTATATATCATTTATATATTACATAATATATAACACGTAATGCATGAATAATAGTAGACTTTGTGTCTTCAGGGAAAAGAGTATATTTCACTCAAAGGCTGGGAGAAATGTTACATCCATTATTACAGTTTACCATTCTCAAAAGAATGGGGCTTCTTTATTTAAAAATATCTTCACATTTTATTTTATTGTTATATTTTAGAGAGATAGAGTCTCACTCTGTCACCCAGGCTGGAGTGCAGTGGCATGATTGATCATAGCTCACTGAAGCCTTGAACTCTTGGGCTCAACTGATCCTCCCATCTCAGCCTCCCAAGTAGCCAGGATAACCTGTGTGTGCCCCACCGCACCCCGCTAATTTTTAAATGTTTCGTAGAGTCATCTCGCCGTGTTGCCCAGGCTGGTCTCAAACTCCCGGCCTCAAGCAGTCCTCCTGTGTTGACCTCCCAAAGTGCTGGGGTTACAAGTGTGAGCCACCATGCCTGGCTTTGTATTTTAATGTTTTATTCTTTAAGTCAACAGAAAAGTATATGTGGCATTGACTGTTTACATTTCTGACTATGTGAAAAATGTCTCTATTCAATCTTAGGATGTGGTTAGAGGGGCCTTTTTCTGTTTGCTCTTGTCTAAATGTTTTGGTGTGAGGATAAAATCCCCCATTAATGTGTGTGCAGTTGTTACTGACCCAATTTTATTCTAAAATTAAAGGCAGACTGCCTGCGTCAAGGTGGTGTCATATAGTCTTGTTACAGTTACGCTTTATAGGATTTCAGTTAAGGGAGACCTTTTAATTAGATTTTTTTTTCACATTTGGCAGTATCACTGTGATGGAGACGGTGTCCTTCAGGATCAGGAAATATGAAGTCCTGTCTTTGTGTCTTAGCTTTCTAGGATTTCACATATTTTGAAATCTGTATTATGAGTATCATTGAATAGATGCATTTGTGTAGTAGCTCATTGTGGTGGTTTTATTAGGGTTGCTTACAGTGCAATGTACAATCAACCTTGTCACTTCCCCCCCCCACCCCAAGACGGGCTTTCACCATGTTGGTCAGGCTGGTCTTGAACTCCCGACCTCAGGTGATCCGCCTGCCTTGGCCCCCAAAGTGCTTGGATCACAGGCACGAGCCACCACGCCCAGCCAGACTTTTAAACAGAACTCTAGTAATTTTTCAGGTATTTAACATAAGTAATAAGATAGATTACGCTTTTAAAAATTATCGGGCCGGGCGTGGTGGCTCGTGCCTATAATCCTAGCACTTTGGGAGGCCGAGGCGGGTGGATCACCTGAGGTCAGGAGTTTGAGATCAGCCTTACCAGGATGGTGAAACCCCATATCTACTAAAAATACAAAAGTTAGCTGGGCGTGGTAGCCTGTGCCTGTAGTCCCAGCTACTTGGGAGGCTGAGGCGGAGGATCATTTGAACCTGGAAAGTGGAAGTTGCAGTGAGCCAGGAACGCGCCACTGTACTGTAGCCTGGGCGACAGAGCAAGACTCCATCCCAAAAAATCAATCAATCAATCAAATACTAACAACTAAAACTTGGCTAAATTCTGGAAATTACTTTTCTAGGTTTTAGTAATGGTTTATAAATTGAGTATTCATATATTTGAGAAGTTGAGAAGGTTTCAAGTTTTCAGTAGTTCTGATGTTGAGAAGAATTAAGTGACGCTGTTGTCCAGTTCGGTTTATGGTTCTGTTTATTTTTCTAGTCAGCCTTTACTGTACCAGTTGTTCCTCTATCCCCCGGGAGATTGCTTCTGCCTTCTGTGAATACCGAAATCTGCAGATCCTGCAGTTCCTCATATAAAATACTATAGTATTTCACATATTCAGTGCACATCCTCCTGTATACTTTAAATTATCTCTCGTTACTTATAATATCTCATACATTGTAAATGCTGTGGAGTTATATTGCTTAGGAATAAAGACAGGGAAAAAAGTCTGTACATGTTCAGTACAGACACAACTACTGGAGGCCTAACTACATTTTCTTTTCCTTTCTTTCTTTTTTTTTTTTTGTTAAGACAGGGTCTTGCTCTGTTGCCGGGGCTGGAGTGCAGCAGTGCTATCTCAGCTGACTTCAGCCTCTACGTGCTGGGCCCAAACGATCCTCCTGCTTTAGCCTGCCAATTAGTTGCGACTACAGGCATGCACCACCACACGTGGCTAATTTTTGTATTTTTTTTTTTTTTTTGTAGAGACAGGACTTTGCCATGTTGGCCAGGCTGTTCTCAAACTCCTGGACTCAAGTGATCCGCCCACCTCAGCCTCCCAAAGTGCTGGGAAGGCGTGAGCCACCACGCCTGGCCTCTAACTGCATCTTCAATCCACGGTTGAATATAAGGATAGAGAGTCTATAAATACAGAGCTTGCATGCAAGAGTAGATAGAATGCCATTTGCTGGTGGAAATAGATAAAAAATAATTTTTTGTTCATTTATGGCATTCTTTGTTTCAAAAAATACTTAATTACAGGCCAGGCGTGGTGGCTCACACCTGTATTCTTAGCAGTTTGGGAGGCCAAGGCTAGAGGATTGCCTCACTCAGGAGTTCCATACCAGCCTGGACAACATGACAAAACCCCATCTCTACAAAAAAAATACAACAATTAGCTGGGTGTGGTGGTGCGCACCTGTAGTCTTAGCTACTTGGGAGGCCGAGGCAGGAGGATTGCTTGAGCCTGGGAAGTCAAGGCTGCAGTGAGCCATGTTCACGCCATTGCACCACAGCCTGGGTGATAAAGCGAGACCCTCTCTCAAAACCAAAACCAAAACCCCAAAGATTTGATTACAGGGACCCCATGGATCCTCTTGGATTACTGGGGTGCATTAGGATGTCTGTGGGTCCCCTTGCAGGCACAATCTTGTCTACAGTTTCTGCATACATATTTCAAATACGCTTTTTGGGGGAACAGTTTCAGGCTTCATCCAATTCTCAGACAAATTGAAACCCAAATGAGTTTTAACAACACTGCTCTAGGGTAGTGATTTCCAGTATTTTTGGATTATGGACCCCTAACAGTTGAAAATTGAGCAAACAGCTGTATGTTTATGTGTATTCCTAAAATGTAATTATGTATGACTGTATGAATATTTCCAGTATGTTATAAGGATAACAGTACACACAAACCTGTTCTCTGTTAAATATTTTGGGTTCATGCTCTTTGAAGAACGTCGATCAAGGTCTTACTAGGGTAACAGTCTGTTTCTGGTGGAGCATGACAGACACTTTTGTATTCCCTGCCTTGGTACAAGTGGAATACGGATTTGTAGACGCAGTGGGAGTGAGGATCTCCTCTGTGGGATTTTGCATTACAGGGTTTCCACCTGTGTTGTGCTGGGGTCTCAACAGTCTGTGTAAGAGGGCTTGTGGAAATAAGGAAGGATTTAGCAAAATAGATACTTAATAAATTGGTAGCATATCTGAAAATTATTTGGTATTTAGGGCTTAAGACTGTTTACTGTAGAAGATAAAATGAAGCTGAATTTTAAGTCGGTTGATGTTCTTTGAGGAAATGGAGAGTATTTTTAATTAAAAAGGAAACCCTTACTGAATGGACACAATCAGACCACGCAGCACTAAATGGCATCGAAACCTCAATTGCTGTTAAGAACTTTATGAAATGAGTTAACTCTGATTTTCTCATTGTTTACTGGTCAGTTAAAAAGGCTATATCTGATTTCATTGTATTTCTAGGGTGATAAAGAAAACGTGGCTGAAGGTCCCTGAAGTTCAGCTTGCAGTGTAATTCGGAAGAGTTAAGGCCAGACATACTGGAATCATGCTTCCTTTCAGGTCAGTCCGTGTCTGCTTGTTGTTTTCTAACAGACCCTTGAGTATTCATTTCTTCCTAATTTTCTCTAGCCAGTTCTTCCCGATTCTGATTCTGTTGACTGTAATGAACATATGTAATGGTCTCAGTGTTTTGAGTCGGTAGAATATTTATGAACAGTTTATAGCTGAAGCTGAAGACTCTGTAGCTTGACCTGTGAAGACCAAGTTTCGTAGGAAACCCTGGCATCACAGCTGGTCTCTCAGCAAGGCTAGAGGGTACTGTCAGCTCTGCCTTGCCCTCCTCTTCCTCACTGGTGTAATACGTATATTGATTTGTCTTCAGGTAAAACTTGACTGAGGGGGAAATGACATTTTATAGAGGTCTTGGAGTGAGGAGAGAAAAAGAAGGTCTCTTTATAAAGTAAAAAAATTTCCTATTGATTTTTAATGACCTCCAAACCTAGAATTTTAGACTGTGTTCCTTTGGAAAGTATGTAATCTTAAAAATAGCATCAGAAAATCAGATCCATTCCTCCTCTGCTTTCTGCTTTTTCGGAGAGGGGTCACAATTTTTTTCTTATGTCACACAAAGTGTTATCGAAACAGTGTGGTCTTTATGACAAAATTCCCATGGGTACATTGTCATCCTAATAAATCCAGAGAGTATTAAGTATATTTCTTTCCTAGCTCTTATCTGGTGATGATAAACATTATTCTGTCTTATTCTTGCTGCTACAGGTGGTGCTGGGGACTAGGAGTGACAGAGTTACCCGAGAGCTTCTTGGAAATACAGGATCTCCCATGCAGGACAGAGTCCCGTGAGTTGGAAAGTCCATTTTAACTGTGGAGATCAGGTCCTGTGTACTAGTGAAGACTGTTTCTTTTCCAGGATTTGTGTGCACTTGGTTTGAGATGCACTGATGTATTCCATAGTTTTGAGAAATTTTACCTTTTCAAAGTGTCTGACACCTCATGCAGCACAAAAATGTGGCAGCTGTTTTGCATACTATACCCAGCTCCAGAAGGTTAACCTCAGGCTTCGCTTCTCAAACCTGGGCCCTAGACCAGCAGCATTGTCATCTGGGAGTCAGAATGCACAGAACCTAGAGAATAACTTTATAGTCTATGGACGTTTTGTTGAAATTAAACTTTCAAATTGCTGTATATAGAGGTCTCTGAAAATCCAAATAACCAATCTCATATATGGGTAAAGAAAACAGTTCGTGTGTACATAAGCTGTCTGCGGCATAGATCAAGGCTGTGGCATTCTGTGGCCTTCATAGAGAGAAGGGAGATTTTATAAGCTTATCAAGTAGATTTCTCATTGGAACTTTAGGATTTTAAAGTTTTGATTAAAAATATGAATACTGTTACTTTAACTCCTTTTCATTATAGATTTTACTTCTAACAAAGTCAGCGAAAAGAAACATGTTCACTCCAGAAACATGTAAAGAAAGTTAAATTATTAAAATACCAAATACTGAATTCTTGTGACAGACATTGAATCTGCTTTTAAAGTTAAGAAATTGCCATTTTCATGACAGTTTTTTCCTTCAACAATCTTAATATTGAACCTTGAAAATTTTTTTTTTTTTAGGTCTGCTGGCTGGTCAGTGATTCTAGTCCAGCAAATTACTTTATGACTGAAAGATCTTTGTTTAGAGAAATCTACTATGGAGCTTAGGTCCTGTTTACTAATGAAGACTCTGTCTCTTTTCCAGGTCAAAACATTTTGTGGGAAAAATCCTGTTCATGACCTGGGAGAAACAAGACGGAAAACAAATCTTACCTCATTTATGAATTTCTTACTCCATATAAGCAGTTTATAGATGTCTGGGCAATCATAACACTTTACATTTAAAAACATACTATAGGGGCACGTTTTCTGTGGTTAAAAATGATCTCCGGAATAAGTGTAAACTGGTTTTCCTTTTTATTGAGGGTTTTGGCTTTTCATTTGTAAATTAAATTGTTGCCTACTCCTTGGTGTGGTGGTCTCGCTGGTTTATGTTGGAAAGTAATATGGTAGCAATGCACAAATTCACAATAGCCAACAGAAACTTCCTTTTCAACACTCTGTGACTGGAAACCATTAGAGGATTTTCAAAAACTGTCCCTCATAGCCCAAATTTGGGGTCTGTCAAAATTGAGAATAAGAAAATTGGTATTGTTGGGAGAAAAATCCTGTTTTACTGAAGCATGAACTGGCTCAGGCAAGCAAATAGCAGGAGTTGGCACAGGAAGGAGAGCGTGCTGCGGGAATGTCTGGTGACGTCACCTTCAAAACTAAAGTGGTTCCAGGTGGACAGATGAGTCCCTGGTCATGTTGTGACTGAATTGTGAACCTTCATTGTCTTCACAATCTTGCCCCTTACCTAGTGAGGCTTTTCTGAACTTGGAGGGAGACGTCTAGAAATCCCAGTTTTGCCGTGTAAGGACCATTCGCTGCAAGTTAATGGAAGTCAAAAGAAAGCAGTGTAAATTCCAGTGGTCTTGACTTAGCAAGGATATGGGTAAGTCTAAAACTTTAGACTTAAAGCTATGAAACATGTTAACTGCATGAAATGTTACACATTTCAAACTCTTTCGCCTTTTGTCATTTCGTGACCCAGGTTTTTCATAGTTTATTGTGTGTCTCCTGCTTTTCCTTGTTTTGTTAATCATCCTCCTTGGGCTTCTCCACTCCATTTTTATTCTGGGCATCCTATCCAGCCTTTCACAGTGTGAGCTTCGTCAGGTCCCTGGTTCACATGCCGAGTACCTTGTAGACCTTGCCAGCACTAGTATATTCGCAGTAACAGTCTGCTTTGTGTGTGTGTGCGCAGGGCGGGGGGGGGGGGGGGGGGGACTTTACTTTCAAAGCCACCCAATGTAATGGATACAAAGCGGAACTCAGGAAGTAGCACCTGAGCTTCAAATCGACTTTCCTGATGATTCTACTGAATTAAGATTCTCCACATTTAAGACTCAAGATAGGATTGACTTGATAGTGTATAAAAATGGAATAGTTTTCTATTTCTGGACTGAAACCAAACTCCTCATATCTAACTGTAGTTATTCAGTATCAGAATCCCTCTTTTTGGTGGAACAAAAGAATGTGTAGTGTACCTTCCACTACAGCCATTACAGCAAATTAGATCTGAGTGCTGCTGCTAGTAAATTAATTGAACAGCCCGATTACGTTGTCCTTACACAAGCAGACACTGGAAAGGAGTAATGGCAGAGGACGTGAAGTGAGTCTGGCTACAGCCATGCATCCCATCTGTGGTGAGCTTAGTCCCGAGATCGCCTATATCCTAGGCCATGAACTGAATCATGTACTGTATCTGACTTCATAGCCTTCCAGGGAAAGGTTAGGAGATCTGGACATGACTAGGCCTATGTCCTCTGTCACATAAGCTGTGCCAACTACACAAGGTTCCTTTGGGCCTTGACCTGTAGTTCTAAACGTTATCTATAAACCTTTGGTAAGGTGCTGCCTGAGAACTGCTTTGTTTTCCAGAGGGATCATTGCTCAGGCTTTTTTCCCCCAGAATAATTTTGAACTATGTGCCGATTCCTGTTGGTTTGTGGCTTAGACAGCCCCGCCTTCCTGATCAACAGCAGGTCACCTTCTCGTGTTCCTGAGGCTGTTCATTCACATCTGGACTCCTACTGTCTGTCTCCCTTACTGCTCCTGACCTGCACTACTGCTGACTCAGATCTCCCTTTTCCCCCACAAAGCTATGAAACCAGATGTACTACGATTGAATTTAGCTGAAAAAGTCCAATCTCAGCCCTCATTTAGCTAAATCACAAATATCAACCATGTTTTGAAGTTTTGAAACTTGACATATAAAGGGAAACAGACCAACATCATAATGTTTTATTGACAAAACCATAGGAAAAGGCAGTTTTAGGATGTAAAGTAAAAATGGTGCTCTGAAATATCTACACAAATGTGAATTCTGAAAAGTTTTCATTAAAATCGTATTTTATACAATTAGAAGCTAATGAGGAACAAAACAGTTTTCAGCGTCTCCATAACCCAGACTGAGCTTTATGCTTGCCAGATATTTAAGAGGATAGGAGTTCAACCTGGGTAATCTACAGCAGCAGGAACTCTTCCAAGACAGGGTGGCGGCTCCCACACAGCTGACAGGTAACAGGCTTGGCTGTGACCTAAGTCCCACCTTCCCAGTTGGTATTCAAAACAAGGGCACAAGATCTGGCTTTAAAAAAATGGACAGATTCCAAGAACAAAGGTAAAAGCTCATTTTTTTTTTTTTTGTTTTTGAGACAGGGTCTCCTGTCATCTAGGCTGGAGTGCAGTGGCCTTTCAGGGTTCACTGCAGCCTTGACCTCCCGGCTCAAGCAATCCTTTCACCTCAGCTTCCTGAGTAGCTGGGACTATGGGTGTGTGCCACCCATGTTACCCAGGCAGTCTTCCGACCGCAGCCTCCAAAGTGCTGGGATTATAGGTGTGAGCCACCACACCTGGCCAGAGGTTCACATTTCATATTCTCTTTTAGGCCTCATAGTGTACTGATTTACATTCTTGCTAAATCTTACACTCTGCTTTGAAAAGATAAGTGACTACAGCACATTTAAAAAGCAACTGCCCTCTCTACCTTTTGTGTTTGGGAATGGGTGGCTACTGTCTACTAGAAAAAGATCAGGCCTCCTAACCCCTTCAAGGGCAGCAGACCCGCACTTTATTCCGTGCTTGGGTAACTTGCCTACAACGTGGCTCCCTTGCTGTAAGAAAATGCTTCAGAGTTGAATTTTTTTCCTTTTTTTAAAACACAGTTCACCAGGGCTAACAGAAAATTTCAAGTTAAGAAAATAAGTCTTGCTGGGCGCAGTGGCTCACACCTGTAATCCCAGCACTTTGGAGGCCGAGGGGGTTGGATCACCTGAGGTCAGGAGTTCAAGACCAGCTTGCCCATCATGGAGAAACTCCGTCTCTACTAAAAATACAAAATTAGCTGGGCATGTCTGTAATCCCAGCTACTTGGGGGGCGGAGGTTACGGTGAGCTGAGGTCGTGCCATTGCACTCCAGCCTGGGCAACAAGAGCAAAACTCTGTCTCCAAAAAAAAAAGAAAAAGTCTTTAATTTTCTTAAATAATCCTCATAGGTACTATCCACATTGTGGAAAAACTGAAATATGCAGTCTGGACACTGCACTGAGATTCCAGCACACCGGCACAGACACAGCTATGTCGCATCTTACAGACAACAACAGACAACAGGCTTAATTGCAAGAGGTTTAGACAAAACTTTACATGGATGTGCTAGAATTCCAAACTGCTGTCAAAGAGAGTATAGGAATTGGTCTGCAGAGAACTCCAAGCCCTTCTTTCGGTCACTGCAGCTGCACTCTATATGCACCTATCAGCAACTTAACCTGTTGAAAGAAAAGAATACAGGTGTCAGTACAGATCCAGATTTCCCCTTACAAGGAAAACCACACGTAGCCGAGGTTTGCTTCTATTATTTGGCAATATATTCAAGTTGCTTATCAATTTACACCGTTAGATCATTGCCATTTTAATTCAAGAAATAATTCCAAGTGCTTATAATTTTATAATTTTATATTACTGTTTTATTAGACAGACTATTTTGTCCAGCTTCCTTTCACACAAGAGAGATCAGGGACCGCCCTAAAGACACACATTTGGCAATTCCGTACCAAGGCCTAGAACATGATTCAGACGGCTGCATCCTCTAGAGGGCGCTCTTCTCAGCTGCAGCCCAGTCCTTTTCCTGCCACATTATCATGTCTAACACAGTAGACCGAAGGAGTGCACCTAGCATCACTACCCAAGGAACCGGCTGTCTCCAGGACAGGCACACCAGGATTCTTTCTAATGATGACAAAGTAATCTGGAGTAACAACTTGAGTAGTGACACTAAACATGAGAGAGGATTTTCACCTTGGCAGAGGGTGCTTCCGTCAACCTTATGAAGAGTTTATTGGGACCTGCAATAGGGCTGAATGAGTAAACAAAATGACTGTCCTACAATGGAAAGAAAAAAAAAATCAGTGTTTTTTCACACAAACTTACACCAGAAGCCTTTAAAACACCAATGGTGTAAAAGAATCCTAAATAAGTTTTATTTATTATTTATTGTTTTCGAGACGGAATCTCGCTCTGTTGCCCAGGCCGGAGTGCTGTGGTGTGATCTTGGCTCACTGCAGCCTCTGCCTCCCAGGTTCCAGCGATTCTCCTGCCTCAGCCTCCTGGGTAGAGATTACAGGTGCACGCCAAATGCCTGGCTAATTTTTGTATCTTTAGCAGAGACAGGGTTTCACCATGTTGGCCAGGCTGGTCTCCAACTCCTGACCTCAGGTGATCTGCCCACCTGGGCCTCCCGAAGTGCTTATTTTTAATTCATAAGTCAGTATGTTCTGGAGGCCAAGGTGGCAGATTGCTTGAGCCCAGAAGTTTGAGACCACCCTGGCCAACATGGTGAAACCCTGTCTCTACAAAAAATACAAAAAATTAGCTGGGCGTGGTGGCATGCCTGTAGTCCCAGGTAGTTGGGAGGCTGAAGCTGGAGGATTGCTTCTGCCTGGGAGGTCGAGGCTGCAGTGTGCTGTGATCCATGCCACTGCACTCCAGCCTGGACAACAAAGCGAGACCCTGTCTGGGGAAAAAAATTGTCATTTATTTTTCCCCTCGATTAAAAATGTACAAGTGACAAAATTAATCCAGGAAAATGGAGTAAAATGTATCCAGTCATATACAGTACAGGTGTTAAAATGACTACTATATCCAGCTAATTTTGCTTGAGTCCAAGGAAAGAATTCTAAAAGTGGCAAAGTAATTATGTACAAAGAATCTTTGAGATTAAGAATTTATATTCAGAACAATGACGGTCCTAAGACAGTATAGTAAGCATAATTTAAGGCAAAAAATAAACAGGAAAAATTCCTGCTGATGAAATTTAGGATAATTTTACTTCATGGGTATTACCTCATTTCCAACCACCATTAATTGGGTCATTTTCTGAACAATTATATTTTATTACAACACAAAAATTTAAAATTAAGTCATCTGTGCTTTTGATTGGAAGAGTGTACTCTTTAGTAGTGAAATACAGAGTATCTTACCAGAAAAACAGGAAGTTGAAATTTATCATTCAGAACTACAGCTTGTACACTACATGGTCCACAGAGCCGAGCAATAACTTCTTTACCCAAAAAGTTTGCATGGAAGATAAACAGCAGGATGCCAGAGCCTGAACACAGGAGATGTGTGTGAATTACTCCAAATACCATCTTGAGCCCCCAGAGAGAGGACACCCACGCCAGATGGAAGCGGGCCCCTGAGCTGGGCCTGGTCAGACAAGCATTACCCACTCCAGCTGGAGGCTCAGAGGAGGTTGGCCGTCTCAAAGCTTGTGTCACCTGGCATTTTTCAACCCACAGAACCCTTTTTACCTTTTACCCAGGTAACCTCTACTGACAGTTCATGGAAAAGACTTAAGTATGATTTTCTATGCTGAAATTATTAAACTGGTATTTAAACGCTGCTGCTGAATGAGCACACGTCCCAGGGACATTCCCGTGGTGAGCATCTTTGGGTGCGGGTCTGAGTGGTTTTCCGTTTTCTTCCACATACTCTTGGTCCCTTCCAAATTTTCTGATTAAGACATACCAAAAATTGGCCAGGCATGGTGGCTCACACCTGTAATCCTAGCACTTTGGGAGGCTGAGGCGGGATGATCACCTGAGGTCGGGAGTTCAAGACCAGCCTGACCAACATGGAGAAATCCTGTCTCTACTAAAAATAGAAAATTAGCCAGGTGTGGTGGCACATGCCTGTAATCCCAGTTACTCGGGAGGCTGAGGCAGGGGAATCGGTTGAACCTGGGAGGCAGAGGTTGCAATGAGCCAAGATCGCAGCACTGCACTCTGGCCTGGGGAACGGAGTGAGACTCCATCTCAATCAATCACTCACTCAATAAATATTGGTTGATGCAGACATTGTGCACATGCTGAAAAAACTCTGCAGGCCCAGCAGTTGTGGGTGTCAGTGGGTGCTCAGGTTCACCAGGGCCAGCCCAGGCCATCACTCTCTGGTGCCCACACCTGGCAATGTAGATGCTCCACGTGAATAAACAAAACTGTAAATTACTGGCCGAGCATGGTGGCTCATGCCTGTAATCCCAGCACTTTGGGAGGCTGACGCAGGCGGATCAGTTGAAGTCAGGAGATTGAGTCCAGCCTGGCCAACGTGGCCCCATCTCTCCTAAAACTACAAAAATTAGTGGGGTGTGGCAGCAGGTACCTGTAGTCCCAGCTACTATGGAGGATGAGGCAGAAAAATCACTTGAACCCGGAAGGCAGAGGTTGCAGTTAGCTGAGATTGCGCCACTGCACGCCAGTCTAGGTGACAGAGGGAGACTCCCTCTCAAATTAAAAAAAAAAAAACAAAAAACTATAAATTATTCCACAATGTCAAGGTTCTCTCAACACTAAGATATTACAAATGGCTCTTTCAGGGTCAGGGCTGTATGTTCTTAAATACATTTTCCAGGAATGAATACAAACCATTTACAAAATGGGGAACAGGGATTTCTGAGCAAAAAAAGCCAGAGCCCAGCTTCCTCCCCTTGGCAGACAGTGCCGCCTCCACATCTACCTAGCACCGTGTCTAGGGAGGGCCAGCCGCAGTCCTGCCTGGAGAGCAGCTGTCGGGCAGAGGCTAGAGAGGGAAGTGGCATTTCCATCTCTTTCCACTCAGCTTTACTATGGGCAAGACTACTACAAACAAAATTCAGGGAAAAAACATCCTAGGCTTAGAATCTTGAAGGTGAATTTTAGTAAAACTCATTAGGAACTAGTTTGATTATTAAGACCCAACTTCCAAGCTCTAAATGGGTGTTAAAACAGGGATGGGGGTGTCAGCTGGGTCTCTTTTCCACCAGAGCAGCTCGGCTGTTAACTGGTCTGCAGAATTACTACACATAATGGAATTTCCTTAAAGTTTGTTCAAAGAAGGGATTCTGTCTAAAAGTCTGTTAATATAGTGTCACACTTCACATAGAAAAGTGTGAAGGGAGGCATAGGCTTACCTTCTGGTATGTTCTGTGGGGGTTTGTAATTGAAATCTGTTGAAAAATCTGGCCCCTCACAGAGTCGATGACATGCGATTGGAAAAACTGGTTCTAGGAGAGCAAGGCGAGCTTCAAAGTAATCCTTTATTGTCTCCTCTGCCACTCTGGAAAGTCTAAAAAAAAAAAAGGTAGGCGTTGTTAACATTAATGTAGAAAAGAACCACAAGCCTGTCAAATACCAGTGAGGCCTTCTCAGGCCAACCTTCCAAAGAGAGCTGCAGCTCTGCTTACCTCTACTTCCCAGCTCTACCTCGAGCCGGCACCGGACACCGTGTATCTGTCTTGTCCATCTCAGTGGAGGCAGTCTCTTCCCCCTCACTGCCATTTTCAGCTCCCTAGCCTTTAGAACAGTGCTTGGCACAAGTCTATGTGTAATACATAGCTGTCTAATGAATCAGTGGAAAATCAGAAATGGGAACCCCTCAGTCCTGGGCAATTCAGGAAAGTGGGTCACTCTACTTGCTGGATCTCTGCAAACACCCCGTGTGAACAGAGTCGTCGGGACTGCAGCCGTCAGCAGCACTGAACGCAACAGGCGCGGTCCCAGAGGCCCGCTCGAGACCTGCTACATAAACACCCGCCTTGAGTTCGTTACTGTCTGTGAGAGTTTCTGATACGTGTTGCTAAAAGAGTTAAGTGATAGAAATACTAAACTGTTGTAAGTATGAACTTGCAATCAAATGAAATGTAATTTAGAATTTATTTGAAAAAGAATGAACTGAATAAACTGGTAAATCCTGACAACGGACAACAGAATATTCATCAGAAATGCACCATCAAGACATGGAAGGAATCTCGGATGCCTGTTACTAAATGAAAAAGGCCAAATAATGTGTGATTCCAACTGTTCTGGGTAGGGCAAAATATGAAGACAGCACAATTACTGGGGGTTGTCGGGCTGGGGGGAGGGAAGGATGAAGAGGTGGAAAACTGGCTTTTTAAGGCAGTGAAACTATTCTGTATGACACTGTGATGAGAGATGGATGTCATGATGTATTTGTCCAAATCCAGAGAATGTGTAACACCACGAGTGAGCCCTAATGTCAGTGCTGCGCTCCGGGTGGTTATGAGGTGTCCCTATAGGCACGTTGGCTGTAGTAATGTACCACTGTGGGTGACTGGGGTCTCAACAGTAGGGGAGGATGGTGTGGGGGAGGCTTGGAAATATGTACCTTCCATTTAACTTTGCTGTGCTTAAAACTGTTGCAAAAAACAAAGTCTATTAAAAAGAAAAAAGTTTATTTTATTTTTGAGATGGAGTCTCCCTCTGCCACCCAGGCTGGAGTGCAGTAGCGCCATCTTGGCTCACTGCAACCTCCGCCGCCTGGGTTCAAGCCATTCGCCTGCCTCAGCCTCCCGAGTAGCTGGGATTACAGGCACCCACCACCATGCCTGGCGAATTTTTTTTTTTTTTTTTTTAGTAGAGATGGGGTTTCACCATGTTAACTGGGCTGGTCTCAAACTCCTGACCTCAAGTGACCCACCCACCTCAGCCTCCCAATGCACTAGAATTACAAGCGTAAGCCACTGTGCCCAGCCAAGTTTAAATGTTTTTAAGAAAATGTTTGCGAACCAAATTAAGAGTATACTTAAGATTTAAGAAAGATACTCCAGATAGGCCAATGTGAACTCTGAAATTTTTTGAGACTTGGCTGGGAGCGGTTGCTCATGCCTGTAATCCCAGCACTTGGGAGGCCGATGTGGATGGATCAAGAGGTCAAGAGTTTGAGACCAGCCTGGGAAAACCCCGTCTCTACTAATACAAAATTTAGCCAGGTGTAGTGGCGGGCGCCTGTAATCCCAGCTACTCGGGAGGCTGAGGCAGGAGAATCAGTCGAATCTGGGAGGTAGAGGTTGCAGAGAGCCGAGACTGTGCCACTGCATTCCAGCCTGGGTAATAAGAGCAAGGCTCCATCTCAAAAAGAAAAAGAAATTTTCTGAGAAGTAACTTGCAGAGAAATAATTCATATGCCATTCATTAAATCTGTGACCTACTGGAAACAAAACCACCGGGACTTGTGCTGGATGTTTTTCTGAGCAGTTACACACAGGCCACTCCAATTGTAACGTGTCTACATAAACAGGCGTATGCTACGGGCCTTAGCCACGGCGCAGTCCTTCCCACTTACGTCTCTAAATGGCTCTTCAGCAGGTCGTACACGAGCACGTTGTTGGACTGCTTTGCGAAGTGCAGGGCGCTGTTGTGGTGCTTTGACAAAATGTTGCAGTCAGCTCCACATTCAATTACCAGTCGTACAATGTCGGAATTTCCTCTCTTACAGGCCTAGGTCAGGTAAAAAGGAGTGACAATTACTTAGCTGTAAACTGTGGGAACACTACCCACAGCTGCTGGTCCCGTCTCCATGCATGCCTGGGGGTTCTCTGTGAAGAGGGGGCACAGGGCAGGGAAGAGGGTAGAGAATTTATGGGGCCTGTCAGGCCATGGCATTAGAAGTCACACAGCGTTGTTTAAATGCAAGTGGGGGAGTATCTTTGACTCAGGGGCCAACACAGAAATCTGTGCTACATTCTGTCAGTTTCTTCACTGAATTTTCAGGAAATGGGCAACTTCAAAAAGGATGCTTCAGTCCTGAGACAGAACAGACACCAGGCCTTGCTAAGCAGTCCCCCTGCTGTCCTCTGTCCATGCCATGCTGTCCCCCATGAGCCAGCCCCTCAGCAGAGGCACAGAGATATGCAAGCCTGGCCCTCACCATAGAGAGCTTTTTCTCCAGAATCTCAAAAGCACCTCTCATAACCTCAAAATGCCCCCAGCTGCTGCTGTAAAGGAGACACCCAAGCACAGATACGAATCTGAATTTGCAAATCTATGATGGAGCTGTGGCACAGTCGACAGTTTCTGTCTCTGCCACTTACTAGCCACGTGACTTCAGATAAGTCCCGTAATTCTTCTGAGGCTCACGTTTCCATCTGTGAAAGGAGATAAGGATCCCTGTGCCTCCCTACCCTGTGAGGCAGATGCCGGGCCAGCAGTGTCACTTCGCAGAGTAGCCTCCAGGAGCAGCGGCACTCCCGCAGCCCTAGGAGTCACCACACCACCCCGACGACGGCCTCTGCCAGGGCTTCTGGCAGGGACGACTCTGCCATCGGTGGACCCTGGGCAATGCCCGAGACCTTTCTGGATGGTACCCTGGGCGTCCAGTGGAGGTTAGGGACGCCGTCCAGGACAGGCTCAGGACAGAGTGATTGGCCCACACTGCGGCCCGCGGGGGAGGGTGAGAGGCCCTGCTGGGACCCACAGAGCCCACAGCGACGGGCGAGGGCAGACCCTCTGCACCTGCCCACTCTGGTAAGAACTAATGTTAGACACTTTCTCCTCAGGTGAAAGGTTTTTATTTTAATTTCTGAAAATTACTATGTTTACATCTCGTTCTAAAACTCAAAAAAACTTCAACATGCTAAATCCTGAAAGCAATTAAAATATAGCTTTTCAGGAACAAATGTTTAAATAAACTTCATGGCAGATAAAGGCAGTCTATCGAATTCAGACCCAGTGAAATAAGTGCTACTTGTCCTCTCAGGGAAGAAATGCCATGCCGTCCCCAACCCACTTCCAGAGCCATCTCCCCTCTGCGCCCCACTCCCCAACTCAACATACCTCAGCAAGGCAGGCAGCCCTGAGGTGCTAACCCGGGTGCCTGCTGTGCCGGGGGAGGTGCTGCCTGCCAAGGACCACTTCCGCCCGGTGGCTCTCAGACTCCCTCCTCCTGCTCCTCCTCCTCTGCTTCTCCCCCACACAGCCGCCTTCCATCTATGGCCCTTTTCTCCTTTCCAATTCCCCATGGGTGACCCCACTCTCTACCTATGGCTACAGTCACTGTTGAAGAGCTGAACGGCAACAAACCTGAATCTCCAGTCCACACCTCTCTCCTGAGCCCAGAATCCCCAGTGAAATGTGCAGAGGTGACATCTAAACAGCCCAATGCCCAACTCCCCCCCATCTGTGCCACCTGTGCCCCCAACTTAGGAAATGGAATGACCTGGCATCATCTCTAGTTACCAAGCTCTGTGAATTCTACCTCCTACCAAGTGGTCAACTCACCGGCTCCATCCCTTCTACCGAGATACGGACTTGTTATTTCACATAATCTGGAGACCCTCTCAACAAGTCCGCAAACTATCTTCCTCCCAGTCTATGCCTCTTCTGTACTGAGAAGCATTAAAACAAACAAATGAAAATCCTCTAATCCGATTCCACCCTTCTCCAGCTTCAACCTTGCTGTGGCTCCCCAGTGCCCTCAGACTTGGCCCACGGGGGCTTCTGTGCCCACCCACCTCTCTCATGCTCTAGATACATCTGCATGGCTGCAGTGCAGGGTGCATCTGGCCGTCTGTCACCAAGATGATGCTTTGAGAGGCCACCTCGGCTCCACACACAGCGACCACAGAAACAAATGAAGGGAAACAAAAGACAAACCTCAGGCTCCTGAACAAAATGAACATTCCCATGCACCAAAATGAAAGTGCTTGAGGCCAGGAGCTCAAGACCAGCCTGGGCAACACGGTGGTATCTTGCCTCTAATAAGAAAAAAAATGCCTGGGCATGGTGTCATGCACTTGGGAGGCTAAGTTAAGAGACACTTAAGCTCAGAAAAGGCTTCAGTAAGTCATGATGGTGCCACTGCACTCCAGCCTGGGCGACAGAGGAGACTGTTTATGGGCCTCGTGCAGACAGGTGGTCTGGGCCTTCAGAATAGGGTTCACAGTGGGATTCGATGCCAGGTGCCCTGCAAACCTGGGACCTGGCTGTGCTCTTTTGCTTACTGGGGCCAGAGGCTGGAATGGACACTGGGGGCAGGTCCCTGCTTGGCTCAATGGCTCACACAGAGTGAAGCATCCCAGGGACGCAACAGGACAGGTGCCCACAGGGAGCTGAGCTGGCCACCCCTAGCCGGGTGTCTGGACCTGCTATATCCTAACAGCATCTTGGGCCAGGAACCCACAACTGCTGCAGAGGAACTAACCAGACCGGGCAGGGCCCCTAAGACAAATGCCAAACTGCTGACCTTCCTCTCAAAACCTGTCTGGAAACCACATTCCAGAACACAGGGGCAAGCCCGAGGCGACAAATTCACCAACACAAATTGATGAACACACAGAGCGCACGAGGAGCTCCGTCCCACCCTCCCTCCCCGCTGCTCCAGCTGTGGCTGGAGTGCTCCCTCCCTGCTGACTTGACTGCCGTTTAGGACACAGTGTGGCACTCGCCTCATCCACCCTAAGGACTGCCAGTGTCCCCAGGGCCCAGCTCGGAACACTTCCCTGTGACCTCACAGCTCTCTGTGCCTGTTCCCATCACACCACTGCCCGTATGAGCTCGCACTGCTGCCCTGCTGGCCTGTTTCTCCTCCTTCCACGTGAGCAGCTGGACTCCAGGACTGTCTTGGTACCCGCTCTGTTCTCAGTTCCCAGCACAGCGCCTGGCAGTGGCAAACGCCAACACGAGCACCAGCCAAGGTACTGAAGAAAGGGACGACCCACAGGAGGGATTTACCTTCATTAGCGCGGTCTCACCATTGCTTTGCTGGACATTTACAAAAGCTCCTGCTTCCAAAAGAATAGCCACTGTAGTTAAAAAGTTCTATTAAAAGAAAAAAAAAAGCGAATTTAATTCCCCCAAATTATTTAAAAGACAGTTTTCAGATATTTTGGAACTTTTAGTCATCAGGAAAAATACCCGGCAGGTTCTATTGCAAGTGGCTGTGAGCCACAGCATTTCTGTGGGGCCATAGGGGTGAGCCCCGCCCCACAGATGCCCAGGCTCGGCCACTGACTGTGCTGCCAGCAACACCTGCTACCTGAGTGGAACCACTGGTTCCAACCTAACGGCCTCTGCATGGAAATTCTTTAAAAAGATATAAATCCTGGCCGGGCGCGGTGGCTCACGCCTGTAATCCCAGCACTTTGGGAGGCCGAGGCGGGCGGATCACGAGGTCAGGAGATCGAGACCGTCCTGGTCAACATGGTGAAACCCCGTCTCTACTAAAAATACAAAAAAATTAGCTGGGCGTGGTGGCGTGTGCCTGTAGTCCCAGCCACTCGGGAGGCTGAGGCAGGAGAATTGCTTGAACCCGGGCGGCGGAGGTTGCAGTGAGCCAAGGTCGCGCCACTGCACTCCGGCCTGGCGCCTGGTGACTGAGTGAGACTCTGTCTCAAAAAAAAAAAAAAAAAGATATAAATCCTTTAAAAAGGCGTGGTGGCTCACGCCTGTAATCCCAGCCAGCACTCTGGGAAGCTGAGGCGTGTGGATCATGAGGTCAAGAGATCGAGACCGTCCTCGCTAACATGGTGAAACGCCGTCTCTACTAAAAATACAAAAATTAGCTGGTGTGGTGGCGCGTGCCTGTAGTCCCAGCTACTTGGGAGGCTGAGGCAGGAGAACACTCGAACCCGGGAGGCAGAGGATGCAGTGAACCGAGATCGTGCCACTGCACTCCGGCCTGGCGACAGAGCTAGACTCTGTCTCAAAAAAGATAATACATGGGAACATTTCACTTAAATTATTAACCAAAAGGAATACAAATACAGTTGGAAAACCATTTTAAATTTTCGAGGATTGAAATTAATATTAGTACTTTAATCAGAGTATTTTAATATAAATTATTTCCAAAGAGATAAATCCCATTTTGAAGTGTGATTACGATGCACTACTGATGATAAATCCATTCATTACATGTCACAGATCAACTGAAACATGAAATTAAAGTTACCCTGGCTGGGCGCGGTGGCTCATGCCTGTGATCCCAGCACTTCAACCGAGGCAGGAGGATCACTTGAGCCCAGGCCGGGCAACAGAGTGACACCGTGTCTGTACACATTTTTTTTTTTTTTTTGAGATGGAGTCTTGCTCTGTTGCCAGGCTGGAGTGCAGTGGCGTATCTCGGCTCACTGCAACCTCTGCCTTCCCAGGTTCAAGTCTCCTGCCTCAGCCTCCCGAGTAGCTGAGACTACAGGCACACGCCACCACACTCGGCTAATTTTTGTGTTTTTAGAAGAGACAGGGTTTCACCATGTTGGCCAGGATGGTCTTGATCTCTTGACCTCACAATCCACCTGCCTCAGCCTCCCGAAGTGCTGGGATTACAGGTGTGAGCCACTGCTCCTGGCCTCTAAAAAAATTTTAAAAATTAGCCAGGTGTGGTAGCACTAAAATTTTAAAAAGCTATGTGGCCGTGTGACTGCTGTATTTCACTACCGAAGAGATCCTCTCAGGCCATTGGCAGAAACGCCATGAAAGCTCTGAAATGGACGCACGAGAAGCCACAAACCTTCTCTGCGGCATGAATGAGGGCGGTGGTCCCGTTCTTCTGCCGACCGTTCACTTCGCGCCTTTCGTGATGAGGAGTCGCAGAAGGTCGTCTTGCCCTCCCGCAGCGGCAAGCATCACCAGTGTCATCCCACTGGAATCCTGTGTTGGTTTTGTTAAGTACAAACCTTGTTAATCTTTAGCCAGAACAATTGCAGAACCAAGTCTCTTCACTTGAGATGTTTCAGTGTGAAATCACTCATGGGCACTGATTTAAGCATCTACTTAGGATTTTCGCTAAAATATCCCAACCATCGGAAACTAGTAGCTTTTAGAATATTTTTTCACATGTAAATGTCTGCATACAATTTTACAGTTTTCCTCTACAGGCCTACCTCGTTTCACTGAGCTTTGCTTTACTGCACTTCACAGGGACTTTGTTTTCTACAAATTGAAGGTTTGTGGCAACCCTGCCACAGGCAAGTTTACTCACACCATGACTCCCACGGCATGTGCTCATTTTGTGTCGTTGTGTAAGCATTCTTTAGCAATAGAGTATTTGTAAATTAAGTATATAGTTTTTTTTTAAAAAAAGATGTAATGCTCTTCACACTTAGACTATAGTATAACGTAAACCTAACTTTTATACGCACCAGGAAACCAAAAATTTGTATGACTCACTTTATTGCAACAGTCTGGAACCAAACTCACAATATCTCCAAGGAATGCTTGAATTTCTTTTGTTGGTGTTGTTTTTCCTTCTTTCTTTTTTATTGAGACAGGATGTCGCTATGTTGCCCAGGCTGGTCTCAAACTCCTGGGCTTAAGCCCTCCTCCTGCCTCAGCCTCGGGTAGCTGGGATTACAGGTGCGCACCACCACGCCCAGCTCTAATTTTTGTATCTTTTTTGTTTGTTTTTATTTTGTGTATTAAATCCTAAAGGCACATAAAACGCTTGCACCATATAAAATGAAGTGAATTTTTGGGGGGCATATGATCAAATTTTCTACCTAGAAAATCCAAAAGAAGTAACTTAAAAACTATCAGAGTAAGAGAATTTCATTAAGTGACTGGAGACACACACATGGATGTATACAAAGACATTCACAGCTTTACCATCAGCAAGCAATAACCAGTTAGGAAATAAAATGTAAATGAAAAAAGACTCTAATGACCATAATATTATAAAACATACAGGCAGACATCTATAAGAAATGTGCAATGTCTATATGAATGAAAAAACCCACAGAACTTTGCTTAAGGGTATAAATGAAGAGCTGAGTGAATGTAGAATTACCATGTTCCTAGACAGAAGACGCAAAATGCAAATAAAAATGTCAATTCTCTGTCAACCTATATATTTCATGCCATTTTAATCAAAATCCCATTAATTTTTTGAATTGTAATCCCAAAGGATGAAACCTAAAAAATCCACAGCTAAGCTAAAAAACGAAAGAAAAAAATATAAAGATATTTTCTAAGCAAGACAAGATAACCAAAAGTCATAAATGTAAAAGATCAACAGATATGATTGCCTAAAAATGAAAATCTTCAAGCAATACAAGACTCAAACACAAAACCTACAATCTAGGGAGAAACGGTCAATATGCTTCCATTAAAAAATCCGTATGTATCAGTAAGAAAAATCCCCAGCTACAACAGAGAGATGGACAGTTGCTGCAAACAGGGCAACCATCAAAGAAACACAAACGGCCACAGGAAAATGGTCTTATTCTACACTCTCAAAATGGCAAAGGGTAACCTCCATACAAAACAGATAGACCATAACCAAACCAAACCATCACTTTTAAGGGGGAGGGGGTTGGAATTAAAGGGACTGTAACTGTACATTTAGAGGGTTCTACAATTTTTTAATTTCACAAAGTGAAAGTGCATCACCTTTTTTTCTGAGACAGAGTCTTGCTCTGTTACCCAGGCTAGAGTGCAGTGGCACAATCTTAGCTCACCACAGCCTTGACCTCCCAGGCTCAGGTGATCCTCCCACCTACAGGTGTACACCACCATGTCCAGCTAATTTTTTGTAGAGCTGGGGTTTCACCATGGAGCCCGAGCAGGTCTCGAATTCCTAGGTTCAAGCGATCCTCCTGCCTCGGCCTCCCAAAGTGCTGGGATTACAGGTGTGTGCCACCACGCCCAGCCTTTTTTGTAATTAAAATAAATGAAAACTTCAATTGAATTCTTTCAAGATTTACTTTCCATTTTCCTTTCATGAGGTTTTTTAAAAGGCATATTACCTCTTGGTCCAGGTTATATTCTTCATTTGAATTAAGTGCAACTTTTACAGTAATATAATCCCCCATTTTTCACAGCATCCCTTAACACATCTAAAATGAAAGAAAAGTTAAGTTAGATTGTATATGTCTAGATTTGGGAAAGGGATTTCAATATTTCCAAAACTACTCACTACTTGGAATTGCATCTGCTGTAGCAAAATTCTCATCTTCCCCATCAAGGTGCTTTTGGAAATCTTCTAATTTCATCCATTCCAACTGCAGGTCCATGCCCAAGCTCAGAATTTGCTGCCTGCCATCTGGAACACACAAAGGCCTTGTTAACATATGTTTATCTGAAGTATCAAAAACCCACAATGTTGTTTATTAAATTTGTGGTGTGTTAACCAAAGCTTTATGTATACTTTTAACGTAAGTCATAGTATAATGGGGTCTTTTAATTGATAAAATCCCCAATTTTCTTTGGGAAGTAATATGAACTATCCACATTTAGAAGCCATGGTGCTGTGAAGGCTTAAAGATAAATAGGTGGCTGGGTGCGGTGGCTCACGCCTGTAATCCCAGTACTTTGGGAGGCTGAGGTGGGTGGATCACGGAGTCAGGAGATTGAGACCATTCTAGCTAACACGGTGAAACCCCGTCTCTAATAAAAATGCAAAAAATTAGCTGGGTGCGGTGGCACACGCCTGTAATCCCAGCTACTCAGGAGGCTGAGGCAGGAGAATCACTTGAATCCGGGAGGCAGAGGTTGCAGTCAGCTGACATCATGCCACTGCACTCCAGCCTGGGTGACAGAGCAAGACTCTGTCTCACAAATAAATAAATAAATAACCTGTCATTGTAAAATAGCGAAGGAGGAATTTTAAGACTCAGTAGCTCAAAGGAAGGAGAAATCAGGGATCTGGTAAGAGGAAATGCAATTCTAATGTGACTTTTCTCCCTTCTACCATTCTTCTTGGACATACACTGCTTCCAACCATGTACAGATAAAGCCATTCTCAGCGTGTGAGCTAATCCAGCATGTGAGTCAAAGGCACTGCTTATGGATCCTTCCAGACTCACTCAGGCCCCTATGCCTGGAAGCCGCCTGCTCCCACCGTGCCCTGGCTCACACCCAGCCCATGGTGAGGTACTGCTAGAGTCTTTCCTGATAGGACCCACAGGTGTGAGAACATCGAGGACACATGTGTTCAGCCTTTATCGCCACTGCAATCAATCACAGACTTCAGTGCAGCTTATCTGGGAGTAATTCACAATGGTTATGTGCTCTTTTTACAAATGAAAAACAGAAATACTTGATGGTAAGAGTTAAAGAATTTTCACTGGAAACCAATTCCTCAAATTACATAGATGATGTTAGGCAGATGGCCCAGCCACATAAATAAAGTTTGTAAAACACATGCAATAAATGAGTAACTTTTTCCAAAGCCCTCAACTCAAACTAACACTTCTGCTAACTCTGAGAGCTGACAGCAGAGAAACAGCACAGCCTCCGGGCTGTCCATCCTGCAGCATCCCAGCTCTATCAGCAACGGTAACAGTGAAAGCCACTAGCAATCATGAAACACGTTAACTTGTTTACATGAATGGATCTATTTCCTCCATACACAATAACTTGTAAGGGGGAGACACGTTACAGATGAGAGAGGCTGGGAGAGGCTCCAGGGTTTGCTCAGAGACACACACCAGAGAGTAGCAGAGCTGGTCTTACTCAGGTGTCTGAGTCCCCTGTGGAGCCCCCCACCGGGTATGCCCTATAACCCATCCCACCACTGAGGAAGCAACGTGGGAAGAAGACTGGAAGCAGAACAGGTTAGGTCTTTATGAACTGAGATAATACCACCGAACTCACAGGGCTGCTGTAAGAACGGAGAGCATCCCTAGACCAGAACCATCGGAAAGGCTGAGCTGCAGCTCAGACTGTGGTCTCTAAAAAAACAAACTGGTTCAAAACCTATGTTCATTCCTGACAAGTGCTAGGCCTTGCCTCTGGACCTGATAGGCTTAATTTTCTCTTTATTTTTAAGAAGAAGCTCGATATACATGTATCAAGGAATGCATGTCATCAAACAATGAAGTGTGCTCTGTGGTCACAAGAACTGCTCGGGGGCACACACCTGTGCCTACCACAGCTGTCCCCTGCACGGTGTCATTTACATCTGCAGTCTGTGTCTCTCATGCTCTTCTTCAAAGTAGCCTTGCCATAAATACACATATCCCTAAGAAATACGTAGTTGGTTTTGCTTGCTAATGAGCTTTATACAAATTGCAGGAGTCTCTATGCTCTGGGTAGTGACCCTTTGTCTTTTCACTCTTTCTTATGATAGCTTTGACAAATGGAACTCTTTGTTCAGTCGATTTTATCATTTTGTTCCTTTATGGAACATTTTGTGTCTTAAGAAATCCTTCCCTACCCTCAAGGTCATAAAGATAGTATCCTTAATCTCTAAATACCTAGGATCTAAATATCCTCCGAATAGGGCTCACTCCATCAGGATCTGACTCTCACGTATGGGCTTTTGCTACATGAATAACCATCTGTTCTGACACCACTGAGAAGAGTCATCCTCCCCACAGGGACCGCGATGACCCATCCTCTGTCCTCTGTCCTCTGTCAGAGCTGCACCGCCGGACTGAGGTCTGTACCGTGCTGTGCTAGTTCACCTACCTTCCTGTGCCAAGCAAATGCTGTACTGATCGCTAGTTTGGCATAGCAGGTTTTGACTGCTTATGGGGACAGTTGGCTCTGGGTTTTCTTGAATCTTCCATATAAACTGCAGAAACAGCATTTGTAAATTCCATGAAAAACTGTGTTGAGATTTTGATTAGAACTGCAGTAATGCTATAGATCAGTCTGGAGAAAATGACAAATTTCTACAATTGTTTTCCTTTTGTTTTTGCTCTGAGACAGAGTCTCACTCCATCACTCAGGCTGGAGTGCAGTGGCGCAATCTCGGCTCACGGCAACCTCCACCTCCCGGGTTCAAGTGATTTCTGTGCCTCAGCCTCCTGAGTAGCTGAAATTGCATAAGCGTGCTACCACACCTGGTTAATTTTTGTATTTTTTAGTAGAGATGGGGTTTCACCATGTTAGCTAGGCTGGTCTCGAACTCCTGACCTCCAATGATCTGCCTGCCACGGCCTCCCAAACTGCTAGGATTACAGGCATGAGAAACTGCACCTGGGCCCTAAAATCGTTTTCTAATAAAAATGGCATATATACATTTTAGTAACTTTTAAGCAATCAAGAAATCTTTAAAATTTTCTCCATACAGGCCTTTTTTTTTTGAGACGTAGTTTCACTCTTGTTGCCCAGGCTGGAGTGCAATGCCGCAATCTCGGCTCCCAGCAAGCTCCGCTTCCTGGGTTCAAGCAATTCTCCTGCCTCAGCCTCCCGTGTAGCTGGGATTACAGGCCTGCACCACCATGCCTGGCTAATTTTGTATTTTTAGTAGAGGCAGGGTTTCTCTATGTTGGTCAGGTTGGTCTTGAACGCCTGACCTCACGTGATCCACCTGCCCTGCTGGGATTACAGGCATGAGCCACCGCGCTGGTCCTTTTTTTATTTTTTTGAGACCATATTTTGCTCTATTGCCCAGGCTGGAGTGCAGTGGCACTATCTCGGCTCACTGCAACCTCCACCTCCCGGGTTCAAGCAATTCTCCTGGCTCAGCCTCCCGAGTAGCTGGGACCACAGGCGTGTACCACCACAACCAGCTAATTTTTGTATTTTTAGTAGAGACAGGGTTTCACCACATTGGCCAGGGTGGTCTCAAACTCCTGACCTCAAGTGATCCACCCACCTCAGCCTCCCATGATTACAGGTGTGAGCCACCGTGCCTGGCCCATCGTTTATGAACAATACTCTAAGCAATCTTTTAAATGTGTTGCTATTGGAAACTGTATCTTTTTAAAATATATTATTTATGAAGAAATGTATATAGGTTTAAAAAATAAAATTGGCTTTTGTCACTGATCTTATATCCAGTCACCTCGCTAAATTTTTAATACTTCTAATAATGTGTAGATTCTTCTGGGTTTTCTATATGAATCTAACATATTATTTTTTTTTTTTTTGACGAGAGGCTTGCTCTGTCATCCAGGCTGCAGTTCAGTGGCGTGATTTTAACTCACTACAACCTATGCATCCTGGGCTCAAATGATCCTCCCACCTTAGCCTCCTGAATAGCTGGGACTACAGGTGTGTGCCATCCTGCCTGGCTAATTTTTGTCTTTTTTGTTTTTCTGAGATGGAGTTTCGCTCTTGTTGCCCAGGCTGGAGTGCAATGGTGTGATCTCAGCTCATCGCAACCTCTGCCTCCCGGGTTCAAGCGATTCTCCTGCCTCAACCTCCCGAGAAGCTGGGGTTACAGGCATGCACCACCACGCTTGGCTAATTTTGTATATTTTTGTAGAGATGAGGTTTCACCATGTTGCTCAGGCTGGTCTCAAAACTTGAGCTCAAATGATCTGCTTGGCATCTCAAAGTGCTGGGATTACAGGTGTGAGCCACCCTGCCTGGCTGACAGCTTTTTCCCCCTTCCTTTCCAATGCCTATGCCTTTTGTATTTCTTTGCCTTACTGTACTGAGTAGACCTTAGTATAATGTTGAATAAAAGTGATGACAGAAGGCATCCTTGTATTATTCCTGATTTAAAATCAATGTTTCTGGCTAGTCATAGTGGCTCATGCCTGTAGGAGGCTGGGGCCAGTGGATCACCTGAACCCAGGAGTTAAAGACCAGCCTGGGCAACATGGTGAAACCCATCTCTACAAAAAAATCAAATCAAATCAATGTTTCTAATGTTTCACCGTTACAACTCATGCTGCTAAAGGGTTTGTTGTCATTGTTGCTGGTTTTTTAAAGACAGGGTCTCTCTCTTGTCATCCAGGCTGGAATACAGTGGTGTTATCATGGCTCACTGCATCCTTGAACTTTCGGGCTCAAGTGATCCTGTCTCAGCCATCCAAGTAGCTAAGACTACACCCGTTAAATTTTTTGTACAGACAGGGTCTTGTTTTCCCAGGCTAGTCTTGAAGTCCTGGGCTCAAGTGATCCTCCCACTTTAGCCTCCCAAAGTGTTGGGATTACAAGAGTGAGCCACCATGCCTGGCTTATGTTGCTAAAGGTTTAATGCTCTTTATCAATCGAGAAAGCTCCCTTTATTCATAATTTGTTAGGTTTTATTTACTTTTTAATCAAGAATGCCACTAAATCAATTTCTCCTTTACAATTCATAGGAAAAACCCAATGTGATGACTTTAAAAAAAAAAAAAAAAAAAAAAAACAGGGCCAGATTAAATTTGCTAATATTTTGTGGGGGAATTTTGCATGTGACTTCATTTAGTGAGCTTGGCCTGTCATTTTTCTTATATATAGTTTTTTTGTCTGGTTTTGGTACTGAATTTATAATGGTCTCCCACAATGAGTTAGTGTTAGCATTCTTTGTCTATTTTTAGAATTACTTTTATAAGTTTGGTAACGTTTGGTTTGAGAAAACCATCTGGGCTTGGTGTTAAATTTATGAGGCTTTTAATTATTATTTCACATTCTTTAACAGTTGTGACTATTCAGTCTTTTTTGGATCAGTTTCATTAAATTATTTTTTCCCTAGGAATTTTCCCATGTCAGTCATTCAGTTTTCAAATCTCTTTTGAAATTTTAGAGATATGGTCTGGCCGTGTTGTCCAGGATGGAGTGTGGTGGCTATCCACAGGTACAATCTTAGCAAACTACAGCCTCAAACTCCTGGGCTTAACTGATCCTCCTGCCTTGCCTCCTGAGTAGCTGCAGTTATAGGCACACACCACCATGCCTAGGCAGTTTTTTTCTATTTTGGAGACGGAGTCTTGCTCTGTTGCTCAGCCTGGACTGCTGTGGCGGCGATCTCAGCTCACTGCAACCTCCACCTCCCAGGTTCAAACAATTCTGCCTCAGCCTCCCGAGTAGCTGGGACTACTGGTGCATGCCACCACGCCCAGCTAAGTCTTTGTATTTTAGTGGAGACAGGGTTTCACCGTGTTGCCCAGGATGGTCTCAAACTTCTGAGCTCAGGCAATCCACCTGCCTCAACCTCCCAAAGTACTGGGATTACAGGCGTGAGCCACCGCGCCAGATGCCTAGCCAGCTTTCGTATTGATTAGTAAGAAATTGCTCATAGAATTCTTTTTTTTTTTTTTTGAGACAGAGTCTCACTTTGTAGCCCAAGCTGGAGTGCAGTGGTGTGATCTCGGCTCACTGCAACCTCCGCCCCCCAGGTCCTGGTTCAAGCAATTCTCCTGCCTCAGCCTCCTGAGTAGCTGGAATTACAGGCATGTGCAACCATGCCCAGGTAATTTTGTATTTTTAGTAGAGATGGAGTTTCACTATGTTGGCCAGGCTGTTCTTGAACTCCTGACCTCATGATCCATCAACCTCGGCCTCCCAAAGTGCTGGGATTACAGGCATGAGCCACTGCACCTGGCGCTCACAGAATTCTTTCATCTTTTTAATCTGTACACAACCTGTAATCATGTCTCTCTCTTTTTTTCTTTTTTTTTTGGCAATCAAGCCTCGCTGTGTCACCTAGGCTGGAGTGTAGTGGCACGATCTCGGCTCACTGCAACCTCTGCCTCCGGGGTTCAAGCAATTCTCCTGTCTCAGCCTCCCAAGCAGCTGGGACTACAGGCACACGCCACCATGCCTGGCTAAATGAGGTCTCTTTTTCATGTGTTTCTTTTGTTCTCAACAAACCATGTCAGAGCCTTGCTTATTTTATAGCAAAGCCAGGAATCCACTTCTGGGTTTACTGATGTTCCCCCCTACTGTTTCTGTTCTTTCTGCCTGGTGTCTCAACAGCAGCGCTAATCGGCATCTGCCCTCTGGGCGACCGAGCTCTTCCTTCTTGCCCACTGGTACTAGAAATTACCCTAATTTCCGGCAAGCTCAGCAATGCATCCAAAAGCACGTTTTACCTAGGTATCCAGGATATAGTCGTTTTTTAGTAAGCGGGTTTCCCAGACAGTCTAGTCTGTCATATATTCTGAATTTCTCAGTTCTCTCCAATTGTTTCTCAAGATTCACAAATTATAAAAAGTCTTATTAGACTAGCCTTTCTCATTTATTACGTCCTAGTTATAAACATACATGTACACATTTTAGTACTCCTTCCCATCGCTACTGTAGTCTGTATTCTTCTTCTCGACCAATTCCAATGTCCTCAGGACACCATTTACAATATAATCTTATTTCATGTTATTTGCTGCAATGTTAAAAGGGCAAAATACAAATAAGTTCGTATTTGATAATTTTCTGAAAGAAATTTATTAAATAGTAAGATATAAAATGAGGCTGCCAGGTAAGAATAGGTAAGGTAGAAAATCAGAAAGATTTTAGTTTCTATATGTGCTAAGGACAACATAGGAACTCAGAAAAATTGTTTGATCCATTGAGAAGTCACAGAATAACCCAAGTCTTCACTATAAAATGTTTTTATTATTTATTCAGGAGATCCAAATAAAGAGTTTATTTATCCAAATAAACTCTTCTATTCCATTACTTTTTTTATCTTGAGAGCAGAAATAGAGAGAAAAGTACAAAAAAATAATAGGGTGCAGCACTACCCTGAAAAATGGATTCCAGAACGATTCCAAACTCACCCGATTTCTCATCTGCTTGGCACGCACTGTCTAAAACCTCCTGATCACCTTCCGCGGCAATGTATGCCCAAGTATCCGTTTCGTCTCTGGCGTTTCTCCTTTCTTTAAGTGACTGTTTGTTTTCCTTGGTTTTGTGATCGTCTATGGTTTTAAAATCCAGTGGCATTTCTTCTCTTTCGATTATTCTACAGAAACATCATTTTTTTCTTCTGGTGTTAATTTTAATAAATCAAATGCACTTCTGATTTCCTTAAATGCTAATGAAAAAATTAAAATTGATAGTTAAGTATGAGTCACAAATTTCTGTTACACTCAAAAGAAAATCTAAGTTAGTGTTAAACCAAGAAGAGATTTTCTTAATTTTACTAACTTCTACCTTGCTTATAAAGCCTGGTCTGATTTACTATCAAAGGCACAAAATCATTTCAACTGGTCTTTCTACTAGTTGCTCAATATTCAGAAACGATGTCCAGTGTGAACGGCTATTAAGCAGATGTTGTGGAACTACTCCACTCCTGTTGTGACAAAGGCCTACTGAAGACAGTGAGCCTAAGAGTGATCCAAGTCTCACCAGCATCTTTCCCACTGCTAAAGACACCAGACTGTCTAACAGCTGGATCCTGAAGCTTGTACCAAAATGGTTTCTGGTGGCAAGTGAGGGAAACAGCAGGGTGCCAGAGCACTGCCTGTACCTGGTAAAACTGTACCTGATGCTACTAGCTTTTAACTAAAGAAGAAAGTGGGAAAAGAAAACTGGCAGGTACTAGACCTGATATAAGAAATAACCCCTGAGATACATTTTAGGGACAGCAATCCAAGATGGCCGAATAGGAACAGCTCAGGAGTGCCGTTCTGAGCGAGAACAATGCAGAGGGTGAGTGATCACCACATTTCCAAATGAGTTATTACTGCCCACAGACCAGGAGATTCCCAGGCTGAAAAGCGCCAAGAGTTTCCTGCACGGCTGTTTCAGCCAGCACAGTGGGTCTCTGTACAAAAACTCACACAAATCTAGGTGGCCATTTCAACTGGCACCTGGAATGCCTGGGGAGACAGAGCTACCCATTCAACTGAAAAAAAAGGGGGCGAAACAGGGAGCCAGGTGATCTGGCTCAGCGGGTCCTACCCCTACAAAGACTAGCAATCTGAAACGCTCTGGATTGAGAGTTTTGCAGCAAGTGAAGCTGGACCCGGGGACAGTCCAGCTCTGTGGGGGGGGGAAGGGCGTCTTGCCACTACCGAGGCAGTACGCCATTACTGAGGCAATCCGCCATTACTGAGGCAGTTCTAACTATACCTCTATAAACAAAACCACAAGGAAGTTCACACAGCAGCTGGGCAGAGCCCACAGCAGCTCAGCAATGCCTCTGCTGGCAGACTGTGACTAGGCTATCTCCTCGCTGGGCAGGCCATCTCTGAAAAAAGGGCAGCAACATTATCAGGAACTAATAAATAAAGCCCCACCTTCCCAGGAAAGAGCACGTGGGAAAAAAGGGAGTTATGAGTTCCACTGCAGCAGACTTTAATGTACCTGCCCAGCAGCTCTGAACGAAACAACAGAGCTCACAGCTCAGCACTTGAGCTCCTATAAGGATCAGACTGTCTCCTCAAGCAAGCTCCCTGATGCCCGTATACCCAAAGAGACACCTCATAAAGGAGAGCTCAGGCTGACATCTGGCGGGTATCCTTCTGGGATGAAGATAACAGAAGAAGAAACCGACAGAAACCCTTACTGTTCTGCAGCTGCCACAGGTGATCCCCAGGCAAGCAGGGTCTGGAGTGGACCTCCAGCAGTCCTACAGCAGAGGGGCCTGACTGTTAGAAGGAAAACTAAAAAACAGAAAGAAGTAACTTCATTATCAACAAAAAGGACGTCCACTCAGACACACCATCTGAAAGTCACGAATTACAAAGACCACAGGTAGCTAAATCCCCCAAAGATGGGAAGAAACCAGCGCAAAAAGGATGAAAACACCCAAAACCAGAACAATTCTCCTCCTCCAAGGGATCACAACTCCTCACCAGCAATGGAACAAAGCTGAATCGAGAATGAGTTTGATGAATTGACAGAAACAGGCTTCAGAAGATGGGTAATAACAAACTTCTCTGAGCTAAAAGAACATGTTCTAACCCAATGCAAAGAAACTAAGAACCTTGGAAAAAGGTTTGATGAAATGCTAACGAGAATAAACAGCTTAGAGAAGAATATAAATGACCTGATGGAGCTGAAAAACACAACACGAGAACTTTGAGAAGCATACACAAGTTTCAACAGCCAAATTAACCAAGCAGAAGAAAGGATATCAGAGATTGAAGATCAACTCAATGAATTAAAAAGAGAAGGCAATACAGGAGAAAAAAAGAGTGAAAAGAAATCAACAAAGCCTCCAAGAAATATGGGATTATGTGAAAAGACCTAATCTATGTTTGATAGGTGTACCTGAATGTGATGGAGAGAATGAATCCAAGCTGGAAAACACTCTTCAGGATATTATCCAGGAAAACTTCCCCAACCTAGCAAGGCAGGCCAATATTCAAGTCCAGGAAATACAGAGAACACCACAAAGATATTCCTCAAGAAGAGCAGCCCCAAGGCACATAATCGTCAGATTCACCAGGCTTGAAATGAAGGCAAAAATTCTAAGGGCAGCCAGAGAGAAAGGTCGGGTTACACACAAAGGGAAGCCCATCAAACTCACAGCAGATCTCTCAGCAGAGACCCTACAAGCCAGAAGAGAGTGGGAGCCAATATTCAACATCCTTAAAGAAAAGAACTTTCAACCTCAAATTTCATATCCAGCCAAACTAAGCTTCATAAGCGAAGGAGAAATAAAATCCTTTACGAACAAGCAACTGCTGAGAGATTTCGTCATCACCAGGCCTGCCTTACAAGAGCTCCTGAAAGCAGCACTGAACATAGAAAGGAACAACCAGTACCAGCCACTCCAAAAACATACCAAATGGTAAAGAGCATCAACACAATGAAGAAACTGTGTCAACTAATGGGCAAAACAACCAGCTAGCATCAAAATGGCAGGATCAAATTTACACATAACAATATTAACCTTAAATGTAAATGGGCTAAATGCCCCAATCAAAAGACACAGACTGGCAAATTGGATAAAAAGTCAGAACCCATTGGTGTGCTGTATCCAGGAAACCCATCTCACATGCAAGGACACATATAGGCTCAAAATAAAGGGATGGAGGAAGATTTACCAAGCAAATGGAGAGCAAAAAAAAGGAGGATTTGCAATCCTAGTCTCTGATAAAATAGACGTTAAACCAACAAAGTTCAAAAAAGACAAAGAAGGGCATTACATAATGGTAAAAGGATCAATGCAACAAGAATAGCTAACGATACTAAATATATACGCACCCAATACAGGAACACCCAGATACATAAAGCAAGTTCTTAACCTACAAAGAGACTTAGGTTCCCACACAATAACAGTGTGAGACTTTAACATTCCACTGTCAATATTAGACAGATCAACATGACAGAAAATTAACAAGGATATCCAGGACTTGGACTCAGATCTGGACCAAGCAAACCTAACAGACATCTACAGAACTCTCCACCCCCAATCCATAGAATATAAATTCTTCTCAGCACCACATCACACCTACTCTCAAACTGACCACATAATTGGAAGTAAATCACTCCTCAGCAAATGCAAAAGAATGGCAATCATAACAAACAGTGACCACAGTGCAATCAAATTAGAATTTAAGATTAAGAAACTAACTCAAAACCACACAACTTCATGGAAATTGAACAACTGGCTCTTGAATGTTGACTGGATAAACAATGAAATGAAGGCAGAAATAAAGTTGTTCTTCAAAACCAACAAAAATGAAGATACAACATACCAGAATCTCTGGGACACATTTAAAGCAATGTCTAGAGGAAAATTTATGGCAATAAATGCCCACATGAGAAGCAAGGAAAGATCTAAAATCAACACCCTATCATCAAAATTGAAAGAGCTAGAGGAGCAAGATCAAAAAACTTAAAAGCTAGCAGAAGACAAGAAATAGTAACTAAGATCAGAGCAGAACTGAAGGAGATAGAGACACAAAAAACTCTTCAAAAAATCAATAAATCCAGGCGCTGGTTTTTGAAAAGATCAACAAAATAGAGCGCTAGCCACATTAATAAAAGAAAAGAGAGAAGAATCAAATAGATGCAATAAAAAACGATAAAGGGGATATCACCACCAATTCCACAGAAATACAAACTACCATCATAGATTACTAAAAACAACTCTATGCACATAAACCAGTAAACCTGGAAGAAATGGATAAATTCCTGGACACTTATACCCTCCTAAGCCTAAACCAGGAAGAAGTTGAAACCCTGAATAGACCAATAACAAGGGCTGAAATTGAGGCAGCAATTAATAGCCTACCAACCAAAAAAAAAAAAAAGCTCAGGTCCAGATGGGTTCACAGCCGAATTCTGCCAGACATACAAAGAGGAGTTGGTACCACTCCTTCTGACACTATTCCAAACAATCGAAAAAGAGGGAATCCTTCCCAAATCATTTTATGAGAGCAACATCATCCTGCAACCAAAACCGGGCAGAAACTCAACAAAAAAGAACACTTCAGACCAATATCCATGATGAACATAGATGCAAAAAAATCTTCAATAAAATATTGACAAGCTGAATGCAACAGCACATCAAAAAGCTTACCCATCACGATCAAGTAGGCTTCATCCTGGGGATGGCAAGGCTAGTTCAACATACGCAAGTCTATAAATGTAATCCACCACATAAACAGAACCAAAGACAAAAACCACATGATTATCTCAATAGATGCAGAGAAGGCCTTTGACAAAATTCAACAGCCCTTTATGCTAAACACTCTCAATAAACTAGGTATCGACGAAACGTACCTCAAAATAATAAAAGCTGTTTATGACAAACCCACAGCCAATATCATACTGAATAGGCAAAAACTGGAAGCATTCCCTTTGAAATCTGGCACTAGACAAGGATACCCTCTCTTACCACTCCTGTTCAATATAGTATTGGAAGTTCTAGCCAGAGCAATCAGGCAAGAAAAAGAAATAAAGGGTATTCAATTAGGAAAGGAGGAAGTCAAATTGTCTCTATTTGCAGACGACATGATTGTGTATTTAGAAGACTCCATCGTCTCAGCCCAAAATCTCCTGAAACTGATAAGCAACTTCAGCAAAGTCTCAGGATACAAAATCAATGTGCAGAAATCACAAGCATTCCTATACACCAATAACAGACTTAAAGACAGCCAAATCAAGAACCAACTGCCATTCACAATTGCTACAAAGAGAATAAAATACCTAGGAATACAACTAACAAAGGACGTAAAGGACCTCTTCTGGGAGAACTACAAACCACTATTCAAGGAAATGAGAGGACACAATCAAATGGAAAAACATTCCATGTTCATGGTTAGGAAGAATCAATGTTGTCAAAAATGGCCACACTGCCCCAAAGTAATATATAGATTCAACGCTATCCCCATCAAGCTACCTATGACCCTCTTCACAGAACTGGAAAAAAACCACCTTAAACTTTATATGGAACCAAAAGAGAGCCCACATAGCCAAGACAATCCTAAACAAAAAGAACAAAGCTGGAGGCATCACGCTACCTGACTTCAAGCTATACTACAAGGCTACAGTAATCAAAACAGCATGGTATTTGTACCAAAACAGAGATATGGACCAATGGAACAGAACAGAGGCCTCAGAGGCAACGCCACACATCTACAACCATCTGATCTTTGACAAACCTGATAAAGACAACCAATGGGGAAAGGATTCCCCTGTTTAATAAATGGTGTTGGGAAAACTGGCTAGCCATGTGCAGAAAGCAGAAACTGGACCCCTTCCTGACACCTTACACTAACATTAACTCCAGATGGATTAAAGACTTAAACAAAAGAACTAACACCATAAAAACCCTAGAAGAAAACCTAGGCAAAACCATTCAGGACATAGGCATAGGCAAGGACTTCATGACCAAAACACCAAAAGCATTGGCAACAAAAGCCAAAATAGACAAATGGGATCTAATGAAACTCCAGAGCATCTGTATAGCAAAAGAAACAATCATTAGGGTGAACCAGCAACCAACAGAATGGCAAAACATTTTTGCAATCTACCCATCTGATAAAGGGCTAATATCCATAATCTACAAAGAACTAAAATAGATTTACAAGAAAAAAACAAACAAACCCATTCAAAAGTGGGCAAAGGACATGAACAGCCACTTTTCAAAAGAAGACACATATGAGGCCAACGAACATATGAAAAAATACTCATCACTGGTCATTAGTGAAATGCAAATCAAAACCACATTGAGATACCATCTCACACCAGTTAGAATGGCGATTATTAAAGAATCTGGAGACAATTATTAAAATGCTGGAGAGGATGTGGAGAAATAGGAACACTTCTACACTGTTGGTGGGAGTGAAAATTAGTGTAGAATTGGTGGGAGTGTAAATTCAACCATTGTGGAAGACAGTGTGGCGATTCCTCAAGGTCCTAGAAATAGAATCCATTTGATCCAGCAATCCCATTACTGGGTATATATCCAAAGGATTATAAATTGTTCTATTATAAAGACACATGCACACGTATGTTCATTGCAGCACTGTTTACACTAGCAAAGACCTGGAACCAACCCAAATGCCCATCGATGATAGACTTAGACAAGGAAAATATGGCACATATATACCATGGAATACTATGCAGCCATAAAAAAACGAGTTCGTGTCCTTTGTAGGGACACGGATGAACCTGGAAACCATCATTCTCAGCAAACTGACACAAGAACAGAAAATCAAACACCGCATGTTCTCACTCATAGGCAGGTGTTGAACAATGAGAATATATGGACACAGGGAGGGAAGCATCACACATTGGGGTCTGTTTGGGGGGAATGGGGACAGTGGGGGTAGGGAGGTTGGGGAGGGGATAACATGGGGAGAAATGCCACATAGAGGTGACGGGGGAATGGAGGCAGCAAACCACATTGCCATGTATGCAACAACCCTACATATTCTGCACATGTACCCTAGAACCTAAAGGGCAATTAAAAAAAAAAAAACCCAAAAGAAGATAATTAGGATGAATTCTATTATAAATTCTCGGTATACAGCAGACAAGTTTTATTATCAGGGAATATTGAAAACTGGACTCTAGTGAGGACCTCTATGAATGAGACAAACAGTAATTCCATTTAAGGCTATATGTTCACAGTAAAAATGTACCTGAAACTGACATACTAGATACTAGGAGGAAAAAACGTTAACAAGGCTAGGTCCAATTTTGCAGCATTTTGAACCTCTAATCGTTCTTTGAAGAATAGAAGGCATTTACAATTTTTGTTTTGCTTTGAATAATAGTCTTACAGCCACTTTATGTGTAACCCACTGAAACAGCCACTGCTCCTGCCTAGCTTCATTCACTTGCTTCTACTGCCAAGCCCAGCCTAGGCAGGCTTAGAAAAAAATCACTTTTAGTATTACCTCAGTTACATACAGCTTTCAGGAAAAAAACCTAGGGAAAATCATCCACCTCTTAGAACCACTGTTTGCAAGAAAACATGTGTTCCAAGTACTTCTGCTACAGAAACTAAATATTTATCTGCTAGGGCTTATTCAAACACTGTAATGGTGTTTTGTTTGTTTGTTTAAGAAATATATAGTATTTGCTCCAATATTGATATGTATTATGGATTCTCTATTACGGTCTACACTGAAGTGATCCAAAATGTGTATTTAACGTATTTATACAAATAACACAGTTACATATAATGAATATATTAAACAAAAGGTGTTTTTTAAATTTAGCATCTGCCATAAAAAAACACATTTTTTTTTGCCATAACTAATTTCCCTGTCTCAGTAATTCTAATCTGATCCCTCATCATATTAAAAAGAAGGAAAAACAAGGTGAAAAGAAGGAAAAAAAATTATATGGGCCGGGCGCGGTGGCTCACGCCTGTAATCCCAGCACTTTGGGAGGCCAAGGCGGGTGGATCACGAGGTCAAGAGATCGAGACCATCCTGGCCAACACGGTGAAACCCTGTCTCTACTAAAAATACAAAAAAATTAGCCGGGCGTGGTGGCACGTGCCTGTAGTCCCAGCTACTTGGGAGGCTGAGGCGGAAGAATCGCTTGAACCCAGGAGGAGGAGGTTGCAGTGAGCCAAGATTGCGCCACTGCACTCCAGCCTGGTGACAGAGCAAGACTCCGTCTCAAAAAAAAAAAAAAAAAAAAAAAATTATATAAATTTGTATATAATAAACTTAGGTAACTTGTTAATTATTTGTATAATAGATAGCAATGTAAATGGCAAAACGTTAATATTTACACTCACTCTTTAATCCTTTTGGCTCTTTTCGCCCTTTTTCTTCCTTGTCGGAATCATGCCTTTTCTGGTATTTTTCTTTGGGTTCATTTTTTTTGGTCTCTTTGTCCTGAAAATGACATGATATCCAAAACAAGAATGGATAAAGAGTTGACACTGTATATTTATTTGAGAACGGAAAATACAGGTTTGTGACTTCAGGGAACCACCCTTGTATACTGTCGTACATGATCATTGATCACTAAATTCTCTTCACACAAAAGGATTTTGCTTCCTGAGTCAACCATATAATTCACAAAATATCAAATTCAAAACTCAACACCAGTTTTTCCACCCTCTTTAGGAATTTTACTATTAAAAAAATAAAATTCTAAAAATGTTTTCCACCCATAGTCTTAACCAACCATGACTATTTTTACTTCTCCATGTTCCCCGTTCTGGTCCTTGTACTTTTTCGTGGATAATCTTTTTTAAAATTCATTTTTATTAACACTACAGATATTTTTACCTGACTGTATTCACATTTATGTAGGGTTTTCTTCTCCACCGTATTTTCTAAACAGTTCCATTTTGCTACACTGACCTAATAATTAATATTTCAACAATTCTAATAGTCCCCAAGATGACACATCATTATTTCCTTAACCATTTCCTCTATGGCTAGAAAGTTAGACTGCTATCCATTTTTCATTAATGAAGATAATACTGCCATAAATAACCATGTATGCACAGGTTTTCCCTCTTTAAAATGATTTACTTAAAATAAATTCCCCAAACTGGAAATAATGGATAAAAAGAAATGATGTTTTTTATAGCCCTTGATAAAATATTACATAAATATTCTCAGAATTTGGAAAATATTTCCATTTTGCAAAGCCATATAAAAATAATTTTTACAACAGGTCAAATTCTTATTAAATGCATTTTTGCAAGCATTAAAAGACTTGTAATGTTAATGTACTTTTGTCCTATTATTTAAGTAAATAGTAGTATACTCAAGACAACAGGGGAAATAACCAAGCAGGATGTGAAAAGCTAATAAAAGAAGCTGATGAAGCTATAAACCTGAGTATACAGTGCTCCGTATATCATCTGAGTACCTCTAAAAACCATCCTGATTTTTGTTCAGAAATTAGCCTTTAATTTTCTAGTCATAATCATTCTAAGAGAAAACAAGCCAGAGACTAAGAGATAAGCTGAAGGAGCTTCATTTATAACCACTCAGGGTTATAACACTTTGTTACAGCTTGGCTGTTTCTCTTTCCTTACTAGTGAAAGGTCTTGACCACTCAACACAGGTTTTCTGATGCCTCTGTGGCCCTTACCTCCTCGGCTGAGTCAGTGGACCGGAGGCTCTGTCTTCCCCGCTCAACCTCCAGCCCTTTGGAGTTTGGGCAGACACAGGTGGTGTCAGTTTCTCTAACTCTGCGGCACTTTTTCCTCTGTCTTGATTCCTTTGCTTTTTAGGCACGGTTTTCTTCTCTAAGAAAGTGTTCTTGTTCTCTAGCTTCCTGCTCTCTCTAGTGTCCTCAGACTTTTTCGGGGTCTTCTTTTTCCTCCTGCCTCTGACATCGGTATCCTCCTCAGCACTCAAGGCACCATCCAGGGGCTTTTCGAAGCTGCGCTCCAGCCCTGCGTCCTGCCCTGCTCTCTCTCTTGCACTGTTAGTTTTTTGTCTCTCTTCTCTGCTCTCAGAAAGTAGCCCTTCACTGTCATCCTCTGTAAAGGGCAAATCATTAAGTACACTTGATTCAGATTCCACCTCGATTCGACCCATTTTTCTTTTTTTGTTTTTCTATTTTCTTTGGGATCTTCTCTTGTTTTCGTCTTTAAATCTCTTATTTCACCCTTTTTAACTTTCTTTAATTCCTTTGCTTCTTTTACTTCATCTTTTTTGGGCTTTTTGGACTCCTTTAGTTCTTCTCTGGCTTCCGAAATTCTTTTCTTTGTCCTTAAATCAAAAACTAAACTTTCCAAGGAGCTCTCCAGGTCTGGTTTAGACTTGTCTTTTAGTTTCCCGGCCTTTGCCTTTTTCTTTTTCAGATCATCTGGGCTTTTCTCTTCTCTCTGCCTTAATTTTTTCTTTTTCTTCTTTGGGGAAGTATCTTCTTTTGTCTCACTTTGCTGGTCGCTATCAGAGTTTGCCTCAAATATGTCATTATTTAAGGATAGTTTCTAAAAAAAAAAAAGATTAAAATATTCATTAACATATTAATTTTAAAGGCTTTGAAAAGCAGTACCAATGAAATCTGGTAAGAATATTTTTTGTCCTAAGCAGAATCCCAACTTCTTAAAACTGCTTAACCAAGCTGAAATCATATGCTACCTCTATCTCTGACTTAGCAAACAGGTCTTGGTGATGAGGGCAAGTGTGAGTTTAGAAAGCAGGGGCACACAGAAACTCAATGCTGCTGAGTGCCCAACTCAAAGCAGGAGTGAGTGGACTCAGGTATGGTAGGTTGTAAATAATCTGAACTTCAATATTTCCAAAACCACCAAGAAAGTAATCTTTACAGGTTTTCTTGGTTGCCAAGAAAGTAGTTACCAATGCAAACACAAGACGTTTTCTGAGACCCTGGGTCCCGCAATGTTCTTAAAATTGCTCCTAGATTTAACAGTTACGTATGGAGCAAGACTGCACACAAATCTTACTTCCCAAATTCATAGGCTGTGTTATCTGAAATATTGCCTATGAAAAAATATTTTCCTATTTTAGAATTGAAAAACAGAAACTTAAGAATAAAGTACTTGTACAGACACAAAAACATTATGCAAAATATTTTCAGTTCCCATTTCCCAAAACCACCTTATCCTAAATGACTTAGGGGTGAAGAGAAGGGAAGGAAACGATAGATATACTTTTTTCTTTTTTTTTTTTGAGACGGAGTCTCGTTCTGGTGCCCAGGCTGGAATGCAGTGGCGTGATCTTGGTTCACTGCAACCTCCCCGTCCTGGGTTCAAGTGATTTCCTGCCTCAGCCTCATGAGTAGCTGGGATTACAGGCGACCACCACCATGCCCTGCTAATTTTTGTATTTTTAGTAGAGATGGGGTTTCACTATGTTGGCCAGGGTGGTCTCGAACTCCTGATCTCAGGTGATCCACCTGCCTCAGCCTCCCAAAGTGCTGGGATTACAGGTGTGAGCCACAGCGCCCAGCCAGATAGATATACTTTAAAAATGTCTTCCCTACACTGCCTAAGAAATGGAGGCCACCAAGGTTAACAAGTGGGAATATGGTGGCGCTAGCTTAACCTTTCCAATCTCCCTGAATCACCTCATAAAAAACAAGCCAAGTAGGATGTAGGATAGCCAAACAAAATTCCCCCCACAGACAGCTTTTAGTTTGCTAAGTCCCAAGTCCACACCATGCAGGTCTTACCAAAACTAAAACAGCAGTGAGGCCCGCACAGTGTGGACAGTCACTCAGGGAAAGCGAAGGCCACAATCTGGAAAGGCCCAGGCGGTTGGTGCCTGAGAGAGCAGCAGTGGGGTGGGGCCACGTGCGCACTGGGCAAGGTGGGGGAGAAGCGGGGAGGAGGCTGGCCCCTCGCAGGCTCTGCAAACTCCCAAAAGGGACCAGGGAAGCTCCCTTCAGGAATTCCAGGACCAAGCCCTATAAGGAGGAAAAACTACTAGGATTAGATTCCAAACCAAGTAGGCCAGAGAAGACAGAAACAAAAGATCTAAAAAAAAAATTGTTTAAAGTTAGCTAGGCTAACTGACTACCCTAAAAGCAATAAAAGCATGCCAAAAAGACATGTCTATAAAACAGCAGAGAAAACAAACAAAAACTTTGGAGCATCATGAAGACCCAAGTCACTTATTAGACAAAGAAACTCAATTGGTCATCAAGAGCAATGTTTTGTGCCGGATGACAATGGATTAACACAGTAGGACACCTGAGAAAAGAAAATGTGCACCAAGGAATCTGCAACTGGAGTTCCGAGAGAAAAAACTGCCAACTGTTAGGAAACACAAGAATCCAGCGAATATTGTTCTCAAGAGCCTTCCTCCCACAAAGGCGGGTGGCAAACTCTCGCGTGCACCCCCACTGGGGGATGCCAGAGTCCACACTTGGAGAAGCCCTGTACTAAAGCATGAGCTTCAGATAACCAAAAATGACTGGACAAACATCACCATAAGGACTGGTGGAAAGCATTATGTATTTGCTTCTAGAACTAAGACTGAATGAAGGTTATTAGAGAGACTGTAGTACGGGTGACTAAATGTTCTGACAAGGTACAGTGAAATAACGGGGAGAGATGGTGAACATGTTAAAGGAATATTATGCTTGCCCATTATAGTTACTAACTTAGTAAAGGACAGTATTTCAAATTAGATATAGAGGGGGGAGAGAGGGCAGGGAGAAGATAGGTCCTAGTTAATTTCTACTTTTATCCTTTAAACCACATTAAGTATTTTACATACTCAACAAAACTACATCAGCAAGGATGGGGGAACCCTAAAACTGAATACAAACAAACGAACCTGCTTATCAAATTGATAACAAAACCACACAGAAAAAAATCCAAGTGACTTCTGAACATTAAACAGTGAATATATTCTAAGAACAAAAAGAACTGCAAATAAATGTGGAACTTTATCAAATAGGTTGATAAATACTGTTTGCTGTTTGCAATAGAAAGGGCATAGGAAATCTGGGGCTAATTTCTCTGTATTGTAAGATTTAGTAAATGAGGGTTGTGACCAGAGTTCTCCTGGTAGGAAAAGGGAGAGCATGCAGGGTTCTGTGGTGACAGACTGAGTTACAGAGGTCAGCATGGATTTATTAAGGCTGGGATGTGCCACTGTGTCAAAAAGGAGAGCAGTACTACCCTAGAGAGAGAGCACCAGGACACGGGGGCTGGTATGAAGGGGTTCCCAGATAAATGTGCAACAGTTTTAGCACCAACAGTAACATGTTGAATAAAAGAATCTCTGAGAATCTACTGGTGCCAAAAATATCCATATTTGTTTTCTGAATATGTATTAATAAAGGATTATTTTAAAGGAAGGGCAAAGGGCAAAATTATTACTATATGGTACCAACTTTAAAAGAAAAATCAGCCGGGCGTGGTGGCTCACGCCTGTAATCCAAGCACTTTGGAGGCCAAGGCGGGTGGATCACCTGAAGTCGGGAGTTCAAGACCTGCCTGACCAACATGGTGAAACCCTGCCTTAAAAATAAATAAATAAATAAAAAGAAAAAAAAAGAAAAAAAAAAAAGAAAAATCAGGTTGGGCATAGTGGTTCATGCCTGTAATTCCAACACTTTGGGAGGCTGAGGTGCGAGGATCACTTGAGGCCAGGAGTTCACTACCAGCCTGGTCAATAGAGAGAGACCCTGTCTCTAAAAAAAAAAACAGCCAGGCATGGTGGGGTGTACCTACAATCCTAGCTGCCTGGGAGGCTGAGGTGGGAGGATCATCACTTGAGCCCAAGAGGTTGAAGCTGCAGTGGGCCACGATTGTGCTACTGCACTCCATCCTGGGTGACAGAGGTAAGATTCTGTATTTCAAAATAAATGAGTGAGAAGAAAAGAAAAAATCATACATCTATGTACAACCTGAAGGCAGCTCAAGGGCAGAAAATAGATTTTACCTATCTTTCTGTAACTGTAACTGTTTAAGGGTCTGGCCCATATGAGATACTTCATGTTTACTCAAAAAAAGAATAAAAAAGCTAAAAATACTAAAATGTAGACAAAACAGTTCAGTAGAAGTCCATTAGTGTTACATAACATCACTCAAAGCTCACGACAGATCAGCAGTCACCTTACTTGTAGATTTTCAATAGTTGTAAGAAATGAAGAGCTGGACCATACCACATACCACATACACGGATATTAAATGGTACCTCCTTTGTTTTTGTTTTAGCTCAAAATAACTTATGGTCAATTAGCCAGGTACGGTGGTTCATGCCTGTTGTTCAAGCTACAGTGACAAGGCCTTTAATAACATGTTTTAAAAATTATTAACCAAAGTGAGCATGTATACTACATAAGTACACTCGGCACTCTAGTATATGGTCTAAGACGGGAAACTGAGGCTTAGAGGAATTTAGAGTAGCCGAGGTTAAGTACCTAATCCAAGTTCACCCACTGAGTAATGACACAGCCAAGGAGCTTCACTCTTAACCAGTTTTGAAAATTTATGCTACAATGGCAGGGCCTTTAATAATACGTTTTTAGAGTTATTAAGCAAAATTCTCAGTACTTTCTATAATATTTATAAAGGAAATCCTTTACGAAATGAGTCCAGAATAAAGTAGACACTTACACTGCCAATTCTTTTGTTTTAGTTATACTTCACTTTTCTCAGATGGATACCTGGCCCCACCTTCCCAGTTCTTTCCCCAAAATCACTCACGTGCACATACTAATACACCTGTTTTAGTAAGTGATTGCTTCGCTTATAAACCTGTGCTGACCCAGGGTATGGTAGTCATGTAGTATACACGCATGCTCAGTAAATGCCAGCCACTTCTGTTATTGCCATTACTATTATTAACAACTACTACACACAGTCAAAACTAAGTTTGTTTTGGTCATTTAAAAAAAAGGCTAAATATTTTTTAAAACATAGTTGAAACTTAAATAGTAGGGAGAAAGATCAGTGTTTAGCCTATAAAATAAGTAATGAGAATATTCTCTTAATATAAGATATCTTCACTAGATAGTTCTAAGTTTTTGTTTTTTTTTTAAAACCAGGTCGTCACCATATAATTTGTTTTAAATAGCAGAAAAAGCAGGCATAAGACATAGGTTAATAACGCAGAATAAATATAAAATACACAAAAACAAGTTGCTCATGTCACACGGATGAACAAATGATAGTTTGGCGTGTCTCTTTTTTCTCTACTTTCACCTTACTCTTAACTTTAAAGAAAATATCAATATTCATCTCCAAACTATTCTTGTTTGTCAATTACAACGGTAGGCTGGGTACAGAAGGAAGAACCCAGCAAAAATCACTGAAAGCAGTCTGTGAGAATTGGCTACATGGAATTTACACTAAGGAATATTGTACACTTTATTATTTGTAAATCATTTACTACATATACTTTAAAAGAGTTAAAATTTACAATAAATTTATGTATGTAAAAACAAATATGAGACAAAACATAGTACCTGAATATCCTTCCTAACTGCTTTGGCTTTGTTCTCTGCAATCTTCTTCCTAAATTCAAGAAGCACTTCTTTACAGTCCTCCAGGTGGATCTCAGGCTCCCAGGTGTCGTCATCTGATGTATAGCCTTTCCAGCGAACTTTGTAAAGAACTTTACCCTGTTATAGAACATAAAAGCAGGCAAATTAAAGGAGGTCACTAACTTGATTAAATTTTCAAAAAACAAACTGCTGAGAAGACATGAAAGAACTTGAAAGCTGCTTCTAAATGGAAATTATCACATTATAAAGTACATCCATCTCCTGAGAAAAGTGGCTTAAAAAAAAAGTATCAGCCGGGTGCTGTGGCTCATGCCTATAATCTCCAGCACTTTGGGAGGTCGAGGTGGGCAGATTGCTTGAGCCCAGGAGATTGAGAACAGCCTGGCCAATATGTTGAAACCTTGTCTCTATTCAAAATACAAAAAGTATGGTGGCACGTGCCTGTAGTCCCAGCTACCTGTGAGGCTGAGGCAGGAGAATGCTTGAATCCAGGAGGTGGACGTTGCAGTGACCGGGGATTGGGTCACCACACTCCAGCCTGGGCAAAGAGCAGAACTCCATCTCAAAAAAAAAAAAAAAAAAACAAAAAAAAAACCGAAACTAGCTGGGCGCAGAGGTGTGCACCTGTCCCAGTTACTTGGGAGGCTGAGGTGGGAGAATCACTTAAGCCCAGGAGGCAGAGGTTGTAGTGAGCCAAAATGGTGCCACTGCATTCCAGCCTGGGCAACAGAGCCAGACCCTGGTGTGGAAAAAGAGAGAAAAGAAAAGAAAAAACAGTATCATTGATCTATTTTTTCATAAACCAAAGACTGAGGTCCTATTCTGATTCCATAAAATGGTGTGTAATACTTCAAAAGCAATGAAAAATAGGAAGAACCAAATAAGTCATCCATAGATACTGATAACAATTTGATCTATTTCCCTCACCTACTACATTTATTAATAAATATTTAGAATGTTTTAAAAACATTAGGATAATTTTTAATATTGCTTTTTCACTTATGTATCATTCACTTTTTGTTATATCACTTTTCAAAAATTTGATTTTTAGTGACTTAACATTATTTCATCATAGAAATATAACAAAAAACACTACAAAAATGCTCCCTTTGTTACAATAGTTGTTTAGACCGTTTCCATTTTTCTGTATTTATAAATAAGGCTGAAACATCCCTGTGTATCTCTGATGAAGTCATTAGAATAAATTCCCAGAAAGGAAAGCAATGGGGTAAAAAAAAAACTAGCCATTTCCAGGGTTGTGGCACCCAGGCGTGGTGGTGCACACCTGGAGTCCCAGATACTTGACAGGCAGTAGTGGGAGGATCCCTTAAGCCCAAAAGTTCGAAGCTAGCCTGAGCAACATACTGAGATCCCGTCTCAAAAATAATAATAAAATAAAAATAAAAATAAAAACCTATGGTAAATTTTATTTTTTTGAGAGGGAGTCTTGCTCTGTCACCAGGCTGGAGTGCAGTGGCGCGATCTTGGTTCACTGCAACCTCCGCCTCCCAGGTTCAAGTGATTCTGCTGTCTCAGCCTCCCAAGTAGTTGGGACCACAGGCACGTGCCACCATCCCCAGCTAATTTTTGTATTTTTAGTAGACACAGGGTTTCACTACGTTGGCCAAGGTGGTCTCGAACTCCTGACCTCAAGTGATCCTCCCGCCTCAGCTTCCCAAAGTGCTGGGATTACAGGTGTGAGCCACTGTGCCCGGCCCCCTAGGGTAAATTTTAAAATTTAAGATGTTCTTTGTGATAACAGTCCACCATCTTCTCAATTTTGCTGGCTTTCTGAATAAATCTGTTTTTCTCTCACCAATCCTCGTCTCTTGTGTCTGGCTTTTGAGTGGCAACCAGCCAAACCTGGGTCCAGCTACAGATTCTTTGATACGCTATCAAAAGCACAAACAAAAGAAAAAGATAGACAAACTGTATTTTATCAAAATTAAAAACTTGGCCAGGTGCAGTGGCTCACGTCTGTAATCCCAGTACTTTGGGAAGCCGAGGCATGTGTATCACCTGAGGTTAGGAGTTTGAGACCAGTCTGACCAACATGGTGAAACCCCATCTCTACTAAAACCACAAAAATTAGCCGGGCTATAATCCCAGCTGCTTGGGAGGCTGAAGCAGGAGAATCGTTTGAACCCGGGAGGCAGAGGTTGCAGAGAGCCGAGATTGTGCCATTGCACTCCAGCCTGGGCGACAGGGCGAGACGCCATCTCAAAAAAAAAAAAAAACAAACAAACAAAAAAAAAAACTTTTGGGCATCAAAGGACATTATCATCAGGTGAAAAAATAACCCAAAGAATGGGAAAAGTATTTGCAAATCGTATTCTGATAAGGAATTAATATCCAGAATATATAAACACAACTTTTGAAAAGATGCTCAATATCATTAGTCCTTAGGGAAATGCAAATCAAAACCACAAAATGAGATACTACTTCACAACTTTAGATGGCCATTAAAAAAAAAACAACAGAAAATAGCAAGCATTAGTAAGGATGTAGAGAAATCGGAACCTTCTTACATTGGTGTTGGGAATGTAAAATAGTACAGCTGCTATGAAAAACTGTCAGGCAGTTTTTCAAAAACTTAAACAGAGAATCATCCTAGGACCCAGCAATTCCAAAGGTAGTTCCTATTTTCAATTCCAAAAGGATTGAAACAAATATTCAAACAAATATTTGTACACCAAAGTTTACTGCAGCATTACTCCCAATAGCCAAAAGGTAGAAGCGACCCGAGTGGCTGCTGATGAATCAATCAGGTGTCTTCTACCCACACAATGGATTATTCGGCCTTAAAAAGGAAAGACATCCTGCCACATGCTGTAACATAGATGAATCTTGAAAATATGCTAGCAAAACAGAAACGGCTACTCATGATTCCACTTACATAAGGTACTTAGAATAGGCAAATTCACTGAGACAGAAAGTACATTAGAGGCTACCAGGGACTTGAGGTAGGCAGGATGGGTACTCTTCAATCACACCCACATTGCCCTTCAATCATTCAGCCATATGTGTAAAAAGACCAAGTACCAGTACTGTTTAATGGCTACAGAGTCTCTAGAAAGATGAAAAGGTTTTAGAAATGGTAGTGTTGTTTGTACAACTTAGTGAATGCAATTAATGCTGCTGAACTATACACTTCGAAATGGTTAATTTTATGCTATGTATATAGAATCACAATAAAACACTTTAAATTACCTGTCGTGTCTTTTACTCATTTTCTTGCTCATCTATAAGAATATCTCTAATACTTTTTAAGGTTATTAAATCTTTGTAATATATATTCCAAAGTTTTGTTTCTTCAGATTTCTGGTTTATCTTTTCTGCTCAACACCCAGTCTCACTGAGAATCAAGAATATAAAACTTGACTGTCAACGTGAACTGCAGAACACCATTCTACCTGCACACTTAACACCTGCTCGATTTTCTTCCCACCACCACCAAGGCAATAAACTTTCCAAGCTGAGTGCCAAGAACTGCTCCCTCCCATTTTACCCTTCAATGGTACCCACACTGCCCTTCAATCATTATCTGTGTAGAAAGATCAAGTACGAACACTGAGTAGAATTTGAACTTGAGAAATGCCAGAAAAAGAACAGACTCAAAATCTTAACTTTTTTTTTTTCTTTTGAGATAGAGTCTTGCTCTGTCGCCAGGCTGGAGTGCAGTGGCATGATTTCGGCTCACTGCACTTCCACCTTTCGGGCTCAAGCGACTTCCCTGTCTTAGCCTCCCAAGTAGCTGGGACTACAGGCGGGTGCCATGCTTGGCTAATTTTTTGTATTTTAGTAGAGATGGGTTTCACCATGTTGGCTGGCAAACACAAAAGGCTGGGTTTGATCTCCTGACCTCGTGATCTGCCTGCTGGTCTCTATCTCCTGACCTTGTGATTTACCTGCCTTGGCTTCCCAAAGTGCTGGGATTATAGGCATGAGCCATTGTGCCCAGCCTCAAAATCTTAACTTTTTAAAGATAAGCCTGAAAAGCCTTACAATTTTAAAGAAATAGTTAAGAGTACATCAATACAGTTTTACTGTTCAGCTACATTAAATGGGTAGGAAGATGGTGATTTTATCCATTGAGAATATATGCGTATTCTTTTGGGGAAAATAACATATAAAAGGAGAACTACTGTATACGACTTTGTAAGAGCTTCTGTAAAGGCATAATTAAAACTGAAGAAATTAAAGGTGAGATAGCACAGTTAAGAAGCTTGCATGAACGGGGGAAAAGAAATCTTAATAGTATGCAGAACTGCCTAAAAGAAAGGAATATATTTGGTTTCAGAATAAACATCATACAAAGAGTTATTATCATACAGTGAATGAATACGCTAATTTTATCAGTAATGGGTCATGAGAACAAAAATGATCTTGTGTGTATGTACATAAAAATAGCGGCAAATGCACTATTCAACATAGCCCTTAAAAGAATGTCACTTTCAAATGGGCCAGAAAAAAATGTATATACACAGAGAAAAAAGATAAATAGATAAATGATTAACAACTGGAGAATCTGGGAGAAGGTATATGAGAGTCTATCTAATTCTTGCAACCATTCTGATAATTTTTAAATTATCAGAAATGCACTGGAGACTAGAAAACTACCTTTTACATTAACACAGTTATAAATCTAATGCTAGTTACCAAGAAATTTGATCCATTGATGAGGAGGGTATTAAGAAAAATTTTCAAGTATTAAGGAGCATATCTTAATTATAGCTCTCAATTTAATGTACTGATAATTGTTAGCCTTTACTTCAGTAGTTGTGCCTCATTCATTGACTCATTCAACAAATAGTTACTGAATGTGGTCACCATGTTTCAGGAACCTTTTGCGTTTTAGGAGCACTGCAGTATGAAATCCCTGAATTTCAACTTTAGATAAAATCTCTGAATTTCACATCTTTGTATAGGAGTCATGTAGATCCAAATATTGTCCAGGGTTTTGCCATATATTAGGAAATTGCAGATAGCCCTGGGATTTATAAATTTGACTTCAAAATTCGGGAAGTAGTCTATTTTCCTTAAGCCTAATCAGCGAGCCAAACTAAAAGGCAGGCCCTTATTCTACCAGGTCATATACAGCAGAGCAACAGTTAAAAGTTAAAAAATTGGCCTGGTGCAGTGGTTCACACCTGTAAATCTCACCACTTTGGGAGGCCAAGGGTGGAGGATCACTTAAGCCCAGGAGTTTGAGAACAGCCTGGGCAACATAGGGAGACCCAATCTCTACAAAAAATTAAAGTATTAGTTGAGGTAGAGCACACCTATAGTCCCAGTTACTCAAGAGGCTGAGGTGGGAGGCCTGTCTGGGCTGGAAGGTCAAGGCTGCAGGGAGCCATGATCATGCCAATGCACTCCAGCCTGGGCAACAGAGAACCTGTCTCAAGAGGAAAAAAAAAAGGAAATTAACCAATATGCATTATTAGAATTTAATTCTCTGCTTACTCTACTACCCCAAGTAAATTATAAATAATGATATATGGGTTGGAATGGTGGTGTACGTATATATTTCCACAGTTCTTATGCTAATTATTCATATATACAGTTAGAATCAAGAAATATTATGAATTAGTAAAAACTGAATCAATTCTAAGTGTTTCTGATTATAAATTTTAAATCCCTAGACTATAAGGAGGCCTAACAAACAGCTAGCAGGATCCCTAAGTTTGTCGATGGCTAGGTAGCTAACCAACCAGCTGGCTCATTCCACAGTGAAAAGAGAAAACTATCATAGTCCTGTTCTGCTAATACCTTTTGTATTAGTCTGTTCTCATACTGTTATGAAGAAATACCCAAGACTGAGTAATTTATAAAGGAAAGAGGCTTACTTGACTCAGTTCAGCGTGGCTGGGGAGGAAACTTATAATCATGGCAGAAGGCAAAGAAGAAGCAAGCACCTTCTTCACAGGGTGCCAGGACCGAGTGAATGCAAGCAGGGGAAATTGCCAGAGGCTTGTAAAACCACCAAACTGATACTCATTAGCACCAGAACAGCACTGGGTGAATCACCCCTATGATCCTACCTTCCCCTGGTCCCTCCCTTGACATGTGGGAATTATGGGGAATACAATTCAAGATGAGATTCTGGATGGGGACACAGCCAAACCATATCACCTTTCATCTTATAAATCACTCCTTCACAAGAGCACCTAAAAATGCAAGAACTTGAACTTTAACTCAAACTTACAGCACTAAAGAATAACTGCCTTACACATATATGTTTCTTAGTTTCACTCTCTTTAAACTGGTGAGGCCTTAGGTACACAGTGCTTACATTTCTTTGAGGCTGGCAAAAGTCAACACTGTATGAATGAATGAATCTTAATTGTAAAGATTTTATCCTTCTGCCAAATAGTTTTCAAATACCTTCTGTGCATAAAGTATTCTGTTAAATGAGGCGATACGAAACAGTCTCACAGTGGCTCCTTCTTTCACCTCAAGGTGCTTACAATATATTTGGAGAAATTATACATAAAAACATTTCTATCTTTATTGCAAATGACAATATTAATGACATCAGATCTTAATTACTTAACTCCCCCACATACAGGAAAAGTTTCCACTGTCAGCACCTGTGTATGCTTCAATTAATCCCTACATTGTCCGGACCTAACACAGCACCTGGCATACGGTAGTTGAACAAAAATGCTGAAAGAATGGGCAAAAAATTGACATAAGGTAGCATGTGACCAATGGGAAATAACAGACAATGAAAAGAATACAACACGGAGAATGACCACTGTGGGGCCCTTTGGTTACCTCACACCCATCTACAGAAACATATTATTTTCTTATTATCCATGCTTCCCCTTGGATTGAAGAAGCCCACAAGTAGCAAGAGAGACAAAGAACGATATTGGCTTAAATGCCTTCATTAAGGTCAACACAAAAAGTAAAAAGGGCAGAGATGAGAAAGCTCCTCACTCTGCAGAGATGAGGGTCAAAAAAGGCTTTCCCAGGGAACTAGACCCTGAAGCCTTGAAAGATTAAGATTTCACCAGAAGAGGGCAGAGAATTGTCCAGGCCAGAGACACTAAACACCAAGGCATGGTGTGATGAATTCCAAGTATTTCTGTGTGGCTGCGATCTATACAACGCGTAGAGGAGAGAGGGATGATGCTGGTCAGGTTTTGAATGCCTTTAAATGCCACCCTCTGGGTGAGACTGAGATTTCACTCCGAGGGCAAATGAGAATTCCAGAAGATTTTAAACCAGGAACGAGTTGGTTATGGTTTTGGAAAACACTGGAACGAAGGCGTGGACAATGAACCACGACGAGACGCGTTACTTCACTACCGTACCACTCCAAAGAGCAGCAGTTCCCACCATGCACCCAAATACTGATGACCACAGAAGTCCGCCACCAGCTGCCTGCAGCCTTGTCATCACCACACACCACATCCCAAACTGCTTCGTCTCTTCAGCCAAAACAATCCTCCAAAACTCCAAAACTTGCTGAAGCTTGCCTCACAGACTCGGCCCTAGGAGTGCACTGGGAAATGTCACTTCGCTTTTCCCACGATTTCGCGGGCTTGCGTCGAGCTCGTCACATTCCTCCCCCGCTCGTGTTTTGGGTCTGCCCGCGCTGTTTCCAGCTCGCGTCCTCCCCGCCGGGCCCGCAGCTCCCCGCCCAGCCTTGCGTCGGGGACCCTCCACGTACCCCCTCCGTCTTCATGTCCAGGATCTTCTCCACCTCGAACACATCCTCTCCGTCCTCCTCACTGTCGCCAACGGCCTCCGCTCCTCTCGCGGCTGCGTCATTCTCACCCGCCACTCCAACTCCTTCTTCGACTTCGGCCAACTCCACAGTGCTGTCGGCAGCTGACACAGGAACTGCGGTCACACTCGCTCGCTCCGGAGCCGGCTCCATCCTGAGAAGCTCCGCAAACCGCGGAGGAAAACCCGCTGCGACACACACCCCACCAGCTCCTAGCGTTCCGCGCTCGGCCCTACTCCACTTCAGCGGTGTGACGGAAGCCGACCAATGACGGGCTTGGAACACTAGAGTGACAGCCACAAAAACCAATCATGTAAAGGCGGGCGCGGCGTAGCCCCGCGTAGCCCACGGGAAGCAGCTGGGCGGGGCGCGGGGCATCCTGGGCGGAAGGGGGTGTGGCGGAAAGGGTCAAGGGTGAGAGAGAAGCAGCCGAGGCTGCAGAGCCGCGTGACGCTGGGGTGAGCTAGGGTAGATCGGGCGGAGGGCGTCCCAAGGCTGAGGGCGGCCCCGAGGGCCTGACAGTGCCCGGATCCCCCGGCAGGGAAGCCTCAGGCGCGGAAGCCGGGGAGTGCCAGAGCCGGGGACTTTCGAGGAAAGGGAACTCCGCTGCTGCCGAAACCCCAGCTGTGCGAAACGGGATCCCAGAAGTCATATATGATTTAGCACGTGTGGATAATCCAATCAAATATAACTCAGAGTGCTCTTATATTTTAATGAGTGTTGTTTAAAGTCAAGGAAATTTAGCGGCCTAAAAAGCATCCATTTTCCAAGTTCTAGCGCCCTTTGCGTTTTCATTGAAAATATCGGGAGAAAGACGTGATTAAAAGTATTTGTTCAGGTTGTGAAGAATTGACAAAAATTACGCCACCCAAAGTTAGCGAAATCCTGCTTAGGAAAATACACTTCAGGATAATATATTTTTCTCACTTTGAATTTCGGATATGCAACTGAAGTCTTTATGGCATCAAGCTTTCTGTTTTTGTTTCTTTGAACAGTGGACTTAATTTGTAAGATGAGCCTCATTGCCAGGTTCTGAGTTTTAACTGAACAATAATCTATTGTCAAGCAAATCCTTTCGGAGAGGATCACCGGATCTTTGAGTTGACTCAATGATTTTTTTTTTCACTCAGGTTTAATCAGATAGTACTCGATGATATATTGTTGAGCTTATTAAATGCATCCTATGTGCCATCACTATAGCAGGCATTAAATTTTGATAGATGTTATGGTTTACAGAAATACAAAGATCAGTAGAGCATAGTATGCCTTCCTAGTACCCACAGGAAGAGTTCCAGGAAGACACACACAAATGCTTACAATTATGTATTTTAAAAACTGTGAAAATATTACAACCATATAATTAGTGGATGGGGAGAAAGCTCATTTTTACAGAATTCCAGATGATAAATATAGAAGGAAAGTTAGAGTTAGAAAAATCACAATAATGTGTGCAAAAGATCCAGGGGAGCAAAGCATTACATGAAAGGGTGATGAGGAACTGGATATTCACAGGGCGCTCTAGATCCACAGATTATCTGTTGGTTGTAGGGGAAATCTAGCTTCACATTTGAAAACCCACTGATCAATGTTAGCATTACTAAAAGTGGAATAACCATACTGTATGCTTCCTGCTGACAAAAATGTCGGTCCTTAATATACTCAGGCCTTTAAGCGTCATTTCCACTTACACTGGAATAAACGGGAAAGAAGAAAGAATGAAGAGGAAAAGAGGAAAGAATAAAGGGGAAAGAGGAAAAGGAAACCAACAGACGAATACTGCTTAGGAAAATACACTTAAGGATAATATATTTTTCAGTTCGAATTTCGGATATGTGGGATATCCTATTGGACAACTTCCAGTTAAAGATAAATTTATCTTCCAGTTAAAGATAAAAGAAGAAGGAGGAGGAGATTGTTCTAGATTTATAACAATTTGAGATGAAACGCTTGGCAACATTTTGAATATTTTAAATCTTAATGGGTTCATTATACTGTTCTCTGCTTTTATGTATTTTTTAAAAAATATAAGTACATATATTCATGGTGAAAGTTTTCAATTAAAAAATACATAAGGCTGGTCACGGTGGCTCATACTTGTAATCCCAGAACTATGGGAGGCTGAGGTGGGAGGATGGTCTGAGCTCAGGAGTTTGTGACCAGCCTAGGCAACATGGCAAAACTCTGTCTCTATCAAAAATACAAAAAATTAGCTGGACGTGATGGTGCATGCCAGTGGTCCCAGCTACTCGTGAGTCTCAGATGGGAGGATACCTTGAGCCTGGGAGGCGGAGGTTGCAGTGACCTGAGATTGCGCCACTGCAGTCCAACCTGGGTGACAGAGTGTGACCTCGTCTAAAAAAAAAAAAAAAAAAAAAATATATATATATATATATATATATATATATAGCCAGGCACAGCAGCTCATACCTATAATCCCAGTGAGTGCTCTGGGAGGCTGAGATGGGAGTATCACCTGAGACTTTGAGGCCAGGAGTTCAAACCAGCCTCAAAGTCTCAGGTGAGCCTCCCATCTCAGCCTCCCAAAGCTAAGAGACCCCCATCTCTACACAGATAAAAAAAGAAAACTAGCTGGGTGTGGTGGCAGGCACCTGTAGTCCCAGCTACTTGGGATCTGAAGCAGGAGGATTGTGGCTTGCTTGAGCACCACAGCACTCCAGCCTGGGCGACACAGAGTGAGATCGTGTGTTACTCCTTTTTCATACTGCTATAAAGAACTGCCTGAGACTGGGTAATTTATAAATGAAAGATAGTTAATTGACTCACAGTCTAGCTTGGCTGGGGAGGCCTCAGGAAACTTAACAATCACGGCGGAAGGCAAAGAGGAAGCTGGTCTTTAAATCCTAACCTTCTGAAGGAAGCAGGAAGAAGTGACAGGCGAAGGAGTGAAGATCCCCTTATAAAACCACCAGATCTCATGAGAACTCACTCACTATCGTGAGAACAGCATGAAGGAAACTGCCCCCAGGATTCAATTACCTACACCTGGCTCTCCCTTGACACATGGGGATTACAGGGAATACAATTTAAGAGGAGATTGTGGGTGGGGACCCAAAGCCTAACTATATCAGATCCTGTCTCTAAAAAAAACTGTTGGGCACCACTCCTCACACCTGTAATTCCAACACTTTGAGAGGCCAGGGTAGGAGGAATGTTTGAAGCCAGGAGTTTCACGATGCAATGAGCTATGATCCCACTACTGCACTCCAGCCTGGGCAACACAGCAAGACCCTGTCTCTAAAATATATGTGTGTGCATATACATATATATAAACAACATATATATATACACCATATATAATATATACCATACACAATATATATTCCATATATATTTTATATATATACCACACGTATATGGTAGAAATAAAGTTCCCATTCATCAAAGATAACCAGTTTGTAATATGACATCACAAATTTTTACTCTCTGCACATGTAAGTGTAAATATATACATAATCTTTTTTTTTTTTTTTTTTGGTCATGGTGGAGTGCTGTGGCATGACTATAGCTCAGTGCAACCTTGAATTCCTGGGCTCAAGTGATCCTCCCACCTCAGTCTCCTGGGTAGCTGGGACTACAGGCACAGGCCACTACGCCTGGCAAATTTTTGTATTTTTTTGTAGAGATGAGGTTTTGCCATGTTGCCCAGGCTCGTCTCAAACTCCTGAGCACAAGTGATCCACCTGTCTCGGCCTCCCAAAGTGCTGAGATTACAGGTGTGAGCCACTGTGCCTGACCCCATGTGCCCATAATCTTTAAAATGAGCTCTATTGCATGTTGTTTTACAACTGTTATATATATGTGGGGCTGTGTATAAACTGCTATGTATAGTGCATATGTGTGTGTATCTATATTTCTGTGAGATAAATTTCTAGAAGTGGAATTCCTATTAGTGGAATTTATGAGTGAAAGAAGGTAGGGATTTAAATTTTGATAGATGTTATGGTTCGAATGTTTGTTCTTTCCCAAACTCACTTCACGTGAAGTGGGGCCTTTAAGAGGTGATTGGGTTATGAGGGCTTTTCCCTAATAAATGGATTAATTCATTCTGGATTAATGGATTAACATATTAATGGCTTATCATGGGAGTGGAACTAGTGGCTTTGTAAGAAGAGGAAGAGAAACCTCAGCTGGCATATGTTGCCTCTTGCCAGGTGATGCCTTGCACTGCTCTGAGACTCTGCAGAGAGTCCTCACCAGCAAGAGGGGCCTCACTAGATGCCCCTCCCTCAATCTTGGACCCATCCTCCAGAACTGTAAGAAATAAATTTCATTTCTTTGTACATTACCCATTTTCAGGTATTCTGTTATAAGCAACAGGAAACAGAGACAATAGCTATTGCCAAATTTTATTTTACCTGTTCAATCATCCCTTGATGTCCATGGGCGATTAGTTTCAGACTGCCCTGCAGATATCAAAATTCAAGGATGCTCAAGTCCCGGATACAAAAGGGTGTACTATTTGCATATAACCTATGAGCATCCTCCCATATATTTAAAATCCTCTCTAGATTACTTACAATAGCTAATCCAGTGTAAATGGCATGTGAATACTTGTTATACTGTACTGTTTACCAAATAATGACAAGAAAAAGTGTGTACATGGTCAGTACAGATGCAACCATCATAAGCATAACTGCATTTCTGATCTGTGTTGGAGGGTCGACTGTATTTGTTTCCAGTAATAATGTAAGGACGTACCTGTTTACCTATGCTGTCTGTGCTACTGGGCACTTGCAATGTTTTAACTAACTTAATCTGGGAAACCAAGAAAGACAATTGATCTGTTGTGATTATGTCAAGCACAGAGCAGGCAAGATGAAATGACCTGACAGCTCCAGCCAGTAAAGATATAACAAGCCCTTTTTAGATTTATTTTTCTTTATTTTCTTTCTTTCTTTTTGAAACAGAGTCTTGCTCTGTCTTCAGGTTGGAGTACAGTGGTGCGATCTCAGCTCACTGCAATCTCCGCCCCCAGGGCTTAAGCCTCCCCATTAGCTGGGATTACAGGTGCCTGAGACTACGCCTGGCCCATTTTTGTATTTTTAGTAGATACGGGGTTTCACCACATTGGCCAGGCTGGTCTCAAACTCCTGACCTCAAATGATCCTCCCACCTCGGCCTCCAAAGTGCTGGGTTTACAGGTATGAGACACTGCGCCCCAATCCTCTTTAGACTTAGACGGTTTATTACTTACATAAACAGCAAAAGGAAGGATAGTCAACGATGTCAGTTCCTCGTGGTCCTTGTCCCACACCCCAAAATAGACATGGAAACAAAAGGAGCTAGATTACTGCGAAATGTGTTATGAGATAACCACATTGCTGAGGAGCTGATGTTAGACTGGAGCTGCAGAGATTCTTAGCCTGAACCTTAGGCCTCATCAGAACTGGGCAGCCACGAGAAACACTCTGGCAGCATCCTAGGGGGAAAAAGGAGGCAGATGCGAGAAGCCCCGTAGCAGCTCCTCTCAAGCCCCATCCTTTTGTGTTCCAGGAGTATCTCAGGACTCAGGATAGCTGTGGTTGAAGCTTTTGCTTGTATGATGATAGTGCAAGGTGACCAGGGCCATCATGGAGCAGTTCCTCTACAGATTAGGAGGTTATTCAGGCTTTTAACATCTTGTTCTAATTTTGATAATTTATTTATTTTTCCCAGAAATCTGTTTATATCATTGAGATTTTGAAATGTATGGGCATAAAGTTGTATATGAAATTATCTTATAAATCTGCTTGGGTTTGTTGGTTTGTTTGATTGTTTTGAGACAGGGTCTTGCTCTGTCACCCACGCTGGATTGCAGTACCACAATTGTGGCTTCCTGTAGCATCAAGCTCCTGGGCTCAAGTGATCCTCCTGCTTCAGCCTTCTGAGTAGCTGGAACTACAGGCATGCACCACCATGCCTGGCTATTTTATTTGTAGAGACAGGATCATGCCATGTTGCCCAGGCTGGTCTCTAATTCCTGGCCTCAAGTGATGCTTCTGCCTCCGCCTCCCAAAGTGTTGGCATTACAGACATGAGCCACCATGCCTGGCCTCTTATAATTCTTTTAATTTCATTCATATATTTCCCCTTCCTCATGTCTGGTGTTCTGTATTTGGGTTTTCTTAATTGTTCCTTGCTCAGGTTTACCAAGGGTTTGTCTGTTTTTTTGAATAAGCCCTTGGTTTTACCTAACCATCTATTGCTGTTTGACTTTTCCCTTTGTTTAATCATTAATTTGTTTTATCTTCATTATTCCTTCTTGTCAATTTCTTTAGGTTGGTTCTGATATTCTTTTTTCTTTTTTCTTTTTTTTTTTGAGACAGAGTCTCACTCTGTTGCCCAGGCTGGAGTACAGTCACGTGATCTCAGCTCACTGCAACCTCTGCTTCCTGGGTTAAAGCCATTCTCCGCCTCAGCCTCCCAAGTAGCTGGGATTACAGGCGTGTGCCGCCACACCCAGCTAATTTTTTGTATTTTTAGTAGAGACAGAGTTTCACCATCTTGGCCAGGCTGGTCTTGAACCCCTGACCTCGTGATCCACCCACCTCGGCCTCCCAAAGTGCTGGGATTACAGACGTGAGCCACCATGCTCGGACCCTGATGTTCTTTTCTAGACACCAACAGCTCTCAGATAAATTCCTGGTTAATTTATTTTTATAGTTGCAAAGACAGAGTGGTGCTATCCACTCTCCCTGCCATCTATTCTAGGTCTACCAGAATAGCCAGCTAGAATTATAGGAAGCCTGCTTCTCCCAGGTGTAAACAAAACCCTTAACAACACAGTCATAAGACTCCTCCCAGACTAGTCTGGTATTTAGGGTAGCTTTTACCAGTCCAACCTCCTAATAGGGAAACTGAACCTCAAGATTCCGGGGACAGAACCAATCAGCAAACAAGACCCTAAATTCTTTTTTTAGTCCACTTTAAGCAGCACCTACTTTTCTATGTGAGAGGCTCTCAGTCCCATCTATTTCAAATTATGACTTTCTTTTTTCTTTTTCTTTTCTTTTTTTTTTTTTTTTTTTTGAGACAGAGTCTCACTCTGTCACCCAGGCTGGAGTGCAATATCATTATCATGGCTCACTGCAGTCTCAGCCTCCAGAGCTCAAGTGATCCTCCCACCTCAACCTCCTGAGTAGCTGGGACTACAGGCACGTGCCACTATGCCCAGCTGATTTTTTGTATTTTTCTGTAAAGATGGGGTCTCACCATCTTGCCCAGTCTGGTCTCAAACTCCTGGGCTCAAGCAATCTGCCTCCCTTGGCCTCCCAAAGTGCTGAGATTATAGGTGTGAGCCACCATGCCTAGCCCATATTAAGACTTTCAGAGCATCTGAAATTTCTTCCTCTCCGGACCAGCTCCAAGGCTAAAGCTGACAGAAGACTCAGAATATGATTCTCAGGCTACCCCCTCACCACCGACAGTGGGCACAGGAATAGCCTAACCATTAGGAAAATGAAAGGAGGAAAGACCAGCCCCAGGCTAATGCAGAAGCCTCCAAAGCTGGAGATGACCATCAGCAGCAGGAATAACTTGGTGTTGGTCATTTCTCTTAATTTGTGATGTATAAATCCTGGGGGTTTCTTTTGATTCTTTCTCCTGCTGGATCTCTTATTTTGGGGGTTCTGTTTCTCTTTCTTGGCTGACTCCTTCATTTTCTGGAGCCCATCCTCTAGGACTAGATTTCTCAAACCTTACACACGTTATTGATGTTTTGGACCAGATAATTCTTTGTTTTGTGAGTCTGGAGGGGTGAGCAGGGGATTGTAAACAATAAAAAGCTGTGTAAACTTTGTAAGAGAAGCTGGAATTTATTTCTAAGACAGCAGAGAGACACTGAAAGCTTTTAAGTGGCAGAATGACAGGGCCACATGTGCATTTTAGAATTGGTGTACCTACACTACGGAATTTAAATTGGAGGAGTTAAAGTCAGGAATTAAGAATTAATTAAGAGATTGTTATAAACCAGGCATGGTGGCTCATGCCGGTAATCCCAGCGTGATTTTAGAGGCTGACGTGGGAAGACTGCTTGAACTCAGGAGTTTGTGACCAGCCTGACAACATAGTGAGACCTCATGTCAGCAAAAACTAAAAAATTAACCAGGCACCATGCTGCGTGCCTTTAGTCCCAGCTACTTGGGAGGCTGAGGTGGGAGGATTGCTTGGGCCCAGGAGGTCATGATTACAGTGAGCTGTGATCACACGTGCTGCACTCTAGCGGGAGAGACAAGAGTAAGACCCTGTTAAAAAAAAAAAAAAAGACTGTTAATAATCATCCAAATGAAAAGGGATGGCTTTGTGTGGCAGTAAGGAGATGTGGGTAGATGTGATAACTATTTATAAAGTAAAATCAAGAATGCTTGGTTAATAATTTGACATGGCGGGACAGGGCAAAGGTAAGGATGATTCCTAAGTTTCTAGTTTAAATACTGTATGACAGCAGGTGTTGTCATTTTATTGTTTTAGGAACACTGTAGTAAAGTAGGTTTTAGAGAGGAAGATCAAAAAAGTCCAGTATTGGGCCAGGTGTGGTGGCTCATGCCTGTAATCCCAGTACTTTGGGAGGTCGAGGCGGGTGGATCACCTGAGGTCGGGAGTTTGAAACTAGCCTGGCTAACATGGTGAAAACCTGTTTCTACTGAAAATACAAAAATTACCCAGGCATGGTGGTGTGTGCCTGTAATCCCAGTTACTTGGGAGGCTGAGGCAGGAGAATCGCTTAAATCCAGGAGGGGGAGATTGCAGTGAGCTGAGATCACACCACTTCACTCTAGCCTGGGCGGAGAGTGAGGCTCCATCTCCAAAAACAAAAACAAGAAAGTCCAGTTTTGATGTACTTATGAAATAAGAGTGTGCTGATTGATATAAGCAAGATGGTAGAATACGAAACCCCAGAACCTTATCCTCCTACAGAGACATCAACTTAACAACATCATATGGACAAAATTGCCTCTCTGAGAGCTCCAAAAACCAGTTGAGAGTTTGCAGCACCCAAAGGTACACAAAGCCAAGAGATTCATTGAAACAGGTAGGAAATTGTGTGGCATTTTGCTTGCCATTGGTAAAGAAAAGCAAAGACAGTTGTCATAGTTACAGCAAGACAAGTGGGGATTTACAGTCAAAGAGCAGAGTTGGGGGGTGGGGGTGAGTAGTGGATGGAAAATTTCTAAGAGGCAATGTCAAGGCAAGGGTGACATTCTGGTAAAACTGATTTGACAGGATTCTTTGTGAAGGCAGGCCAGGGTGATCAAATGTCATCTGGGGGATGGTGGAGGATGATTAATTTGATTAGATATCAAGAGTGGAAGATTCTTGCTAAAACTGCAAGAAACAGTTTTGTGATGCACAGATGAATAGAGGAGCTCAAAGGTCAAGGCCTGGTTATGTAGAGGGTTCAGAGGAATCTGACTAAAGTGTGGTCAAGGAGAGATTCTTTGTCACCCTAGTTACTCCCTATCCCTAGCACACTGCAATATAATTCGGAGAACATTTCCAATCCTCTTCTCGCTCAAGAGAGAAAAAGAGAAGTGAATCAACCATGGTCCAATGCTCAGGCCTTTTGACAGTTCACCTAAGGAGCAGATTTCTATCTCTCCTGACTTGGATGCTGATGAGAACAGCAGTTTAGATGCCAGGTTGGGGTCACTGAGATCAAAGGTGACTGCCACAGCTTGTGATGGAAACAATAAGACTGTAGTACCACAGACAGACACCAAGGGGAGCAAGAGATTGTGGGCTGCAGAAAAGAGACAAGCAAACCTTAAATTGGGGAATTATAAACACAGCCCAGAGAAGACATGTTGCCAAAAAAAGTTGGAAAAAGCTCTAGAATGTCTAGCAGGTTGACTGGTGAAGGTCTTACCCTGTATAAAGCCATCCTGAAATGCCCAAAGCTTAAAAAAAGATTGCAAGGCATACAAAGAAGCAGAGAAACTGGCCCAATCAAAGAAACAAAATGAATCTCTAGAAACTGACCCTAAAGATATGGAGATCTATTAATTACCTGACAAATAATCTAAAACAATCATCTTAAAGATGCTCAATGAGCTAAAAGAGAACACAAACCACAAAACAAAATTAGGACAACAATGCATGTACCAAATGAGGTTATCAACAAAGAGACAGAAACTATAGAAAAGAACCACTAGGGGAGGGAGCAGTGGGGGGGTGGGGGAGTTGGGGAGGGATAACATGGGGAGAAATGCCAGATATAGGTGATGGGGGAGGAAGGCAGCAAACCACATTGCCGTGTGTGTACCTATGCAACAATCCTGCATGTTCTTCACATGTACCCCAAAACCTAAAATGCAATAAAAAATATATATATATAATTCTGGAGCTGAAGAATATAATAACTGAATGGAAAAATTCACTGGAGGGTTCCATACTTGACCAAAGAGAAGAAAGACTCAGTAACCTTGAAAACAGTTTATTTGAAATTATTGAGTCAGAGGGGGAAAAAAATGAAGAAAAGTGAAGGAAACTTAAGGAGCTTATGGGACATCATCAAATGGAACAACACATGCGATATGGAAATCTTAAACACAGAAGAGAGAAAAGGTGGAGATCCTACTTGAAGAAATAATGACCCTGTATTATTCTGTTTTCATGCTGCTGATAAAGAATGGGCAACTTACAAAAGAAAGAAGTTTATTGGACTTACAATTCCACATTGCTGGGGGGAGACCTCACAATTGTGGTGGAAGGTGAAAGGCTCATCTCATGTTTTCTCATGGCAGCAGACAAGAGAAGAGAGCTTGTGCAGGGAAACTCCTATTTTTTTTTAAACCATCAGATCTCATGAGACTCCTTCACTATCATGAGAACAGCACAGGAAAGGCCCATCCTTATAATTCAATTACCTCCCACCAAGTTCCTCCCACGACATGTAGGAATTGTAGGAGTTACAATTCAAGATGAGATTTGGGTGAGGACACAGCCAAACCTTATCAGACCCCAAATTTCCCAAATTTGAGTTAAGATATTGCCATACAAATTCAAGAAGCTCAACAAACTCCAACAAAGATAATCTCAGAGAGATCCACATAGGGTCCTACTATAATCACATATTGTCAAAATTGCAAAGAGAATCTTGAAAGCAACAAAAGAAAAATGACTGAACATATGCAATGGGGCTTCTATAAAATTATCAGCAGATATCTCAGCAGGCATCCTAAGGTCCAGAAGGCAGCAAGATTATATATTCCAAGTATTTAAAAAGAAAAAAAAAGCTTTTGCCAGCCAAAAAAATTATACCTGACAAAACTGTCATTCAAAAATGAAGAAGAAATTGTCTTTCCCAGATAAACAAAAGCTGAGGGGAACTCATTACCATTAGACCTGCTTTACGAAGAATACTAAAAAGAGTCCTTCAAATTGAAATGAAAGGATTCTAGAAAGCAATATAAAAGCATAGTAAAATAGACAGTAACTGTAATATTATCACCTCACGCTTGGTCGGTCTCAGCTGATCAGTCTCAGCTTGCTCCATTTTATTATTATTATTATTATTTTATTTCTTTTTTTTTTTTAAATGTGAGATGGTTTTGCTCTGTTGCCCAGGCTGGAGTGCAGTGGTGCAATCTTGGCTCACTGCAACGTCCACCTCTTGGGTTCAAGTGATTCTCCTGCCTCGGCCTCCTGAGTAGCTGGGATTACAGGCGTCCACCACCACGACTGGCTAATTTTTTGTATTTTTAGTAGAGACAGGGTTTCACCATGTTGTTCAGGCTGGTCTTGAACTCCTGACCTCAGGTGATCCACCCCCCTCAGCCTCCCAAAGTGCTGGGATTACAGGTGTGAGCCACTGTGCCTGGTGAAAGTTACATTCTTAACAGTTTAAAATCAATTGTTCTAATTCAATATGTTTTATATAATCTCCATGGTGACAACAACCACAACAACAAAGCCACTTATAGAGGATACATAAAAGGGAATAAGGAGTGAATCGAAGCATGTAGCACAGAAAAACAATTCATGAAAGACAAAGGAAGGCAGTAAGGAAGGAAAAGTGGGACAGAATAGCTGCAAGACATATGGGAAACCATTAACAAAATGGCAATAGTAAGGCCTTCCCTATGGTAATTACCTTCAATGAAAATGGATTAAAAACTCCAATCAAAAGACATAGGATTGGCTAAATGGATTTAAAAAAAATCAAAATCCAACTATATGTTGTCTTACAAGAGACTCACTTGATTTATAGACTTACATAGGTTGAAAGTGAAAGAATGGAGAGAGATATTCCAATGCAAATTGTAACCAAAAAAGAGCACAGGTGGCAATACTTACATCAGACAAAATAGACTGGAAGACAGATATGCTCACAAGAGACAAAGAAGGATATTATATGCTGATAAAAGAGTCAAGTCACCAAGGAAATATAACAATTGTATGTGAACCTAACATCAGAGCTCCCAAATATGTGAAGCAAACATTGGAGAATTGATGATAGAATTAGACACCAACACAATATTAGGATACTTCAATTCCCCACTTTCAGTTATGGATAGAACACTCACACAGAAGATCAAGAAAGGAACAGGACTTAAACAATCACTATAAACCAATTGGACCTAACAGACATGAGTAGAACACTTCGCTCAATAATAGCAGAGTAGACCTTCTCAAGCACACAAGGAACGTTCTTCAGCATAGACCGTATGTTATGCCAGAAAACAAATCTTAACAAAATTTTACTGGGGAGTATAGAAATAGGACATTTTTCCTTATTATCACATAAATTAGCAAAGAAACAGTATGTAACAAAAATACAAAGCTCTGGTGGATTTTTTGTCTTCCCCGCCACTCCTACCCAACGGCCCCTTGACAGGGAGCCCTTGGCTGAAGCCTGGTCGCTGTCCCTAAGGTCACCCCAGGGCTCGGGAGAAACAGTGGTCCAGGTCTCTCTGGGGGCTAGCCGAGTATGAGTAGGCTTTGCCCAATAACAGGCGGTCCCAGAGTAGCTGAAAGAAGGCATAGTAGTTGCTGAGGAGGACGAGGGGGCAGTGAGATGGTCTGGTGTCAACTTTTCGGAGGACGTTAGGGAGTACAGCTGGTAGACAATGACACCTTCCTCCAGCAGCAGGAGGATGATGAGGATCTGCAAGGGTTTGCCGAAAAAGAATTGGAACCGGAAGTGGGGAGATCTCAGAGGGGACAGCCACATTGTAGTTTCCTACTGCTTTGTAGATACTCTTGATGTGCTTCACCAGCATGCCCTGTGGCCACATGCATTCTTCAGTCTACCTGGAGGCACAGCCCAACAGTGCCCCTCATCCCCAGGCTCACCCACAAAAAGGTGGGTGAAGTACTAAAGACTGGGCAGGGGGGAGTCACCGGGGCTCTCCTCCCATTTCTATCATGCTCTTAAACAACTTATGAGTCAAAAAAGAAATATTTGTAATAAGATTACACAAGTAATATTGGAAAATGTCTTTTTTTTTTCTTTTCTTTTGTTGGCAGGCTCAAAATTTTTTTTTTGTTTTTTTTTTGGAAAATGTCTGAAGAGAAATGAAATGAAAACACTGCAACAAATCTTATGGGATACAGAGAAAGCAGCATGAAGAGGGGAAGATTATACAAGTAAACACATATTAAGGAGAATGCTGTGAAATAAACAACCTTACTTTATACCTGAAAGAACTAGAAGAACAAATTAAAGTTAGCAGAAGGAAAAAATAATGAAGAATAGAGCAGAGATAAATAAAATAGAGAGTAGAAAAACAATGAGAAAAAAGTAAAAAAATGGAATTGATCTTTTTGAAGAGATGAACAAAATGGACAAACCTTTAGCTAGATTAAGAAAAGGAAAATTGAAAGACCGATTAGAAATGAAATAGGGAACATTGCAACTGATGGCACAGGAATGAAAAGAAGTGTAAAGAAAAACTATGAATAATTGTGTGCCAATAAAGTGGATAACTAGAGGAAATGAATAGGTGCATAGAAATATACACTGTAAAAAGACAATCATCAATAAATACATTGAGGCAGTAATAAGAATCTCCCAACAAAGAAAAGCCCAGGATCAGACGCCTTCACTAGGGAATTCTACCAAATATTTAAAAAAAAACACCCAATATTCCTCAAACTCTTCTAAAACTTGAAAAGGAGGGAGACTCTTCAAATTAATTCTATGAAGCCAGCATTACCCTGCATATCAAAGCCAAGACAAAGACATTATACGAAACAACTACAAACCAATATCCCTGGTACCGTATGCAAACTCAAAAAATACTCTATAAACAGTAATTAGCAGCAGGTCAAAAGGATTATACATCATTACCGTCAAGTGGGATTTACTCCCTAAATGCAGAATGATTCACCATGTGAAAATCAATGAATGTAATACATCACATTAACAAAATGACAGAAAAAAACATGATTATTTCGAACTTGATGTGGGAATATTTTGACAAAATTCTCAAACGTATAAAAAAACCTTACTGATTAAAAAAAAAAACTCAACAAACTAGGAATAAAGAAGAACTCACTCTTAACACAATAAAGGCCACATATGAAAAGCCCACAGTGAACACTATGTTCCCGTGGAGAAGGACTGAAAGCTTTTCCTCTAAGATCTGGTATAAGGCAGGGATGTCCACTTTTGCCACTTCTATTGAACACATTGTACTGGAAGATCTAGCCAGAGCGATTAGGCAAGAAAAAAGTAAAGTCATCCAAGTTGAAAAGGAGAAGTAAAATAATCTCCTTGGCAGATGACAAGATCTTATCTGTAAAAAATCTTAAAGATTCCACACTAAAACTGTAACAAAAATGTATTCGGCAAATTGTAAGATACAAAATCAAGACATAGACACAAAGTTCT